>JANAVB010005599.1:36375103-36459808 GCA_029216955.1 Iris pallida
CCGCTCCCCCTCCTCCTGCCCTCCGCTGGCGGCCGCGCTCGCCCCTCCCCCTCCTCCCTCCGCTGGTCCCCGCCCACCCTTCCTCCCGTTAGCCGGCCGCTCCCCGCTCCCCCCCCCCCCCCCCCCCCCCCCCCCCCCACCCACACACACCACGTTACATGTGAATGTTAAGACTGTATCTTTTCATTTGCTTACTTAACACCCTGGGGAAATTAGCAAAAATATCAATCAACTGAGCAAGAGCAAAAGCAAAAGAGAAGTAGAAAGGAAGTGAATGTTGGGTTGGAAGCGTCCAAGGAGAGTATGAAAATTCCGACCCTTCGGAACAGCCAAAGAGGGACAAAGGGAAATGGAATCCGCACGCAATAGTGCTCGCAAAGCAAGTCAGAGGTACAGAATGGGAACCCCCATACTCTTTCCCGTTTGCTTTTGCAGACGCATTTCAAACCATCGGCAATTCCCTCCGTCCTTTCTCTTAGTGCCTCAATCCACCTTAGTATCTAATACCTTCCCCATTTCTTAACCCCTCTCTCTCTCTCTCTCTCTCTCTCCATTTCTCTATCCACTTCCTCCACTATATATAAATAGAGAGTTCTGTTTCCATCTTCAACAATCAAAATACATGGAGAACCAACCACCAATCCGTCCATGGTTCCGTTCCGCCTCCATAGCCCGACTGGAGGCAGCTCAGGGGCAAACCACGGCCCCGGCCCCAGCACCACCACCACCTCGGCCCCCCATCCAGGCTCCTGTTCCTCGAATTCCCCTTGCAAGGGGACTAACTATGAGGGCCCAACCTCCACCACCGCAACCACCAACCCTGCAACAAGAAACGCCACCGCCGCCACCACCAGAAGCACCGACAAGGAGCTTGGGCAATGGGGCAGCACCGGTGTCCCAGCAACCGCCGAGGCCGCAGGCCTCACCCCCACCACCTTCCCCAAGGGTTAGAACCCCACCGCGAGATCCCACCCCTCCAGAATCTCCCAGAGTCATCAAGTCTTCCTCCTCACCCCCACCACCGTCCCCAAGGCTTAGAATCCCGCCGCGAGATCCCACCCCTCCAGAATCTCCCAGAGCCATCAAGTCTTCCTCCTCGACTCCTGCAGAGTCTCCCAGGAAGTGGACATTCCTTCCTTTTCAAGCACAGCCTTCTCCAAATCCAGAACCTGAACAGAAGTCGGTGATGGAATCCCAGCCAAAGAGCACCCTCACGCGACAGGAGAGCAGCAGTAACAGCGTCAAGGCCATCAATAAGGAATCCAGCAGCAAATGGAGCAAACCAGCAGCAAATGGGACATCAGCAACTAGCAGAAAGAAGGAAGATGGTGGTGCATGGAAGATCGTAACCCTTGCCGGAGAGAACACGGGAGCCTACATGGAAATGGGTTCTTCCCACCACGGTCAGAAACTTCAGAAAGAAAAGCAGCAGAATGGACAGCAGCAGAACCATAAAGGACTGGAGATCGAATCGGGCAGTGAAGATGGAAGATCTTCCGACAAGAAGGGAGGAAAACAAGAGAGAAAACCCGTTGCGGCTGTGGTGAACAACAATGTGCAAAGCGTCAACAACTCCCTCCTCTTCAACAGCAAGTGCAAGCAGAAGAGCCCAGGTGTACACCTTGCTCTTGCCAGCCACCGTCAGCCCAAATTATCAAAAGGCTCTGATCCGTCGTTTGCTAAACGAAATTCTCAATTCCAGTGAGATACGGACGGAATTCACACCTCCAACGAGAAACCAGTGCGGCAATACAACATCCACCAGGGAACTAAATAAGTCGCATATAGCAGATTACTACTGCAATATAAATTGATGGTTACGGTATAAGATGTATGAGATGAACATTCTGATATACGAGTAATGAACAGATAACTACAGTACTACTGCAACCTATTGATGCTTTTAAACACTAAGAATCCATCAGTCATCCAATTTGGAGCATCATTGCTACAGAAAAGTAATATAACAATCAACTAGCACAACGACGACAACAAAGTCAACAAAAACCATATCTTACTTGAGAATTTCAATCCATATTCTTTTAGACCTACCTTTAGTCCTAAACGATGACTCTTTTAACTAATATCTTATTACTCCTTACCGGAGCAACTGTTGGTTTTCGTTGACATGTCCAAATCACCTAAAACAATTCTCTCAATGTTGTCATCAATTGGCGTCACTTCTAACTTCATCAATATGCACATTCCTTATTCTAATCTATCGTTTAATGTGTTGCAACTAATCCATCTTAACATTCTAATTTCAGATATATACTAATTTTCTAGACATTTTATCTTAAGTGAATATGAGATGCATTTATAAATGGGTACAATCAACTAGTGTATTTATGAAAAAAAGAAAAGAAAAAAAGATGTGTCACTTCATAAGAGAACAAAGGAAGTATACATTATTAAGAGATCATATTAGTTTTGGACTGTGTTGATAACGAAAGTCTGAGTGGATAGCTTGGAACCAAAAATAAAATGTAAAGTATTTTATTAAGATAGGTTAGTACTAGCACGGTTTCCTGCTTTACATAGATTTTTGAGAACCTAACATAATTTAGACAGCACGGAAGCAACAGGGGCAGCAAAATCATTTATTCTACACAAACGAACGCTGCTCACCTGTGATTTCCCGATTTACTAGAGTGTACATATAAAATTAAAGTCTAAGACGTAGCGGAAGATAAGAATTAGGCACCGCATAATGTGGTCGTAGGAGTATAAGCTGTTTTACGGGTCAGGCTGGTCGCTTTTTGTTGACAAATTGAAGGTAGAAGCACCGGCAGCTGATGAGGTGGAACTGCCATTCTGCTGACCAAGACTTCCCGCTACAACAGAATCGCTCACCATGTCAAAGTTGAGCCTGCCATTAACTTTCCGCCCGCTGTTGATACAAGGGAAAAGAAGAAAGTGCACCAGTTAGTTTAGTCAGAATATGATGCCTTATCAATATGAATGGCATCTTTTAGATGGTGTATCCTGCCAGCTAACTTACCAATTTAAACGGCTATTAATAGCTGCAAGATCTTTCGCCGGGCTCTGATATGCATGAGTGCTCTCACCTACACAGGCATAGTAACTCTTGGAACTTGGTGAAAGCAACCCATCCATCTGTTAAGATAAATAGATATAGTTAATGGCTTTTCATCCCACAATATCTACATAAGTATCTACATCTCTGAAAAAGATGTCAACTACATCCTAATGACTCAAGGCTGTGGTAGTACTGATGAAATTGAACAGAACTCTTATCAGGGCATTTCTTTCTACACTTCCAATGGAAAATCTGCATCGCCTTTCATCATCTACACACTGAAAGTATCTAATAAATCAAAAACTAACCTGTTTGGAGTTCTTACTTATTAATCATAAGGATTAATAGTTTAGACAGTTGGTTCGCACATTATACTCCTAGAGTACTTCAAACCCACCAATATTTGGTGTACGTTTCTTTTCCAAATTTAGATCATGATTCAAGTTGGATTCTCCAGTGGAGATATATTAATGTGTAGTGAAATCAATCTAAATACATAAGAAACTGTTGAGACTTGAAGTTATTTTATTGTGAATGGAATAACAACATATATATAGGAGAGGCTAGCCTCCTCTCCTATCATTCTAGCCAATGTGGGACTAAAGCCCAATAACACTATATATATCAACACTCCCCCTCAAGGTGGGCGAAAGATATTCACTAAGCCCATCTTGTCACATCCTCTCATCATGTTGATAGAACTAAGCCCCTTTGTCAGTCCGTCTGCTACCTGATCTTTGGTTGGAACATAGCCCAGCTCTAGTTCTCCTTTATCCAGTTTTTCTTTGATGAAGAATCTGTCAATCTCAATATGTTTGGTCCTGTCATGCTGCACTGGATTGTTGGCAATATTAATAGCTGACTGGTTGTCACACCATAGCTTCATCTTTGCTCCCTGGTCCAGCTTTAGCTCCGTCAGCATATTCTTCAACCACAACAGTTCTGTGACTCCCAAGGCCATAGCTCTATACTCTGCTTCAGCTGTTGATCTGGCCACTACTGACTGCTTCTTACTCCTCCAAGAGACCAAGTTGCCTCCTACAAATATGCAGTATCCCGATGTGGATCTCCTGTCGTCAGCACAGCTAGCCCAGTCAGAATCACAATAGCCCTCAATGCCTACATGATTATTTCTTCTGAAGATCAGTCCCTTCCCGGGGGCTCCCTTCAAGTACCTCAGAATCTGGTACACTGCGTCCATGTGACCCTTCCGGGGGTCATGCATGTAGCGGCTTACTACACTTACCGCAAAGCTGATATCAGGTCGAGTGTGGCTTAAGTAGATTAACTTGCCCACCAATCTCTGATATCTATCCCGGTCAACTGGTTCTCCAGCTTCAGCATCCAGTTTAAACTTCTGGTCTATCGGTGTCGTAGCTGGTTTACATCCCATCATCCCTGTTTCCATAAGCAGGTCCAGTGCGTACTTCCTTTGAGAAAGAACGATTCCCTCATTATCTCGAGCAATCTCAATCCCAAGGAAGTATCGAAGAGGGCCAAGATCTTTCACCTCGAACTCCTTGCCAAGTTTTACTTTGAGTTGGGCGATCTCCTGCTCATCATTGCATGTGATAATCATATCATCTACATATACTGCAAGCATGGTGATATGGCCTCCACTCCGTCTGAAGAAGACGGTGTGATCAGCATTGATCTGCTGATATCCCATCCCTATCATTGCTCTCCTGAACCTGTCAAACCATGCCCGAGGAGACTGCTTCAGTCCATAGAGAGACTTCTTCAGTCTGCAGACCTTGCCTTCTGTCTGTTTTGTGCCGAATCCTGGTGGTATCTCCATGTACACCTCCTCTACTAGATCTCCATGAAGAAATGCATTCTTCACATCCAGTTGGTGTAGCTTCCACCCTCCATTGGCTGCCAGGGAGATCAAGGTCCTGACAGTGCTCATCTTCGCCACTGGTGCAAAGGTCTCGTCATAGTCGATGCCGTACGTCTGACTGTATCCTTTTGCCACCAGTCGAGCTTTATAGCGCTCAACCTGTCCATCTGGGTTCTGTTTCACAGTAAAAACCCATTTACATCCAACTGCTCTTTTCCCTTCTGGCAGTCTCACCAGCTCCCAAGTGTGATTCTTCTCAAGAGCTTCCAACTCCTCGTGCATTGCCGCTTTCCACTTTGGATCGTTCTTGGCAACCTGCCAATTGTTAGGTACAGTAATACTATCCAAAGATGCTATAAATGCTCCATGAGAAGAAGATATATGATCATAAGAAACAAACTTAGCAAGATCCCAACCATATCTGTCCGGAGGATTTCCCGCATTGCTGCGAGTAGTCCTTCGTGTAGGTAGTGGTATGGGAGACATCGGAGGAACGATATCACCTGAGGAGGGTGGTGGTGTAGATGTCTCAGGAGTTGGGACAGGCGCAGGCAAGGGACTTGGCACTGACACTGTAGGTACTGGTCCTGTAGTCTGCTTGTTGTTTCTCCTGTTGTAGGTCAGTAACTCCCCCTGAGCCGTAGGTGTAACACTTCTCGTCTCCTCCCTCTGTTCCGCTTCACCTTCATGTTCCTCCTCAACCGTGTCTCTATGCCAAACTTCTAAATCGGTTACCACCAGATTCTCCAAGTTCTCTATCTCCCCCTCTCGCCTTATACTTGTAGTATGAGGCGTGTTATACGAAGTTCCATCCTGGCGGTAATATGGCTCATGCTCCCGGAAGTGGACGTCCATACTAACAAATTTCTTCTTCTCTACTGGACTCCAGCATACATACCCCTTCTGAGTTGCTGAGTAGCCCACGAAGATGCACTTGACTGCTCTAGGGTCAAGTTTTCCAACGAATGGTCTGTTGTCCTTCACAAAACACACACATCCAAACACCTTTAGTGGAAGTATTCCACTATTATTACCTTGTAATACTTCACATGGAGACTTCCATCCCAGGACTTTTGAAGGCATCCTGTTTATAAGTTGAGCTGCTGTCAACACCGCATATCCCCATAGGTGTTGTGGGACATTCATGTCGATCATCATACTTCTTGCGGTCTCCAGAAGATGTCGGTTCTTCCTTTCTGCTACTCCATTTTGTGCTGGTGTATATGCACAAGAGGTCTGATGTTGTATTCCATGTGCTGACAAGTACTCTGCAAGTGTCCTATTGGTATACTCCGTCCCATTGTCAGATCTCAGTATCTTCACCACTGCATTATACTGAGTCTGGACATATTTATGAAAGTCCCGAAAACAAGCAAATACATCACTTTTGTTCTTCATCAAATACAGCCAGGTGACACGAGATGCACAATCGATAAACGAAACAAAATACTTATACCCATTCATAGTGTTAGTAGCACATGGGCCCCAAACATCAGAATGAACTACCTCAAAGACTGAAGAACTCTTATGACCATTTCCAACATATGAACTCCTAGTAAGTTTTCCTAACTCACATGCATCACATACTAATTTTCTTTTATTTGATTTTGCATACATATCTGGATACAACTTATTTAGAGTATCAAAGGAAGAATGCCCCATCCTCCTATGATGAAGTATCAAAGTGTCTTCAGTCCTCTGCTGCAGCTCCTCCATTCCAGCCTTCTCTGCCATAGACACCAATGCTGAGTCCAGTCCGTCTTGATCTAGGTACCACAGTCCATCATGCCAAGTGCCAGTCCCAAGTCTTCGTCCCGTCCCTTTCTCCTGGAAGATCACCTTAGGAATATCAAAAGAAACAATGCATTTTAGTTGGAGAATTATAGAACTAATAGACAAGAGACTGACTGGGAAGGATGGAGCATGCAAAACATTGGATAACCTTACTGAACCCGTACAATTAACAGTACCCTTACCGACCACTGGTTGGAAAGTACCATCCGCAGTCTGAATGGTGTCTGTCGATGCTAGGTGAGTGTACGAGGAAAACTTACTAGCATTTCCGGTCACATGCCGAGATGCTCCTGAGTCGATAATCCAGTCTGACATTTTAAGGGAAGACATAGATGCAAGAGCGTGAGACTCGTCAGTACCTTCTGATGGATGGGCATACATAGCGGCGTTGCCTCTGAAGAATGGAGTGGATGCCTCCTCTGCTCCGCTTCTCCTGTCTCCTTCGATTGACGCTTTTTGCTTTCTCTCCAGCAGGTCCAGTAGCGCCTGATCCTCCTCAGTAAAGGCGCCGCCAGCTCCTCCATTCCCATCTGCCACCAGCAGGTTTGCCCGATAGCCTCCTCGACCACCTCGTCGGCCTCCTCGACCACGTCCACGTCCAGCATATCCTCGTCCACGTCCACCACCTGAGTCTCCCTCCTTAGGTGGTTTGGTACAAGCATATCGATGGTGGCCCATCTCCCCACAGTTGTAGCACTGCCGATTCTGTTGCCAGAGCTCTCCCTTGGATCCTGTATCCCCCGAACCGGTAGCTGCTAGTGCTGACTTCACTTCGGGTAAAGCACCTGTCGATGATGCGCCTGTCCCTGTCTGTAATCTGATCCGTGTCTCCTCCTGAATCATGGCTGAGATAGCCTCCTCGAGACTAGGGATCTCTGGCTGGGCGAGGAGTAAGGCTGTCCTCTGTGTGAATGCTGCAGTCAGTCCCTTAAGGAATTTCATCGTCCTCTCCTGCAGACACACCTGTCTCTCCTTGCACTTTGGGTCCCCGCAGCTTGCCCGTTTGGAATGGTGATCATAATCCAGCCAGAGACGTTCCAACTCCGTAGCGTACTCCTGCACCGTCTTCTCGCCTTGTACGGTGTCGTCGATCTCCCCTTTTATCTGGAAGATCCGTAGATTGTTACCTATGCCATCATAGGTTCTTCTCAATTTCTCCCATACGTCTTTCACCATCTCAATGCCATCTACTGTGGAAGCAATAGACTGGACTAAGGAGTTGAGAAGCCAGATATAAATCACCATATGAGTGGATTTCCACTCGTCGCGTCCTGTCGAGCCCTCTTCCGGCTCTGTCTTCTCGCCTGTCAAGAATCCCTCCAGGTTCTTACCTGCAAGGGTTCTTCTCACCCGCCGTGACCAACTCAAATAGGTGGCTGGTCCATCCAACTTCAGATCGATGGAGGGTAGTTCCAACTTTGGCGGTGCTCGTGTCGTGCTTTCACCAGCCGACACCTTTATCAACTTCAGCAATGTCGCCACATCGTCAGCATCCAGCTTCTTGAGAATCTCCTCCATCGATGCTTCTTCTCGATCACTTCACACTTGCTCCACGACTCACGCTCGTCCTCGCCGTCCTCTCCTAAATCCGAATATGTCTGATTTCATCGGATCTAGGGATTATAGGCATCTCCTTGAGATTGATCTCAAGAACGAGCGTGAATCTTGTACCCGCAATAGCGGTACAATGAATCTTGCAGCCGCAAAAGCGGTACAGCAACTTTCAGGCTGACCTACAGCGTAGGTGCCCTAATTCAGGCTGACCTACAGCGTAGGTGCCCTAAAAGTGGTGTGCTCGGAGGCAACCACGGCAGCAGCAGCAGCAGTTGCAGCCGCAACAGCGGCACAGCAACGGCAGCAGCGCGGCAGCGGCGGCGGCGGCGCGGCAGCTGCAGCAGCAGCAGCAGCGGGGCGGCGCTGCAGCTGTGGTGGCAGCGGCAGCACCTGCAGCGGCAGCGGGCGGCAGCGGCGGCGTGGAAGAAGGAAAAGAGGATGAGATTAGGGTTAGGGTTTGTGTGGAGGAGGGGTCTCTGACGGTATTCTAAGCAATTTTAGGCTTTGATACCATGTTGAGACTTGAAGTTATTTTATTGTGAATGGAATAACAACATATATATAGGAGAGGCTAGCCTCCTCTCCTATCATTCTAGCCAATGTGGGACTAAAGCCCAATAACACTATATATATCAACAGAAACAAAACGACACACCTTTGATTGCCGCAGAGGTGAAACATATACATTATGAGATGCAGAAACTTTCTTTGGGGACATATCTGGAATAGTTGGAAATGGCCTTAACCGAGGTGACTGAGGAATTTGACCTGATTCAGTGAATAGATCTAACTTAATCAAACTTCTACACCAGTGATTATTTAAGGACAAAAAGCTATCAAAAAACAAGAATATACCATCACAATTATTCTTCTCTTCAAAAAGCTTATTGTTTTTCTGGGTAACTCCACCAGTAGCAGCAGGGCCTATCTCCACCAAAATCGGTTTGACAGTTGGAATAAATACTTCATTGTAGAAAGTAATAATATCAACATGTTCCTGTCCCCTTTTCTGTTAGAAGACACCATCAGATAAGAGAATGAGACAAATGATATTCGAAAGAAAAGCACAGATCGTAGTTACCCCATTGCGGCTTGTTGATGGCCAATTAACAAAGATGCTCCTGAATACTTGAAGTTTACATTGTGGCTGCTTCTTGTAATTTTGAATGATCTCCTTGAACGTCAGACTTAATTGTGTAACCTGCCCATAAAATCATAATTTTAGTAAACGATGTTAATGGTCATATATTCACAATGACAGCTTGTAACCGTTGTCAAGCATACTTTAGCAACCCCATAAAAGCTACATAGGATGAGTTGGTCAATATGTCGATTGAAAAAAAGTGATGTGCGCTGACTAAGGATTTGTTGGATGAGCCAGTAGACGTTCTCCAGGAATTGCTCAGAAGACCTTAGCCTTTCGCATAAACTTTTGATTCTGATGGCAGCCAACTTCAAAATCTACAAAGTACCACATCGAGCAGTTAGGTTAGCAAAAAATGATGCACAAAAGGACAAACATTTGGAAACAAAAGGTGCAAAACTGAAGAATAAACTGACCTTGGTAAAGAAAACATTGATCCCTGTCTCAGCACATGTTCCCCCTCCTGCAGGATTTGGTCGTGCCGGACTACAGATACGAATTCAAAGGTAAAAATGCAAATACCAAATCTATAAAAAATAGTTATACATATATTTGAATATTTAAAATGAACTCCCAACCTTGCAAATGCAGACTGAAGAAGTGGCAACTTCGATTTGATACTGTTGCAGGCAGACAGGCGTTCCTTGACTGGAGTAGAGGAGTTACGCTCTATCAACACATTTCGGTATTCACTGCATATTCTCTTTGGTGATCTTAAATCTCCATTCCTATCTGCATAGCAGTTAACAATTTTTTAAATGAACTACATCAGATAGACAGATACTCATCAAAGCAATAAAGACGAAATGAGTATGGAGATAACAGGAACCAGAAGTAATGTAAACAACTACATGACGTTTTGTATGAGAACTCCTATAACCTTATAGTCTCTCCACTATTATCTTGAGGTTTCCATATGAGGGGTTTGGCCATATTTCCTTGTCCCCCCCCTCTCCAAAGAATCCAACCCAAAAAATAACAAGTCTAAGATATTATCATTTATCATCACATGGCATTCTAGTAGTTCCAAATGACAGTTGGCATAGCCAACTTGGCAAAACTTGTGTTATCAACTGTTCCCATCCCCAAAGGAAGGAAATTTCATCTCTTTCCATTCAAAAAGTTTCACCCTAAAGGAACCAAACAATCTGACATGACGGGTGCGCAAATCTGATAGAATTGCTTTCCAGCTCTCCCAAAGTCCAATCTAACCTGGTGGGGCCCACCCCATGCAGAAAACGCTTTTAATGATGGTCTTCACCTTCTACCGAGCGAGGGAATTTTGGAGTCAGGGCAGAGTTGTCGGGTTGGCCGACCGTCAACTTCGGACCTTCTTGATAGAAATCAACTTGGTAATTTGGAAAAGGATTCCCCAAACCCTCTTCAATACTTACTGAATTTGTAACATATTAACAAGCATTTTAGCTCACTTTTGGTACACAATTTTAAAAAAAGGGAAGGATTTTCTCTCTTTCATAATTCATGTTGACAATGGCAAATTGGAGGGTTATTTGTGTGCATCTAGCATTCTATCATTCTATATTAACTAAATTTTATGGGATCTTACAATTGTACAGAAAGAGAAGAGGGTTATGGAGCATTTCTATGTATCATAAGTGTATATGGGACATGGATCAGGATACTGGTTTTTTGTGAATGAAAAAATGCGACACAGATTTAAAATTGCCATCTCAACAATTTAGAAATGAGCCTTAAAGTATTTTTCTATGTTTGGCCTAATTATTGTTAAATGAAGTATTATATGGGGAAAAAATTGAGTTACTTTGTCTTGTTTTTACATGTTTCAATGATGTTTGGAAGGTATTTAGCAATTTATGTGAAGTTCTAACACGGATTTTTAATACTTTTTTGACACAATCAGTGAGAGAAGACATTTTTATAATATTGTAACTAAGTTCTATAGTATCTTTTTATTTACCCTGAGATACCAAATGGAAGTAGATCACTTTTTTATATTCCTGAAGAATAGCATATTTGGATATTCCCAATGTGAGATGGCTGGTTCCGCCGCTGATCACAGAGAAGTATGTGATGGATCAGATCAGTGAATAAACAGAAATAAGAGACGTTTGTCGCTCGGCGCCGCACTATGCTCCGCTTCAACAAATGAGAGTTTTTAGTGGATCTGGTGAAGCACACGAGATAGTTAGATGTGTGGGTCAGAGGGTCGTAGTACCGAATATCGCTGCTATGCACTGGAAGGGAAGGAGCCTAAATTGACCCCTTCTTTTTTGTTCAAAGACACAAAAGCACAGTATAAAGAGACTAGACTCTCGGATGAGAAGCAGTTACCGTTCGAACACGCCCCTGACCTTAAACTTGATTAAGACCCTATCTAAAGATAACTCAGAAACATAATATATACTCGAATCTAGAGAAAGATATTTTCCAATTAACCTAGAAATACGGAGATAAGTTGGCTAATCAAAAGACGAAGGTACATATAACAAAACTGCCAAAAATGTGAAAAGACTTACTAAAAGATTGTTTTCAAAGTAAAGTATAAATGACATGATGTAGAGAGTAAATTACCTGGAGAAGCCTCGCGCTTCTGAAAAGGGAGAGGTGGAAAGCCTAGAGTGGAAATGTTGTTTTGCATTGCAATTGCATCTAGGGATGGCATTGGTTCAGCTAATAGCCCCAGACAATTTATTTCTGCAGACAAACCCGGTTTTGCAACAATTAAGGAATTATACATTGATGAACCCTTTTCCCATGCCATACTTTCCAAAAGTTTCTCTTCTAGAGAATTTAGATGTCTCTTCAACTCTCTTGGAAGAGTCTCTTCATGCCTCACGAAACTCTCAATAACCTTGCTCAAATCAAAAGCTGTTAATCCCGTCCTCTCTAAAACTGCAGGAAACATCATAGTGACTGTCTTGTGTGTAGCCAAAACAAGTTCTGCTGAACAAGCGAGCATACACCGCTGAAACCTCTCATTAGATAGAAGTGGAGTAAGATTATTGTTATTCAGTATCTGTGATTCTGCTTTGCAAATTGCCTCCAAAACCCGATAATACAGTTTTAGAGCCTCTGATTTTCTCTGCTCCGTCCACATGCCATCCATCATGTTCGCATTTTGAAGGCTTCCAGAAATACATCGTTCAGCAAATGAATTACTAGGGAAAATTGCCTCCAATATTACGTTGGCCCTACGCGTAATATTATTTGTTACATCCATGTCACATGATGCAAAGAAATGCAGAAGGTTTGCTGATGGTTTTGAAGGGAGTGGAGAAATGACAGTTCGAAGCCACTTTACAGTTGTCATGGCAGTGCTGACTGGTGTATTATCGACTTTCTTGGATTTACCAGCAATATTGCCATTTACAGGCAAAGCATGAGGGATACATGGATTTACAGTTGTCTTTACTGGAGAAGCTAGTGCATCGAATTTCTGATCCATATAAGAAAGGAAAGAGAACTAAATACATAGAAAAGAAAAAAAGAAAAAAAAAAAAAAAAAAAAGTGGTGAAGTTAGTAATCGAGCAATACATGAATAACACTACCTTACCTTTGTACTGCACAAGTTAATAATAATTGAGGCTCCAGCTAAGCTTGCAGAACCAAGTAAATGGTCCTCATCATTTACAAATATACGTTCATCCAGTTCACCTTTAATATCAATTGTATCATTATAATCTTTTTCCAGAACAAGTATATCAGCTTCCAATGTCTTTTCCCCAAATAGATCCTCAAAGAATGTTAAACCATCTGCTACAATTATAATTAGTAAATAACTTAGTGTTAGATGTTAATGAAATCCTGAAATACATTAGTGATGCGAGAAGAACTCGAGCAAATTCAACCTGTGTTAATGTGGTCCAAATTCTCGACTTTGCAATCGGAAGCATTGTGAGGTTTCTTCTTCAAGATATCAACTATTAGATTATTCACATTCTCCAATGTTATTCTCAAATCATCTTCTGAAGTATTATAATTGTGACACAAAGAAGCAAGAAGCTCTACACCTTTGTCAGACTTTTCAACTGAACAATTGAGAAAGATGACACCCATCAGACTAAGAGCCGTAATGGCCAAAAAGAAGAAAAATCCGTAAGTTAGGGAAATATAAGGAAGGCTTCAGTTTGAATTGTACCAAATAGAGGAGAATCCTCGACAGAGAATTTTCTTAAGCGTTTAGGGACATGGAGAATAAGTACGGCCTGTCACATGTTCAGTACACAAATAAATACGTTGTTATTCAAAACTTTAGGAATGCAACATTATAAAAGAATGTGCTTTCTATATGATATTGAGTGATAAAAGACCAATATCAGAAATGAAAGCACTAACCAGCGTAGACACTAATCCATTTATGCAAGTCACCATATCCTTAAAGCGGCCAAATGCATGGACACGCAGAGCCAAAAACAACAACCAGCCAAAACGGTGGTATTCTGAAAGATAACCTGCACCACTAGAACTGGAAGAATTTTCACTTGGGTCACTCGTCAAAAACAACTGCTGATAAGCTCGCCTGTAGAACCTGGTGGAACATATTACCATGTTCATAAGTAACGATGTCAAAGTTCTGCACCTTAATAATCGAAAAAAGAGAACAAAAACAACTGCAAGTAAAAGCAGGAAGAAGTGCAGTCCAGAGTCTCTAGACACTATATTTGAAACAGCAACAGATAAAGTTGGCCAAAAGAGCAACAGAAGTTAGACAAAACAGCAGCTATGTGTGAGATCATCAAACATGTGCCAATTGCAATTAATCCTCATTCCAATGATGAATTGATCTGGATGCCTTCATCTTTAGGTGTTCTCACTGCAAAGGAGGCATATTCTTATTTGCACCCTCGTATACCTTCATTGGCATGGAGTAAATTAATTTGGTTTAACTTCATAGCTCCCCGTATGTCAATATTGGCCTTGAAGGTGTTAAAAGTCGTGTTCTTTCTGATGATTTTCTTCAAGAGCATGGGATATCGCTTGCTTCTTTTTGTGTTCTTTGTCGGCAACACAGTGAGTCACTGATCATATTTTTCTTGTTCGCCCTTTTGCTGCTGCGATTAGGCATTATATGAGGCCTTCATGGTTATCCAGGATCAATATGTTGCATTTTGGCCTATGCTCAAGTCGTAGTTGACAATTAAGGGGACTATGGTCAGCGTGTTTTGTTTCAGTTTTATGGTTTATTTGGAGCTCAAGGAATAGAACAAAGTATGATGGCTTTAAGGTGGAAGTGGAACGTGCATGTTATCTAATCACTGGACACATTATTGATTCAAGTAAGCTAGCTCATGGATGCATGCATAATTCTTCTCGAGAGAAGATTGGGGTTCAATGTAGCTTGCGCCGTGCTCTAATATAATTGAAATCAATTGGCAACCTCCTATCTCGGGATATATCAAGTTAAATACTGACGGGCATGGCAGGGCCGGCCCTGAGGTAATGGGGGGCCGAGGCGAAACTTCCAAAATGGGCCCCCATACATAATGTAAAAAAAAGTATAAATAAAAGAAAATTTTGTTGTAGTCAATATTTGAACCAAGAACCTCCAAAATATAAGTCTTGCATTATAACCACTACACCACAATGCTTTTTGTTAAAAACAGGCACATGATACATACTAGATCTATTGTAGATAGTTCCGTGTTTGTGCCCCCTTTCGTCAGGGGGCCCTGGGCCGTCGCCCGGCTTGCCCTGGGCCAGGGCCGCCCCTGGGGCATGGAAAAGTAGTACAAATAAGCTTGGTTATGGTGGGGTGTTTCGAGATTACAGAGACAAGTTCTAGGTGCTTTTTTGTGCTAGTCTGGACATTCCAATTTCAATCATCGTCGAAGTTAACACTGTGATCAAAGCAATTGAACTAGCTTGGCTAATATATGGTTAGAAGTTGACACTGAGGTTGTTCTTAATTTTCCTCGCTCTCCTACTTTGGTGCCTTGGCAACTAAGAATGGAGTGGAGAAATTGCATCTACCGTATTTCTCAAATGCAGTTTCACTCTTCTCGCACCTTTCGTGAGGGCAATCGAGTTGCATATGCTTCGGCAAGTCATGGCATTAATTCTTCAGGTTTCATACGGTGGGACTTTGCCTAGGATTTTATTCCGTCTTTCTGTAATCATGACTTGTTAAGTATTCCTAATTTTCGATTTAGTTAGTTTCATTGTTAAAAAAAAAGATCCTCAAAAAAATACTGATGCAAACAGGCCTGGCATAACTAGGTAACTTTCATACAAAACCGAAAATAGATGTAGATAAGTGATATTTGGTAATAATAGGGCATAGATATGGGTATGAGTATAACCTATAAACATAACGGAAATTCCACCTCGCGTCATGGTATCCATGATGAGAATAAACTCAAGGGTGCAGCTATTCCTTAATACAATTCTGCTAAACAAGTCGCAAACTAACAAGGGTACTTGCTAAACGAGCTGACAACCAAACTACTTTGTTTTCGAGAAGGTAAAGATGATGTGGTTGTCTTTATTTTAAAACCTATTCAACCATCCAAAAAGAAAAGGCCGACAAACTAGTCAGGTAGTCTACTTTTAAGTTTTAGACCATAGAGAGACAAACTAGCTTATATTTCAAACTACCACTCACCATTAACTAAAAGCTCGAAAGAAGTGATTGATGTTATTCAATTGCATTTTACTATAGTTACATATTACCTGCTCAGGTAACCCAAGTGTTCAACATTGGTCTGCAACTCCTTCAGCTGACGACGAAATAAAGAACGCAACAGAATCAATTAACAGATCAGAGAACACTGATTCCTTAAGAAAGAAAGAAAGAAAAAAAAAAGCAGATTTATTAAGAAAGCTCACCTCGAGCCTCTTCTCCCAATCAGAACCAAATAGACCGCCGAGAATAGGACCTGCTTTGAGCGAGAACTGAGGCACCTCCTTGAAAAAAGCCACAACCCTAGGGAAAAAATAGCACTAATTATTCCCAAACTAAATTTAAAGAAAAGAAAAGAAAAGATTAGATTTTTTCCATTTTTACTTGAGCTTAGCCGCCGTTAAAATCTGAAACAACTTGATCCTGCCTCCCTCTTCCAGATCCGACTTCTCTCTGCGGAGCTTCGTGACGCAGTAAATAACGAACGCCGACCAGATCCTCTCAATCTCCTCCGGCTATTAAAAAGAAACCAACTTTTTTTTTCCTCGATTTCAAAGAACGTCAATAAAAATTAGGGAAAAGTAGGGATTTTTCTTTACCGATCCGCTTCCGATCGCCGACATATTCTCCGACATGATCTGTCTGGTCTCTCTAAACAAAGCAGCAGCTTCTCTCGTCGAGCTGTCGTCCAGATCCAGCCTCTACAAAAATTCATTTTTTTTCTGAGATCGATCACACACACACACACAAAAAGAGGAAATATCAGGGACCGAAGCAAACCTTGCAGAGATCGGCGAAGCGGGACTCCATCGCATCAGACGCCGAAGAGATCGGCGGTCCCCCGCCTCCTATGGCCACCGTGCCGGGACTCATCGATCCGGACCAGGTTCCGACCAAACCCTAGCCAATCTGTGAGATCACGAGAGGATCCGACTCAAAATCGCTTCTTTTTATCCCGGTCCGCCGAATATTTCGGCGAGTAACGGGTCCAGAGCTGGTGATCGGAGATCTGACGGAGAATTCGACGGCGGAAGGGTTTTGGGACTCTCTCTCTCTCTCTCTCTCTCTCCCCTTCTTCTCTCTTCTATTTTCCCTCTCTTTTTCTCTTTTTTACTATCTTTATTAATTACTTTTTTTCTCTTTTATTTTATTTATTATGGGGGTGGATTAGCGCGGGAAGAAGCCATGTGCCAGCTAATAGGAGGTCGACAAGTGTGCACTAAGAGGAGTGCTTTTACCGCCAATTCATTTTCTATTTTTGTAAAATGAGGAATGGATGAGGGCCCGGCGGATTTTAACGCAAAGGAA
This sequence comes from Iris pallida, assembly GCA_029216955.1. Lineage (NCBI taxonomy): Eukaryota > Viridiplantae > Streptophyta > Magnoliopsida > Asparagales > Iridaceae > Iris > Iris pallida. Next base: position 36,392,386 of record JANAVB010005599.1, read on the forward strand.
ATCGTTGTGTGGGGCCCGCGCAACAGACGTGGGCCCACTGCTGGGGGAGGTTGCTTTTGGGGCCGCTAGGGTGTACTAAGCAAATCTAATGTGCAGATATTTTGTGCCAATTATGTTTGATTTTTTTTACTTAATTTTGTTTTAATACTCTCAGCTAATTTTTTTTAAAACTTTTGTTTTATAATTTAAAATTAGACAACTTAATATTTCAATTATAATGATACAACTTAATATTCTAACAGTATTAACAAAAAATATTAAATAATAAAAATATCTCTATTATTTTTACTCCTCAGCAGTAGCAGCGGTGATAGCAATGGAGGGACGAGGGGGGGTGATGGTAGCGAGAGAATGAGGGAGGAGGTAATTTGGTCAAAAATAAATTTTGAAGAAAAATAATTTCTAACTGACAAAGAGTATCAACTTGAAAATAATCAATTGTTAATGGTACTAAGTTGTCTAGTTTTAAAATATAAAGTATCAAGTTGAAAAACGGAAACAATTGAGACTATCAAGTTTAAATTTAGCCAACTTTTTATTTTTTTAAAGTTTTCATGATTATTAAAGTTGATTAATTATAAAAAATGTAATATTTGGGACATCATATATGCTCCCTTCCACATATGGATTGGGAGGTGTGCTTGAATTTCGATTATTTTTAGATGGCTATTCATTATTACTGGTAACTTGCATTTGTAAATAAAAAATTTATATATATTGTTAGAAAATATAATAAATTAGAATTTATTATATTGTGCAATATATTTTAATTAAGGTTTGTTATAGAGATGTTTATATTTTAATTAGGATTTGTTATAGATTTACATACAAGTACTTAGATAATACCATGTAGCTATTAGTTAGTTTTTTTTAATTAACTGAGCATATACATACAGTTTAGACAGTTCATTTTGAGACGTTTTCAAGTCTATTCATAATAGTATATATTATTATACACTAATTTTTAGGAGTGTATGATGCGAAATTTTCATTTTAGGTTAAGAAAATTTATTTTCGAGAATTGTGAACATCCATATAAACATTTTTCCACAAAACAATGAAAATAGATGGGTATTTTATTTGCCAAGGTAAAAAAATATTTTTTAATACTTTTTTTGACATTTTTTGGGGGTTTTTTGTCTTTTTTTTAATTTGTTGGTTTTTTGGATGTTTTTTATTTTATTTTATTTCAGTATTTTAGTGAAAAACTCGTTTTCCATTTCTTTTAATCTTTTCTTTAAATGATGTTTTGTTTTTCATTATTTTTTTTATTTTTCGTAAATCTTTATACATTCAACAAATATGGAAATTTAATTATAGAAAATTATATTTCCGAGAATATAGAATTTTTGACTACATTTGCATACCAAATGTCCTCTTGTTTTTAAAATAGTAACTTCCTTATAAGGCTAGGTTTCCTATTGTTGTTGCATTTCAAACAACTAAAGTGCCCTAAAAGGTGAACTAGTTTATAAAAAAATTTAAGAGAAAATTTGAGTGGCACCCCACTTTTTTTACGCTTATTTAAGGTGCACCCCACATGTTTACATGAATGTATGACACCCTACATGTTTACATGAATGTATGACACCCCCCATTTTCAACGTTTTCCGTCCAAGACTAACAGTTGACCGCTTTGACCAATTTTTTTGACGAAAATGCCCTCGTCACCTTTTGTGTGTCGTCCCCCCTCTCTGTCACACGTGGCTGTCCCCTGCCGTGCTCGCCCCCCCCTCCATGGCGTCGTCGCCTCCCCCCTCCCCGACCTCGCCGCACCCCCCCAGCCATCACCACCACCGACCCCCTTCCCTCCCCTCCCGCTCCGCCCCCCTAGCCCCCACCGTCGTCGCCGCTGCCGCGCGCTGCTGCTGCTGGTGGTGGTGATAATGGTGATGCGGTGGCGGTGGGGGGTAGGGGAGCGGAGCGGGAGGGGGGGTGGGGGGCGGAGCGGGATGGTGGGAGGGGGGAAGGGGGTCGGTGGTGGTGATGATGGTTGATGGTGGTGATGGTGGTAGTGGTGGTGGTGGTGATGGTCGGGGGGTGTGCGGCGAGGTCGGGGAGGGGTGGTGCGGCGACGCCGTGGAGGGAGGCCGAGCACGGCGGGGGGAGACAGACAGTTGACTCGGGGAAGATGACAACAGACGGGGGTATTTTCGTCCAAAAAAATTGGTCAAAGCGGTCAACTGTTAGTCTTGGACGGAAAACGTTGAAAGTGGGGGATGTCATACATTCATGTAAACATGTGGGGTGTACCTTAAATAAGCGTAACAAAAATGGGGTGCCACTCAAATTTTCTCAAAATTTAATTAAACTTGTTTTGCAAATAGCTTTTGTTGCTCTTCTTAAATTAAACAAAAATCGTTAAAATAATTTGTACCAAACTCAGCATAAGAATGATGAGGTGTTACTAGAAAAAGATAAGTACTTACCAAGTTGTCAATTGTGTTTTACTTCTTTTGAGCTATAAAACTGTTTCATCCATGAGGGACAAAAACTTTAACACATTTATTTAAAACTTAACCGAGCCAACACACTAAGGTCTAGTTTAGGAACAAAGTTCAATCAAATGGAGTTAGTTTTATTTTGGACTTTTGAGATTTGAAATCAGGGTTTAAAATGATGGAACTTCATTGAAAAAACTAGAGGTTTTAAGTTGAGACGTTTGGGAATTTGGAATTATTATTGGAGTTTTATAAAAGAAGAGAAGCAATTAAAGTTTCATAAAACTTGAGTTAGATTGGAGTTTTACTAACGGAAAACGCTAAGTTTACTACCAAATTCTTACGACCTTCTTACAACCTCACTCACCTACCCCTTACATATGGGTCCCACCGGGTCCCACCACCCCTCACACCCCCCTGCTATATGGGCTCCACCCAACCCCACCACTTACTCCCCTCCTCCAATCGAAGTCCGACACATGACAGGTTGTAAGAGGGTTGTAAGCATTTGGTTGTAGGCATAGCAAAACTCTTTACTAACTCCACGTTTTCTGAGTTATAAATAAAGTTGTCCAAAACGAAGTTAAAAAAGAGAATGGGAGTTTGGTGGAGTTGGACACCTCCAAACTCCCAAAAAAAATTTACCAAGTTTGGGACGTTCTAAAAAATGCGTTTGAAGTTGGTGAAAACTTCATTTCTAACTCCAAAGTACCATAAAAAAATTGGATTTAGCAAAATTCTATTATTATTGTTGTAACTTGTAACACCCAGTTTCTGGAATGAGGATATTTTTGAAATTTTGTAATTATAATTATTATTTATTGATATTTATTTCACATTATGATTTTTGGTGATTTTTAATAATTTTTAAACTATTTAAAAACTGCCTTAAGTCATGACTTATGATTTTGACGTGCTGCTAGTGAAACCCTAGAGACTGCATGACCTAGAGCCTAACCATGTCATTAGGATGATTTAATTGTCATTTTTAGCCTAGGGGTAATTTGGTCATTTTGACTTATTTGAATTAATTGACGATTTATTGAATTGGTAAATTCTAGTTTGACCTTGACCTGTTGAGACCTAGTGAACTAGCCTAGAAGTTAACCCTAGCCATGGTGACCCTAGTCTAACTTAGGTTAACCTACTTTTAGTCATTAGAGATTAGTTTTAGAATGAGAGGATTAGTTTAAGTGGAATTATTTCATGGTTTGTGATTTTAATGAAAGGACTAGTGATTTAAGGACTTAATGACTTGTGACTTGGACCATGGCCCATTATTTGACACCCTAACCCTAACCAAACCCTAAATGACCAGCCACATAGGGATCCCCACCCTATATAAACACTTATTCATTAGGGCTTGCCTCCTTTATTCATTCCAACACTTGGAGAAAGAGAGGTATTGTTTCCCCTTTCCAAAAATCCCCATAAATCCATTTTTATTCCTTTTTAATCCTAGTTTATTGCATTAGAGCCTAATTTCCTCCTATTTTCTGATTGTGGAATTTAATCCCATCCTTGGGACAATTTGGGAGCTTTTGGATAGCAAGGAGGAATCCCCCATTTGAAGCTTTTCCAAGCTTTTTTGCACATATAGGTAAAACCCTTTAAATTGCATTAATATTTCGTTTTCTTTGCATTTAGGGCTAGATCTAGGAGTCCCCTAGGTGTCCCCGAAATTTGGGTGGATTTCGTGTCCGTTTGGTGTCCGTATCGGACACGTGTCTATGTGTTATTTAAGGTGTTTGTCGAAATGCCTCAATGGATTGAATGTTAATGTTTTTCAAAACAAATTACATATTTCGAAAGCTTATTATATGTAGATTATGTTTGTATATGACTAAGCACGTATTGGGTTGGTTTTCGTGTCCAAAATTGGACACGAACGCGTGCACGAGGCCCCGATGCGCTGTCCTGCTGCTCGGGGTCGACACAGGACACGACACGGCCTCTCGTGACACAATTTTTGGTGGACACGAGGGGCAACCTCTGTCACTACTCTCCCAAAGTTTGAGATTATTTCGTGGAGTATTCTCGAAGTTATCGAGCTCACACGGGTTTTGCACTGAACTGCTTGCGCACGAAAATCGCGTCTGGTACGCATTGATTTCTTTGGACATGGCTTGATTGGACACAATGTAGACACTTCATCATGAAGCCCTACTATGGGCGAACCCCTATGCATGAGCTCGACCCACCTCGAGCACTGTGTCGAGCCCACGAAGTCTCGACACGCTCGCACGAGGCCTGGGTGCACTATTTTTCTGATACTTAGGTTTTCTGCTTTTAGACACATCGTGTCCACTTTTGTGGACACGAGACAACCTGTATAACACCATGTTATGTTCACACACGTTTATCAACCATTTATTTGGAGTTTTAATTGTTTTTCGAATGTGAATTGATTTTTGGGAATAGGTTCTGAATATTGGTTCAGTCCAGTGCAAATTTTTCTGAGTTTGTGAATTCGATTAAATGTTAAATTGTAATAATTTGTTGATGCTGATATAGGTTCATGTTTGGGTTCATTGGTGAAGAGTTTTGAATTTGGTTTGTGGGATTTCAAATGGCTTTTAACACTCCTGTGCATGACTGAACCTAAACTAAACTGTCAAGTGTACACCACATCATGTATCACACATACACATCACTGTCATTTGGGGTTTGGGATATCTGATAACTAAATGTTCTTTCACCTTGATCATTCACTCCTTAAATCTGAGAACTTTACACCCTCATGTGTAGCACACACACACACAGAGGCACTGGTACATTATAGCATGTACTGAAATTCTGAGAACATTATGTCCCAACCTGAGAGTAATGTAGATGCCACCTTACATTGTATTTTCCTGAGACATTCCTGGACCTTAACACTTTTGCACACTGTTTTGGGTTAGTAGTTCAATGTAGACACACACAAGACACTGATTTGCACACTGAAATCTGAGTTTTCCCCCATTGCCTTTCAACTGGAATCTGAATCTGTCACACACACCCTATCCTAAGTCTATGCACACACACACATTGCTATGTACACAGTGTTTCCTCACACTCTCATGTTTACATTAGGTATATGTGTGAGTTTTGGGTTCTATGGGATTTGGATGCTTGTTAGTTACTTTGATTTCAGTCCTTTGTCATAACTACAACTGTCATGAACCTGAATTTGTATAACAGTGAGTTGGGTGTGGGTTCCTATAGTATCTATTGTGAAATATGGTCGGGTTTCGAATCTCAGATTTTCTGAGATTCACATGGGTATGTACTTGTGGTTAAGGCTAGATAACCTGTGTGAGGGTTAGAGAGGATTAGCCTTGGATGGATTGGCCTGGCCTTGCATTCAGCTGCTGCATTAGCATTGCAGTAGCATTGCAGCAGCTAGCACCAGTAGCTGCATTGCAATTTCAGGACAGCAGGCCTGATTTGCCTTGGCTAGGTTGTATTGCCTGCAATGACATTTGGCAGGAACTATACTGCCTTGACTTGGATTGGCCTGGTTTTGCCATGGCAAGTCCTATCAGTTAGGCAGGGGTTTTGATTGGTTGGGGTGAGCAGCAGTTATGGGCAGATGAGTGAGTGAATAGAGGATGGGGAGAGTGTATGTATGTGGCTATAGGAGGGTGCCAAGTGCCAGGAAAATTGAGAGAAGGGAGGAGGTATCAGTTGAGTGTTTAGGAATATTAAAGGTGGTTTTCATAGTAATAGGGGCATTGGGTTAATATCAGTAGGTATCTGTGTTTGATTTGGGTGTGTATGTATGTGGGGTATGGGGAGTTTGTGGGTTCCTGATACATATATGAATGTATAGGATATTAGAGTGTCACCTTGACCTACACAGAAAAAGGGTATGTGTGTATGGTTTCATGAGAGATTATAGGATGATTGTATATGGCTTATATATAGATATGCAATAATAGTGGTAAGGTATATATATATAACTATGTAGATATATATGTGTTGAGGTAGTTGAGTCATGGTTAAGGTTATGTGTATGTGTAATGTATATATGTGATATGTATATAAATATGATATAGGCCTTGTGTGGTATACTAGGATATGTGATATGACATAGAGTTTTTGACCCAAATAGTCTAGTTGACCAATAGTGGACTTTTGACCAAGTTGACCAAATGGTTCATGTTGATTAGAGTTGACCAAAAGTCAACATATTGAGTCTATGTGTGACCAGTTGACCTAGTTTGACCTAGACAGTTGACCAGGTTTGACTTAGAGTTGACTTTGACCTAGTTTGGCCTAAAAATTATGTCGATTGCATCATAAACATCATTTGTCTTATTTTAAACACATTATAACCTGTACTTCTCTATTTAGGACATTGTGACTCCGGTGCAGACATCTGACATTACACTACTCTTTTCAGAGTATCAGGCGAGTACATTCTCTGATAGTTCTCTCATTTATTTGTCAATTACTGTACTTCAGTTCTAGTTAGTTGTATGCGATTCTCTATTATAACACGTATGGATATTCTGGATTCATGTATACGACACACATTTATTATCTGGCCTTTATTACTGGAATCATTCTGGAATTATTTACTGGTATCATTATATTCTGGCTGGACTCATCTTGAATCATTGTGTCGGATTTCTGGATTCACTTGCTGGGAGGGGAAATACTAGAGTAAGACATGTAGACATACCCCATTTCTGGAATCACCCTTTGCTGGAATCAAACTGGAATGATAGCCATCTCACACCCGGCCAGGTGTGTGATGTGCCGGATTACCCATAGCCGTTTACATGTCGATCTCGGTATTTTAAAACACACTGCTAGAGTATAAGCTGGACTCACCCTGGAATCATTGATCACTATAACTGGAATCGTCCCTTACTGGATTCATCTTGTATTAGATTCATCTTGTACTGGACTTACATTGGAGTTACACTTGTCTACATTGTTGTCTGGACTTTATATCATATTACCCTGATTTAGCTAGTTCTATTTTTACAGTCTTCATTGCTATGATTCTTCTCTTGTTTAGTTATTTACTTTCCTTGCACTTTATCTGTCTTTCTTACCATCACCTGAATATAAACTGCCATATTCATCAATACAACTGTCTATAACTGCTTTATAGTTCTCTGTCATTTACTTAGATTTTCTAGATGAGATGTGCTCGTTCCTGTCCTGACCGGACCTGTTGTAAATTTTACAGATGATTGCCCCGAGGACACATACCCTACATATTACTGACCAGGAGATGGCTTAGCTACCTTTGGCCCCGACACTCAAGAGTGATCGAGATTTAGTTTAGTAGACTTGCATCTGTTTTCATTTAGAGCTTGTTATATAGAATTGAGACTTGAGATGTATTTGAGATTGTTCGAGATGTTGTTATTATTTCAGTAGTTATTGTTGTCTTCAATTTCTTAGTTATATTTCTGTGTTATCTTATCGTGCTTAGACTGTGATTGAGTTACACCATATCTTATACTTGTCCTCCGTTCGGAGTTGATCATGATGAGTACATTATATACTGCATGAATTGATGGTTAGTTAGAGACTTAGAACAGCATTCTACCGCCGACACTGCGGCGTAGGCTGGACGCTGTTACGTACTCGTACCCTCACAATGGGTGCGGGTCGTGACACGTTTTTAGTGGTGGCCCATGCAGGTCGAGAGTCGCATTAGTGCGATATCGTGGTAGTACAGCGACTTAGTTGTACTGCTGTGAGCCTGCTATAGGATTGAGAGATAGGCTTTAACGGAGAGGTACTCAATCACAGTTAGGAAAAAATTCTGCTTCAATTCATGCCATCTATACATCTTACTAATTTTTCTTTCTTGAAAATTTACTGTCCTCCCTTGATTTATCGCTTCTATCTCAGTATTGATTCCCTGTTTAATCTGTCTCCAGGATGGTCGAGACTAGATTCTATCGCTCCGGACCGAGGGACACTGCTGAGAGGTCTGCCACCTCTCGTCTTGAGCAGCCAGCCCCCGATACCGTGGCACCAGTTCAGCCAGCAAGGGTAGGTGTTTCAGCTGCCTTTGGAGGAGCCCCTCCACCAGTGCACAGACAGAGCCCGGTCATCCCAGAGATGCCTTTCCAGCAGCCGCCGCCTACAGAAAACGTGGATGCGGCACAGATGTTCGCCTACTTCCAGCAGTTTATGGACCGACAGCAGGCCCGACAGGACAGGAGCCTGGAGTTGGCCCTTACGGCAGTCGCAGCTCGACCAGTGGTCCAGCAGCCGAGGACACCGGGGATAGAGCAGTTCCAAAAGATGAGCCCCAGAGACTTCCTGGGGACAGAGGGGATTTTATATGCTGACGAGTGGATCGAGCATATAGAGGAGATCTTTCGCCTGGCCTGAATATCGACAGATCTCCAGATAGAGGCAGCAGCTAGCCGGATGCGAGATCTTGCTCGCACCTGGTATCAGTCAGACCCCAGGGTGGGGGTAGCTGGACAGACTTGGGAGGAGTTTGTCACCCTCACTTTTCCCAGTTAGGGGTAAAATGGTAATTTTCTATTTTATAATATTTTTGGGAATTTTATTTCATGAATATTATTATTTAATTATTATAGGAGTCGGGTTCGAATTTCATCGCATTCCGAGTTAATTCGGGACCCCGGTGAATTTCGACTTGAGCTGTAATTAGCATGTTAGCTAACCATGGCCCACCACACTAAACTTTAGGGTTTAAGAGTTTGGACTAGTCCCCCATGAGTAATTTAGTTTAATTATGATTTTTATTTATTTTTAGCAACTTCCTAAACCTAATTTGGAATTTAATCAACATTAGGCTTAGGGAGGGGCAAACTTGTAATTACAAGTGCCCCTCACCCTTGCCCATGCTTGGCCGGCCACCTATAGCCCCCCCTCTCTCCTTCCTTCTCCACCAAGCAACACTCTCTCTCTCTCTTCCAATTCATTTTCTTTCCAAGCTTCTTCCTCCAACCAACCCTAACCTAGGTAAGCTTTAATTTCTTCATTTAATTCTCTTTTGCATTTAGTTCATTCACCATAAATGGAGAGGAGAAGATTCTCTACCATTTGCCCACAAATTTGTGGGTTTTCCCTAGAAAAATAGGTTGATGATTTATTAGGATTTAACCCTTAGAGAGTGGTATATATATATATATATACATGTATATTCTTGTGTGTGTATATATTTTGATGTGTTGTGTTGTGTGAGGATTAGTGTCATGAGGATGAGAGTGGTGAGAATGTGTGTGTGTTTGTGTTGTGTGTGGTGTGTGTGTGTTTATATATATATATATATATATATATATGGATATGTATATATATATATATAGTTATGAGAGTGTATTTATATTTATATATATATATATATATATAGATATGAGTGTATAGATATATATATATATGGATGTGTGTATATGGATGTGTGTGTGTTATATATATATTTAGATGGATAGATAGATATCTAGATAGATATATAGATAGATATCTAGTTATGTAAAAAATAAAAAAAAAATAAAAAAAAAAGATAGATATATATATATATATATATATATATATATATATATATATATATATATATATATATATATATATATATATATATATATATATATATATATGAAGTATATATATATATATAGAAGAGAGGAAGAGATGAGAAGAAGAAGAAGAACACCCCAGCAGCAGCAGCATGCTGCAGTAGCAGCAGCAGCAGCAGCAGCACCTGGCTGCTGCCAGGTCTGAAAACCCCCCTAGTGTTTTGGCCTATTTAACCCCCCCCTTTACCTATATATATATGTATATATATATAGATATATATATGTATTATATATGGATGGATTCGTATAGAAGAGTAGAAGAAGTTTATGGAATTAGAAGTTAGAAAAGAATTAGAAGTTAGAAGGAAAGATTGGAAGAAGTTGGAAGAATAGGAAGAAGGCTAGAATAGGAAATAGGAGAAAAACCGAGTTAGAGGGCGAAACGGAGCCCGGAGTATCGGAATGAGTTGAAACTCGACGTGGGGCAAGAATACGTGATTTAGATTTTGCGGGTAGGCTCCCGGGTGGAAATCGGGATTGTAGGGCGCCGGTATCGCGCCGTACCATTCCGTATCTTGAAATATTCAAGATACCGGCAATGGACCGTAACATAGACTAAATGTCCATTTTACTTAGGTATCTTGGTAGGTAATATATGTATAGGCTAGTACCTTACTACCCTAGGGAGCTCGGGTCAAAATACCAAGCGTAGGTAGGTTAACTTGATAGTTGTCTAAGCTAGAATTTTACCCTTTTTAAGGGTAAAATAGGATATTGGCCTACGGCCAAGATATGAGTTTCGAAGTCCAAGATGGACTTGGATATGGGTTGTAGAGGTTGGTAATAGTTAGAAATAGTCGCCAAGATCTAGTCTTGGCCCCGGTTGACCACGGTTGACTTTTTGGACCGAAAGTCAACTATGGGTCAACGCTTTACCCAAATTAGTCCCAATTTCCATTAGACTTGTGTAGTTGACCAAAAGTCAACTATTAGTCACCATTGACCTAGGGTTGACCAGGGTTGACCTAGAGTTGACTAAAATTGACCAGGGTTGACCTAGAGTTGACCAGAGTTGACCAGGGTTGACCAGTTGACCAAAAGTCAACTATAGGCTAACTCTTGACCCCGTTTGACTTTCTTTGACTTGTTTTGACCCGTGATGACTGGTATGACCTAGGATTGACTTGGTTTGGTTTAGATTGACTTGATATAACTTGATTTGACCTAGATTAACTTGACAGGACTTGTTGTGACTTAGTGAGACCTAGTTTGACCTAGATTGCATATCATTCATTGTAAATCATTCCTAAACTTGTTTAAACCTAAATTAACTTACAGTATCTCATATTTAGATCTTCTGATACCGCTCTGAGCATTGATATACCATACAGCTCAGGACAGCAGGCGAGTACATTCACTGATAGTTTTCATTGTCTTGATATTTGCTATATCCGATTCAGTCGTAGTGTCTTACTTGATTCTCAGACACGATAGTTCATGGACTAGTATTGTCGGATTCCTGTCATGAGATGTTATTCCTGGATTTCTTGGGATACTGGTACTTGTTTAGTCTTGATTCTCGTACTTGTATTGACGCCGATTCCTGAAGAGGACTTGCTCCCCTCTTTGGAAATCCTGCGTCATGACGTGCTATGTCCGGATCCGTATACTATTCGGGAAAATGGAGAATATTATAGTTAGTATGATCAATGCCCACCTTGAGTTACTACTTGTATCATAGCTATACCCTCACCTCACGATGGGTATAGCCTGACCTGTGCTACTACTTGCTCCATAGCTTACCATCCCGGTCGGGCCGAGTCCACGTACTTGTAGCCGGTCGGCTGGAAGCCTGATACTTGACCCATACCGATCACATTAGGCTATAATGTTCGAGGCACATTTTATGTTTACTTTTCCTGTCATATATCCTGTTCTGTTCTATATTCAGTACTTTCTCACCATGTATGATATACAGTTACTCACATGCTCTACATGCCTTTACATTGTACCTTGATTGGAGACTAAGTTCTGCTCGGGAGAAGAGTTACAACCCCGGTCCTTGTTTGGTTTAAGGGTTGTAACTCGGCTTCCGAATGGTTCCCAAGCCTTCATATATCTTTATCTCGTAGTTCATTATATTGTCTCTTATAGAACTTGTCAATTCACATAGAACTACTGTTAGTGTTTGTACTTGCTCATTTTCCTGACAGGATACCGTTATGATATATTACAGATGATTCTGATGCGGACTGCTCGACCTATTATGGGATCGAGTTAGATGGAGTAGCTTTGGACCGTGGCCTTATAGTAGAGCCACTAGATTTTGTACTTCCAGAGTAGTGTAGGTTAGCTAGGTTTGACTGGACTGCGATCCAGCTAGCTTATCAGACTGTAGTTCTATATTCTATTTTGATACCCTGTGATGTATATATCTGGGCTTGTATTGGACTCTGTACTTATTTACTCTTTCATCTATCATATGTCTTTCCTCTGAGCTATTTACCTTAGTTTTATTCTGTGATTGAGACTGTATTGTTATGTCACCTCCATTCGGAGAGTATATACTGTACAGGTACATTTTAACTGTTAGTCGTAGGTATTTACAGACGTTATATACAACGTTCTACCACCGATTCTGCGACGTAGGCTGGACGTACCCACGTGCTCGTGCCCCTCATAAGGGTGCGGGTCGTGACAGAGTTCAAGGGCTTCTTCAAGAAGAAGTTCTTTCCAGATTCAGCGCTCAGAGCCTTGGAGTCGCAGTTCGAGAGCTTAGTTCAGGGGAGCCTGTCAGTGGAGGATTACGCTGGGGAGTTCGGCCGCCTCAGCAGATTCATAGAGGGCTTGAGCGAGGCGGCGAAGGCCCAGAGGTTCCGGAAGGGTCTGGTCAAGGAAGTCAAGTCCTTGACCAAGGGCAACAGGGATGCCACTTTGTAGCCTCCCTTCCCGGAATTTTGAAATATTTTTTTTTATTTTATTTATTTATTCGATTTAAATGGTAATTTCTAGATTTTTGATAAATAATTATTTAGTTAATTATTACGGTAGAAGATTTTAGCTATGGTTTAGTTTTGAAGTACCAGGTGACTAGAAATTGTGGCACGGGTAGTACAGTAGTGTGCTTTGACAAGTGTACTAGCCCTGATAGGGAAGGTCGAGCCATATGAATGCCCTAACTAGGAAAACCAGGCTAAATTGCGAGTTAATACCTATAAATGGTTTAATTAGTTAGTTATTAATATTTTGGCTTTTAGGAAATTCGGTTATACCAAAATTGTCCGGACTGGCCCCGAACCGAGCCAAAGTCCGTGTAGGCTTATAGTGAGTCCTAGGACGTCCATGTATGTAGAAGGCAATTTCACGTAGGGTGGTTAACTATATATGTTCTTACTATTAAAGGTTATTTTATTTTTGTATATGGTAAATAATTCCCTTATGATACCTTGTGGATCCTTGAGGATGGTTGATTACATATATGTTTGTGTCACTCCCCGATCCTAGAATACGTATTTTAATACGTAAACCGAATAAAATTGTATTTACCTTGTATTTACACTATATTTATTATGCTGTGTTTCTTCATGCATTTTCCAAAAATATTTGACAAAATATTATTTCCTAATTTATTTTCTGCATTAGGGCCTACAGTTTTGGCTCATTTGGGTAACCTATTCTTGGTTCACCAATGGTTCATCATGAACCCTTTGGTTCATCATGAACCCATGGGTCCAAGATCTTTATATATACTCATCTCATTCTCTCTCCTCTCATTTACTTCCTCTCATTTACTTCCTCCACCAACCAAGGCAAGTACCAACTTGCTCAAGAGATGGATCCATAATTTTGTCAATGATTTCTTACAAAACTATTTACCAAAACATGTTCTTCTCCTCAATCTATATTAGTTTAGAACTTGGAAATTTCCATTTTGAAGCTTTGATTTTTGTAGATCTAGGTTTTAATCATTATCGGATTTTGCATGGTTTGATCTACTTTAGTTGGATTTTATGGGTTTTTGATGCTTCCATGTGGAAGAGCATTCAGTTTCACCCAAGTTGGAACTTTGGAAATCTGGATTTGGAGTTCGGATAGCCAAGTTATGATGCTTTGAAGTTTGGGTTCAGCCATGGTGTTCTTGCTGTTTGGAGAAGACAGTGAACAGTGTGCTCCGTTTGAGCACGCTTCCTGTTGGAAGCGTGTCTCTCCTTGAGCTTGCGTGACTTTTCACGCAGCTCTCTCCTTGAGCCTGCGTGACTTTTCACGCAGCTCTCTCCTTGAGCCTGCGTGACTTTTCACGCAGCTCTTTCCTTGAGTCTGCGTGGCTTTTCACGTACGCTGCCTTGAGTGAGCCTGCGTGACTTTTCACCCCTTGAGCGTGCGTGCTTTTGTGCGTACGCTTTTGATATTTTATTAGATAGTATATGCCCATTTTATATCCTTACGCCTTTTGTCCCGAGCATGATATGAGCACTAATGTGACCCCGGAGAACAAAGTGTTTCTACCTGATACATGTACCTGAATGTCCCAGTTCTTGTTCATGCTCGACAAAAGACTCGTAACTCCACGTGGCGTATTTGCAATGATACATTACACTAAGGAGGGTAAAACATGTTGACATACTGATTGACATGGATCCTCTTTGGGGTACTCGTACTAAAGTACGACTTTAGGAGGATAATCATGCAGGCCACAGCATGTGAGTCCAAGATTTTACCTAGGGTTAAACTAGGCAACTAAATATACTAGATGCATGGGGAGGGCAGAATCCCGAGATCGTGTTACACCAGCCGCCTTGAGATATTGTCTTGACGCGCCGGCTGGTCTCCACGGATACTGTGTCATCTGCAACGAGTGAATGACTGTATCCGATTAATTCCTGCTATATAATATATGTTTTGGCAAGGTGGCCTTACGAGGGACCTGTGCTCAATAACACCTGTCTACGCGAACCCCTGGGTTGGCTAGCCTTGCTGGAAAGATACGATCTGAGGATTTCTATATAACATGATGCGAGGATAACCTCGTCCCACTAGAAACTCGTAGACTTGATTGGCCGTGAAAACGACTTGCTTGTATCCTATTACCTTCCGTGAATAACTGAGGGAAGCGGACTGTCATGGTACGTGATCCAACCCATGTTCTTGTTTGATTGTTGGGTTGGTTATCGTACTATGATAGGCTGTGGACCGAAGTTATGAACGGAAGACTTATTCTGATTGTGAATTGCTACTTCTGTGAATGACTGAGGAACATGGACTATCATGGTACATGATCCAACCCATGTTCTTGTTTGATTGTTGGGTTGGTTATTGTGCTGCGATAGGCTATCGACCGAAGTCACGATCAGGAGATTTTATTGCTTATACCTTTTAACTTATGTGAATGTTATAGAGTACGACACGTCCCGACTCCATGCGGCACCTTTTGTCCTTGTTTGGTTGTAAGGGTGCCACATGGGTTCGAGGATGTTGCGCTACCCTATAATAGTAGCATAAGTATTACTATTATCAATCATTCTTTTAACTAGGTTTTTAATCTTAACTCTTGTGCCCCTTTGGCGGTACTTGCTATTCGGGGCTGACCCCGCTGGTTTTGTTTGGCCAGATCTCGTAGCAGAGTCGGAGGATACGATCTTCCTCCCTGACATCCATGGTGCATACTAGGAGCATGGCAGTTCGGGGACTCGAGTGGGTTTCTTCTCCACCACTCCTGCTTATACTTTTGCGGCGTTTAGCCACCGGCACCTGTTAGCCGGATTATTCGATATTTTGTGTCAGTACATAATTGTAATTAAACAGACTGCAGTTGTGTATAATTTTATACTCCTGACTCTCTGAGATAGCTAAATTATAAAGCTAGTCTCTCATGACCATTTTGATGAAGCGTCGGGGACGCCTTACTGCTTTATCTTTAATGTTCATTTAATTGCTGATGTGATTTGATTGATTGAGACATAGAACTCTGTGGGACCATAGGAGACTTGATTGTAGCATGTACCCCCTAGTCTCTCGACAGCCACGATCGCCGTATGACGTTACGTACCTCATATGGAGTAGCTGGCCTAGTCCGTCCCCGTATTTCGGTACTGGGGCGTGACAAGGTTTTAGGGGTGGCCCATGCAGGTCTATTTTTCAGACTTGTGGGGTATTGCGAATTATTAGGAGTCTCAATCAAAACTTGTTCCCCTTAAAATTCCGTTTCGAATTCTCTGTCCTTGCCTTGATCTCTAACCTGACTTGCATCCTCGAAATCTTCCTCGTCCGGACTTGATAATCTTATATTCTTCTCTATAGGGGTGCTTCATTCTCAGTAGCGGGTGAGGCCCATGAGGAAGAGCAGCAAGAGCATGGCTCGACTGGGCAGCAACTGGGGAGAGAACCTTCCCCAGGGCAGACACGAGCAGAAATGGAACCAGAGGCAGTACAGCCGCAGGTTGTTGAAACTCCTGCAGCACCAGCAGCGACGGCAGTACCAGACGTCGTAGCACTCCTGGAGATCATCCGGGGGTTTCTTGTCACTTACCAACAGCAACAGACTCGGCAGCAGGAGCAGAACGTGTTGCTGAACCAAGGGATTCAGTTAGCTCTTGAGAGGAGTGTCGGGGCTGACTCGGGAGCATCAGGAAGGTTTCGTCGCTTGAACCCGAGGTATTTTGATGGCACGGAGGATGCCATCACTGCGGATGCCTGGATTCAAGACATCGAAGCCATTCTTGTGGCAGCCAAGGTTCCAGATGATGAGAAGGTTGCTCAGGTCAAACTGGTACTTCAGGATCTTGTCCGCGACTGGTGGGCATCAGAAGAAGTTGGTGCAAGACGCCCTGTTCGTTGGACCACCTTGAGTGACAGATTCAAGGCCAAGTATTTTGGCGTAGTAGCTCGATATGAGCTCCAGCAGAAGTTTATCAGTCTCAAGCAAGCAGGCAAGACCGTAGATGGGTATGCAGCAGAGTTCTGCAGATTGTGCCGTTTCGCACCAGCAATGGTGGCAACGGAGCCAGAGAAAGCTATGAGGTTCCAGCAGGGACTTCATTTGGAACTATTACAGCTTGTGGAAGGACACGACTACCAGACGTTTGACGCTGTTTTGACGGCCTCTCGGAGGCACGAGCTTACCCAGCAGAGGTTGGCATCGAGGACAGGAGGTCAGAAGAGATCTCATTCCCAGGTTGGAGGAGGAGCAATGCAGCGAACATCGGCACCAGCACCCGGTGTACGTATTCATGATGCAGGAGCGCCACGGAGGACGGCCGTGTCAACTAATACAGCGCCAGTTCAGCATCAGCAGCCGAGAAACCAGCAGCAGCGTCATGGAGCACCCCAGGGCTGTACATTCTGTGGGAAGGCAGGGCACACGAGGGAGGTGTACCGGTCAGCGAATGGCTTATGCTTGAGGTGTGGTAGTTCAGACCACCGTATCTCCACTTGTCTTGTGATGCAGAGGCCAGGAGGGCCAGCTCAGCAGTTTCCAACATTGCCAGCTCCGGTGGCAACCCCGAGTGGAGGGCCAGTATTAGCAGTAAGGCCCCTAGCCCAGCGTCTACCAACGCAGGCTCAGATGTTCCGCCAGGCACAGGAAGCCGAAGGCCCTCAGAGGCAGCAACAACCTGGTCGAGGAAGGCCGCAACAAGGGGCTCCGCGGGGCCAGGCTCTCACATTGACCTTGGGAGAGGCTCTAGCGTCTAGTGACGTGGTGGCAGGTAAAATTCTCGTCACCTCATTTCCCGCTGTAGCATTATTTGATTCAGGCACTACTCATTCATTCATCTCTGCACAATATGCTGCACGGATTGGATTAGAGTTTGAGGCATTGCCGGAGAGGATGGATATACTCACCAGCAATGGGCTCGTAGAAGTTAGCAGAGTGCGCTTTTCATGTCCGGTAGAGGTGTGTGGGCATTTATTGCCCGCATCATTGATTGAATTCCCTATGGGGAATTTTGATGTTGTTCTTGGCATGGACTGGTTGAGAGACAGTCATGCGACAATTGATTGTAGAGGAGGTAGGGTCATATTTAGCGTTCATGGGATGGAGCAGTTCATCTTTACTCGAACCTTGAAGAATCAGGCCGGAGGCGTCATCTCAGCAGCAGTGTCAGAGCCAGGACAGATTCCGAGAGTGGTCGAAGATTTTCTCGACGTCTTCCCTGATGAGCTCCCAGGGATACCCCCAGTCAGAGAGGTAGAATTTAGCATTGAGTTGAACCCTAGAACGAGGCCTATTGCAGACAGAGTTTACAGAATGTCGCCGTCAGAACAGGATAAGTTGTATCAACATGAAGAAGAGTTGAAGTCTAAGGGATTCATCCGAGACAGTAAATCGCCCTGGGTCGCGCCAGTGATTCTAGTTCCCAAGAAGGATGGGTCGACGAGGATGTGCATCGACTACCGCAAGCTGAATGCAGTAACATTGAAGAATAAGTACCCGCTACCAAGGATTGATGACCTGTTTGACCAGTTGAGCAAGGCCAGTGTCTTTTCCAAGATCGATCTTCGGTCGGGATACTATCAAGTATGAGTCCGGGAGCAAGACATACCGAAGACAGCATTCAGATCTAGATATGGGCATTATAAGTTTTTAGTAATGCCCTTTGGACTAACCAACGCCCCCGCAGTATTCATGGATTTAATGAACCGCATCCTTCTGCCGTATTTGGATAAATTTGTGGTGGTGTTCATAGATGACATTCTTGTCTATTCCAGCAGTGAAGAGGAGCATGAGAAACATCTTAGGACTGTCTTACAGACATTGAGGGAGCATCAACTTTATGCGAAGGTCGACAAGTGTGAATTCTGGTTAGATCACATTTCGTTCCTGGGGCATGTAATTTCTGGGGCAGGAGTGTCAGTGGATCCGAAGAAGATTGAGGCCGTAGAGCATTGGCCAGTCCCGAGAACGGTTGCAGAAGTGCGAAGTTTCTTAGGATTAGCTGGTTACTACAGAAGGTTCGTGGCAGACTTTGCCAAGATCTCGGCACCCTTAACGCGTTTGACGCACAAGGACGTAGAGTTTGTTTGGTCAGCTGGCTGTCAGGCATCATTTGAAGAATTGAAGAAGAGATTGATCTCAGCCCCGATCTTGACGCTTCCAGTAGGAGCGGGAGGCTTTACAGTATATTGTGACGCATCTGGGAAGGGTCTTGGATGTGTATTGATGCAGCACGGAAAGGTGATAGCATATGCGTCTCGACAGCTTCGAGACCATGAGAAGAATTACCCGACTCACGATTTGGAGTTAGCAGCTGTGGTGTTTTCACTCAAGTTGTGGAGGCATTATTTATACGGAGATCGGGTAGAGATCTATACTGATCATAAGAGTTTGAAATATGTATTCACGCAGCGAGATTTGAACATGAGGCAAAGAAGATGGTTAGAACTGCTGAAGGATTTTGATTTAGATCTTCAGTATCATCCAGGCAAGGCGAATATAGTTGCAGATGCACTGAGTAGGAGAGACAGTGCCTTTATCTTGACCTCGCAGAAGCATATTTTAGAAGACCTTCAGAGTATGGGATTTGAAGTAGTTTTGCCAAGGGATTTAGGAAGAATGACCAGTATACAGATTCAGTCAACCTTAGTAGAGAGGATAAGGGCAGCACAAGCAGGAGATCCACAGATTCAGAAGTTGCAGTCGGAGTGTGAATCAGGCCGTAGGAAGGAGTTAGTGATTCATGAAGATGGTACGCTCAGGTTTGGAAACAGACTCTGTGTACCGAGTGGAGACCTTCGGCAAGAAGTTATGTCCGAAGCTCATAGTTCTATTTACTCCATTTATCCAGGAGGAACGAAGATGTATCGAGATATCAGGCAGTACTTTTGGTGGAATGGCATGAAAAGAGAGATAGCGAGATTTGTATCCAAGTGTCTGGTATGTCAGCAGGTGAAAGCCGAGCAGCAGAGACCAGCAGGGTTGCTACAGCCGCTTCCTATCCCAGAATGGAAATGGGAGCACATCACGATGGATTTCGTGACCGGTTTACCTAGACCTCCGGCTGGCAAGAATGCAGTCTGGGTAATAGTAGATCGACTCACGAAGGTCGCTCATTTCCTTCCCTTCCGAGTTGGACAGACTACTGAGCAGTTAGCAGAAATATACATGAAGCAGATAGTAAGGCAGCACGGTGTTCCAGTTAGTATAGTATCAGATCGGGATACGCGGTTTACTTCCTATTTTTGGCGGAGCTTACACCAAAGTTTGGGAACCAAGTTAAGATTCAGTACTGCTTATCATCCACAAACCGACGGGCAATCAGAAAGAACCATCCAGACGTTAGAAGATATGCTACGGGCATGTACCTTGGATTTTGGCGGATCTTGGGAGGACCACCTTCATCTAGTGGAGTTCTCCTATAACAACAGCTATCAGGCTAGCATTCAGATGGTCCCGTTCGAAGCATTATACGGAAGGAAGTGCAGGTCCCCTTTGGCGTGGGACGACGTCGGAGAACGAAAGTTGTTGGGACCAGAGATGATCACGCAGACTGTGGAGATAGTTAAGTTGGTTAGAGAGCGCCTTCGAGTTGCACAGGACCGACATCGTCATTGGACAGATCAGCATCGTAGGCCTCTAGAGTTCAGAGTTGGCGACCAAGTGTTTCTGCGGATTTCGTCTACTCGGGGTATCATCAGATTTGGAACCCGAGGAAAGCTTAGTCCAAGATATGTTGGTCCTTTTAAGATTCTCGCTCGGGTAGGCGATGTGGCTTATCGACTTGCCCTTCCGCCTTCGTTAACTGGCATACATGATGTGTTTCATGTGTCCCAATTACGTGGGTATGTCCCGGATCCGAGTCATGTATTCGATCATTCTGAGTTAGTCGTTGGTACCGACCTAACTTACGAGGAACAACCCGTATCTATTTTAGACCGGCGAGAGAAGGTACTCAAGAATCGGACGATAAGCCTTGTCCGTGTTTCTTGGAACCATCACTCTCCGGGAGAGTCAACCTGGGAGCGCGAGGACGAGATCAGATCTCGATATCCGCATTTGTTTGACTCATAAGGTATATTTTTGCACCTTATTGACACGATTCCATGCTTATCTGCACCTACTTGTTTTGCACTTTGTGATGTATGATAATAACTGCGATGATAGTTAACTTATATATGATTGTGCCTTGCTTGCCCTGATCCCACTATCCTGTCTTGGCTGGAATTCCGAGTACGGAATTTTTCTAAGAAGGGTAGAGATGTCACTCCCCGATCCTGGAATACGTATTTTAATACGTAAATCGAATAAAATTGTATTTACCTTGTATTTACACTATATTTATTATGCTGTATTTCTTCATGCATTTCCCAAAAATATTTGACAAAATATTATTTCCTAATTTATTTTCTGCATTAGGGCCTACAGTTTTGGCTCATTTGGGTAACCTATTCTTGGTTCACTAATGGTTCATCATGAACCCTTTGGTTCATCATGAACCCATGGGTCCAAGATCTTTATATATACTCATCTCATTCTCTCTCCTCTCATTTACTTCCTCCACCAACCAAGGCAAGTACCAACTTGCTCAAGAGATGGATCCATAATTTTGTCAATGATTTCTTACAAAACTATTTACCAAAACATGTTCTTCTCCTCAATCTATACTAGTTTAGAACTTAGAAATTTCCATTTTGAAGCTTTGATTTTTGTAGATCTAGGTTTTAATTATTTTCGGATTTTGCATGGTTTCATCTACTTTAGTTGGATTTTATGGGTTTTTGATGCTTCCATGTGGAAGAGCACCCAAGTTGGAACTTTAGAAATCTGGATTTGGAGTTCGGATGGCCAAGTTATGATGCTTTGAAGTTTGGGTTCAGCCATGGTGTTCTTGCTGTTTGGAGAAGACAGTGAACAGTGTGCTCCGTTTGAGCACGCTTCCTGTTGGAAGCGTGTCTCTCCTTGAGCTTGCGTGACTTTTCACGCAGCTCTCTCCTTGAGCCTGCGTGACTTTTCACGCAGCTCTCTCCTTGAGCCTGCGTGACTTTTCACGCAGCTCTTCCCTTGAGTCTGCGTGACTTTTCACGCACGCTGCCTTGAGTGAGCCTGCGTGACTTTTCACCCCTTGAGCGTGCGTACTTTTGTGCGTACGCTTTTGATATTTTATTAGATAGTATATGCCCATTTTATATCCTTACGCCTTTTGTCCCGAGCATGATATGAGCACTAATGTGACCCCGGAGAACAAAGTGTTTATACCTGATACATGTACCTGAATGTCCCAGTTCTTGTTCATGCTCGACAAAAGACTCGTAACTCCACGTGGCGTATTTGCAATGATACATTACACTAAGGAGGGTAAAACATGTTGACATGGATCCTCTTTGGGGTACTCGTACTAAAGTACGACTTTAGAAGGATAATCATGCAGGCCACAGCATGTGAGTCTAAGATTTTACCTAGGGTTAAACTAGGCAACTAAATATACTAGATGCATGGGGAGGGCAGAATCCCGAGATCGTGTTACACCAGCCGCCTTGAGATATTGTCTTGACGCGCCGGCTGGTCTCCACGGATACTGTGTCATCTGCAACGAGTGGATGACTGTATCCGATTAATTCATGCTATATAATATATGTTTTGGCAAGGTGGCCTTACGAGGGACATGTGCCCAATAACACCTGTCTACGCGAACCCCTGGGTTGGCTAGCCTTGCTGGAAAGATACAATCTGAGGATTTCTATATAATATGATGCGAGGATAACCTCGTCCCACTAGAAACTCGTAGACTTGATTGGCCGTGAAAACGACTTGCTTGTATCCTATTACCTTCCGTGAATAACTGAGGGAAGCGGACTGTCATGGTACGTGATCCAACCCATGTTCTTGTTTGATTGTTGGGTTGGTTATCGTACTATGATAGGCTGTGGACCGAAGTTATGAACGGAAGACTTATTCTGATTGTGAATTGCTACTTCTGTGAATGACTGAGGAACATGGACTATCATGGTACATGATCCAACCCATGTTCTTGTTTGATTGTTGGGTTGGTTATTGTGCTGCGATAGGCTATCGACCGAAGTCACGATCAGGAGATTTTATTGCTTATACCTTTTAACTTATGTGAATGTTATAGAGTACGACACGTCCCGACTCCATGCGGTACCTTTTGTCCTTGTTTGGTTGTAAGGGTGCCACATGGGTTCGAGGATGTTGCGCTACCCTATAATAGTAGCATAAGTATTACTATTATCAATCATTCTATTAACTGGGTTTTTAATCTTAACTCTTGTGCCCCTTTGGCGGTACTTGCTATTCGGGGCTGACCCCGCTGGTTTTGTTTGGCCAGATCTCGTAGCAGAGCCGGAGGATACGATCTTCCTCCCTGACATCCATGGTGCATACTAGGAGCATGACGGTTCGGGGACTCGAGTGGGTTTCTTCTCTACCACTCCTGCTTATACTTTTGCGGCGTTTAGCCACCGGCACCTGTTAGCCGGATTACTCGATATTTTGTGTCAGTACATAATTGTAATTAAACAGACTGCAGCTGTGTATAATTTTGTACTTCTGACTCTCTGAGATAGCTAAATTATAAAGCTAGTCTCTCATGACCATTTTGATGAAGCGTCGGGGACGCCTTACTGCTTTATCTTTAATGTTCATTTAATTGCTGATGTGATTTGATTGATTGAGACATAGAACTCTGTGGGACCATAGGAGACTTGATTGTAGCATGTACCCCCTAGTCTCTCGACAGCCACGATCGTCGTATGACGTTACGTACCTCATATGGAGTAGCTGGCCTAGTCCGTCCCCATATTTCGGTACTGGGGCGTGACAGTTTGGTATGTACACCTATCATTGGTTTAGCTCATTTTACTATCATTATTATTGACCTTATTATTGCTATTTTTTATCGATTAAATATTGGTTATTTTATATCCTTAGGAAATAGATATTATTATACATGTATATATTTCTATAAATAAGCCTACAATAGAAAAAGGATAATATTGCTATTTTACTTAGTTATAGGGATTTATTAGGTTGTATGGAGATTTTATATAAGCATATATGCATAGCCATAAATGTGTGTATATAAATGTTATTTGGTTATATATGTATATATATAGATATATATGTTTGTATATAAATGTTATTGGTTATATAAGTATATATATAGATATATATGTTGTATATAAATATTATTTGGTTATATGTATATATACATATATAGATATATATATGTACGTATATAGATATTATCTGATTATACGTATATGTATATACATAGGTATTTATATGTATATGTGTATATAGAGTTTATTTATAATAATAGAAAGAGAAATCAAAGAAAGAATAATAAACCAGCCCAGGCCGGCCCAAACAGGCCAGCCCAGACACAGCCCAAGCTAGGCTCGGCCCAGCCTTTCCCCCACAGCCAACTTGCTCATGGGCCGAGCCCAGCTGACCAAAACAAGCTCTTTCAATGAGCCAGCCTGAGCTTTCCATCCAGAACAGAGAACCCAATCGAGTTTAGCTAAAAACCCGAGCTCTTCTATCGGTTTCCCGTAGATGTATATAACACCCGCACGAACGAACTGTGGAGAACCCCTAAAACCCTAGCCCACACTTCACCCCCCCACCTCGACCTCTAGGCGGTACGCGCCACCGCCGGGGCGGCGCCGGTCGGCCACCGGCGGCTGACAGTGCGCGAACAGGGCTAGACAGCAGTGGCAAAACAGCGGGAGGCCGACTTCGCGGGATGAGTGCGTCGTCCACAAACGTCCTTTTCTCGAACCAACTTCTTTGGTACGTACCTAACTTGTGCGACTTCGTATCCCAGTAAATTAGATTCAGGAAGACGTAGTTAAAACTAGGATTAATTCGACTCAAATAGCGACCAATAACTGTTCGAAAACAGAGTATAGGATCGTCCAAACCCCATAATTGGAAGACCGATCTCTGTCAAGTCCTCGATCTATTTTGAAAACCAATTGATCAATATTAAAGACAACATATAGGAGATGAGGATCCTTCTTGTAGATTTATTTTTCATTTAATATATGGAGAGGTAATTGATTCCAAAATCCTGGAAAAACCTGTTTTCGAAACAGTAAAATTTCAATAAAACTCATCCACATGACGTGCCCGCCAAACCGGGCGACGTGGTCGCGAACCGTTAGCATCGAAAGCTGCGTAACGGCTTCGTGGTCGTGTGGGCTTTGACAGAATTCAAATTGGTCGCGTGTGCGCGACGAATTTGATGCGTATCCGTCAAAATTCACCGTATCTTGCACTTTGCAAATTTCTCAATTACTTTATGCACGCTCGTCAGATCGAGACGAAACTTGCGCCAGCAGGACCGTATCATTTTTCTGGTCCTGTATGCCAAGTTTGGTCCGATTCTGAGACAGTTGATAAAATCACCGTTTTGTGGGCCCCACTGTTCCACTCAACGGGTGATTTTGTGCACGGTCCGTCGGAATCCAACTTTGGACATACGGTTGGGTTCGTATCGGAAAACCGAATTCGTAGACATGTAGTTTGACGACTTTAGAGACCATTGACTTTGGCACGCTTTTCGGTGCAAAGCGGGTCCAACGGCGGACATCGTTTTTGCCTGAAATTACCGTTTTGTCCCTGTGTCCAGAATTGGACTTAAGGACAGGCAATCCTAGCTAATTTGACTATTCTGAGAATGTTGGTAATGTTTGTTTCAGCTTTCAGAGACAGTTGTGATGACTTGGACTGTATGGCTTACCAGTTGACGGTATTTTATTGGTTCTTCGCGCTGCCACCAGGCAAGTATACCTTGCCTTCCTTTACAGTTTTACTTACATGTATTTTTTTTCATTTTTCAGTCATTTGATTATTTATGGACATGTGCTTTTCGTGTTATTTTCTGTGGAGTTGTTTTTATTGTTTATAGCCATGTTCATGTTTTGGCCTTGTGTTTCACATTTGGAGTTCTCGTCAGTACCTTGCTTGAGTCGTGTCATAGAACGAGTACGTGTAAGTGAACTGCTAAATCCTTAACATTGTTTCCTTGGCACCAGAGAGTCCACACTCGGGACGAGGATGAAGTATTTGCACCAGAGAGTCCACACTCGGGACGAGGGTGCCTTGCCGTGAACTAACCAGAGAGTCCACACTCGGGACGAGGGTTAGTACTAAGCAGAGAGTCCACACTCGGGACGACGATGCCTTGCCGTGAACTAACCAGAGAGTCCACACTCGGGACGAGGGTTAGTACTAACCAGAGAGTCCACACTCGGGACGAGGGTTAGTGTTTAGTTCAAATCCGTGAGTCCACACTCGGGATGAGGGTTTGGTTTTTTCCATTGATCTCGTGATTATCGTTCATCCGGCAGTTCATTTATACGTAGTTGTTCTAGTGTTCGTGTTCGTGTCTGTGTTCATATTCGTGTTCGTGTTCGTAGTCATTTGTCTTGTTCTTGTTCTTTCTTGCTTATTTTCTTGTGCATGATAAAACTGTTAGATAGGCATGTATATTATGTATCTTGCTATGTCCTCTGAGGACCTGATGATCCCCTCAGGTTTAGTGATTGCATGGAGTTAGCTAGTAGTTCTGGATGGCTGAGGATTTGCGGTTCTTGCGGGATTCAGGTACCGTTATTGTGCTTATTATCCGCTCGTGCTTTCATACCTTATCATGAGTTATCCTGTTCCTTGTTTCAGTTGTAGATTCTTGTTATATTCCTTAGAGTCTTATCGGACATTTATGCTAGTGGGCTGCAGACCACGACCCATAGTGTTCATTCATGTTTCATATTCTTATTGTGGATTAAGATATAGATTGTTTGCCATGATTTGGCAGTATACCATAGCCTTGACAGCGTTTACGTATTCGAGTCGGGCTGGAGTCCGTTCGATACGTAGTTGGGCTTGCTCACGGACTCGCGTCCGAAAAGCGGGTGCGGGTCGTGACACACTTTCAAGGAGATTTTGATGAGAGCTTTATTGGCTGAGGACGATCTTGAGCTGAGGCTCAAGAGGGGGCGAGACCCTGTTGGGGGCAGCAGCAGCGAAGGCCAGGCCAAGAGGCCTCATGTGCAGATTCAGCAGACGCAGGCACCAGTGGGAGTTCAGCAGGTGCAGCATCAGTATCAGGGTCAGGACCCGAAGGCGATCAGTTGTTCCTACTGCAAGAAGCTGGGACACATCTGGGAGCAGTGCAGGAAGAGGTTGAAGGTTTGCTATTTCTGTGGGTCAGCTGCCCACCATAAGATAGATTGTCCCCTTACACCTCCTTTTGACGGGGCTAGGCCACCTGTAGCTCAGCACCAGAGGGGTGGAGCTTTTGCGATGGCAGCCGAGGAGACTGACGTTGCAGGTGATGGATTAGCATGTTTGACCTTCTTGTTCTTCCTCCCCACTTTCATGTGTGATTTCCTTTAGTACCTGCCAGGATATTGCTTGTGATTGCTAGATAGTGTAGCTACCCTGTTCGAGACTGTAGAATCACGACCAGTAGGATTGTGTTGCTTCGACTTTGATTGATTGGGAGTTTAACCTAGGAAGGGTGCGATCATTTTAATTTCGAGGACGAAATTTTTTTAAGGGGGGTAGGATTGTAACACCCAGTTTCTGGAATGAGGGTATTTTTGAAATTTTGTAATTATAATTATTATTTATTGATATTTATTTCATATTATGATTTTTGGTGATTTTTAATAATTTTTAAACTATTTAAAAACTGCCTTAAGTCATGACTTGTGATTTTGACGTGCTGCTAGTGAAACCCTAGAGACTGTATGATCTAGAGTCTAACCATGTCATTAGGATGATTTAATTGTCATTTTTAGCCTAGGGGTAATTTGGTCATTTTGACTTATTTGAATTAATTGACGATTTATTGAATTGGTGAATTCTAGTTGACCTTGACCTGTTAAGACCTAGTGAACTAGCCTAGAAGTTAACCCTAGTCATGGTGACCCTAGTCTAACTTAGGTTAACCTACTTTTAGTCATTAGAGATTAGTTTTAGAATGAGAGTATTAGTTTAAGTGGAATTATTTCATGGTTTGTGATTTTAATGAAAGGACTAGTGATTTAAGGACTTAATGACTTGTGACTTGGACCATGGCCCATTATTTGATACCCTAACCCTAACCAAACCCTAAATGACCAGCCACATAGGGATCCCCACCCTATATAAACACTTATTCATTAGGTCTTGCCTCCTTTATTCATTCCAACACTTGGAGAAAGAGAGGTATTGTTTCCCCTTTCCAAAAATTCCCATAAATCTATTTTTATTCCTTTTTAATCCTAGTTTCTTGCATTAGAGCCTAATTTCCTCCTATTTTCTGATTGTGGAATTTAATCCCAGCCTTGGGACAATTTGGGAGCTTTTGGATAGTAAGGAGGAATCCCCCATTTGAAGCTTTTCCAAGCTTTTTTGCACATATAGGTAAAATCCTTTAAATTGCATTAATATTTCGTTTTCTTTGCATTTAGAGCTAGATCTAGGAGTCCCCTAGGTGTCCTCAAAATTTGGGTGGATTTTGTGTCCATTTGGTGTCCGTATCGGACACGTGTCTATGTGTTATTTAAGGTGTTTGTCGAAATGTCTCAATGGATTGAATGTTAATGTTTTTCAAAATAAATTACATATTTCGAAAGCTTATTATATGTAGATTATGTTTGTATATGACTGAGCACGTATTGGGTTGGTTTTTGTGTCCAAAATTGGACACGAACGCGTGCACGAGGCCCCGGTGCGCTGTCCTGCTGCTCGGGGTCGACACAGGACACGACACGGCCTCTCGTGACAAAATTTTTGGTGGACACGAGAGGCAACCTCTGTCACTACTCTCCCAAAGTTTGAGATGATTTCATGGAGTATTCTCGAAGTTATCGAGCTCACACGGATTTTGCACTGAACTGCTTGCGCACGAAAACTGCGTCTGATACGCGTTGATTTCTTTGGACACGGCTTGATTGGACACAATTCAGACACTTCATCACGAAGCCCTACTATGGGCGAACCCTTATGCATGAGCTCGATCCACCTTGAGCACTGTGTCGAGCCCACGAAGTCTCGACACGCTCGCACGAGGCCTGGGTGCACTATTTTTCTGATACTTAGGTTTTCTGCTTTTAGACACATCGTGTCCACTTTTGTGGACACGAGACAACCTGTATAACACCATGTTATGTTCACACACGTTTATCAACCATTTATTTGGAGTTTTAATTGTTTTTCGAATGTGAATTGATTTTAGGGAATAGGTTCTGAATATTGGTTCAGTCCAGTGCAAATTTTTCTGAGTTTGTGAATTCGATTAAATGTTAAATTGTAATAATTTGTTGATGCTGATATAGGTTCATGTTTGGGTTCAATGGTGAAGAGTTTTGAATTTGGTTTGTGGGATTTCAAATGGCTTTTAACACTCCTGTGCATGACTGAACCTAAACTAAACTGTCAAGTGTACACCACATCATGTATCACACATACACATCACTGTCATTTGGGGTTTGGGATATCTGATAACTAAATGTTCTTTCACCTTGATCATTCACTCCTTAAATCTGAGAACTTTACACCCTCATGTGTAGCACACACACACACAGAGGCACTGGTACATTATAGCATATACTGAAATTCTGAGGACATTGTGTCCCAACCTGAGAGTAATGTAGATGCCACCTTACATTGTATTTTCCTGAGACATTCCTGGACCTTGACACTTTTGCACACTGTTTTGGGTTGGTAGTTCAATGTAGACACACACAAGACACTGATTTGTACACTGAAATCTGAGTTTTCCCCCATTGCCTTTCAACTGGAATCTGAATCTGTCACACACACCCTATCCTAAGTCTATGCACACACACACATTGCTATGTACACAGTGTTTCCTCACACTCTCATGTTTATATTAGGTATATGTGTGAGTTTTGGGTTCTATGGGATTTGGATGCTTGTTAGTTACTTTGATTTCAGTCCTTTGTCCTAACTACAACTGTCATGAACCTGAATTTGTATAACAGTAAGTTGGGTGTGGGTTCCTATAGTATCTGTTGTGAAATATGGTCGGGTTTCGAATCTCAGATTTTCTGAGATTCACATGGGTATGTACTTGTGGTTAAGGCTAGATAACCTGTGTGAGGGTTAGAGAGGATTAGCCTTAGATGGATTGGCCTGGCCTTGCATTCAGCTGCTGCATTAGCATTGCAGTAGCATTGCAGCAGCTAGCACCAGTAGCTGCATTGCAATTTCAGGACAGCAGGCCTGATTTGCCTTGGCTAGGTTGTATTGCCTGCAATGACATTTGGCAGGAACTATACTGCCTTGACTTGGATTGGCCTGGTTTTGCCATGGCAAGTCCTATCAGTTAGGCAGGGGTTTTGATTGGTTGGGGTGAGCAGCAGTTATGGGCAGATAAGTAAGTGAATAGAGGATGGGGAGAGTGTACGTATGTGGCTATAGGAGGGTGCCAAGTGCCAGGAAAATTGAGAGAAAGGAGGAGGTATCAGTTGAGTGTTTAGGAATATTATAGGTGGTTTTCATAGCAATAGGGACATTGGGTTAATATCAGTAGGTATCTGTGTTTGATTTGGGTGTGTACGTATGTGGGGTATGGGGAGTTTATGGGTTCCTGATACATATATGAATGTATAGGATATTAGAGTGTCACCTTGACCTACACAGGAAAGGGGGTATGTGTGTATGGTTTCATGAGAGATTATAGGATGATTGTATATGGCTTATATATAGATATGCAATAATAGTGGTAAGGTATATATATATATATATATATATATATATATATATATATATATATATATATATATATATATATATATATATATATATATAACTATGTAGATATATATGTGTTGAGGTAGTTGAGTCATGGTTAAGGTTATGTGTATGTGTAATGTATATATGTGATATGTATATAAATATGATATAGGCCTTGTGTGGTATACTAGGATATGTGATATGACATAGAGTTTTTGACCCAAATAGTGTAGTTGACCAATAGTGGAATTTTGACCAAGTTGACCAAATGGTTCATGTTGATTAGAGTTGACCAAAAGTCAACATTGAGTCTAGGTGTGACCAGTTGACCTAGTTTGACCTAGAAAGTTGATCAGGTTTGACTTAGAGTTGACTTTGACCTAGATTGGCCTAAAAATCATGTAGATTGCATCATAAACATCATTTGTCTTATTTTAAACACATTATAACCTGTATTGCTCTATTTAGGACATTGTGACTCCGGTGCAGACATCTGACATTACACTACTCTTTTCAGAGTATCAGGCAGGTACATTCTCTGATAGTTCTCTCATTTATTTGTCAATTATTGTACTTCAGTTCTAGTTAGTTATATGCGATTCTCTATTATAACACGTATGGATATTCTGGATTCATGTATACGACACACATTTATTATCTGGCCTTTATTACTGGAATCATTCTGGAATCATTTACTGGTATCATTATATTCTGGCTGGACTCATCTTGAATCATTGTGTCGGATTTCTGGATTCACTTGCTGGGAGGAAAAATACTAGAGTAAGACATGTAGACATACCCCATTTCTGGAATCACCCTTTGCTGGAATCAAACTGGATTGATGGCCATCTCACACCCGACCAGGTGTGTGATGTGCCGGATTACCCATAGCCGTTTACATGTCGATCTCGGTATTTTAAAACACACTGCTAGAGTATAGGCTGGACTCACCCTGGAATCATTGATCACTATAACTGGAATCGTCCCTTACTGGATTCATCTTGTATTAGATTCATCTTGTACTGGACTTACATTGGAGTTACACTTGTCTACATTGCTGTCTGGACTTTATATCATATTACCCTGGTTCAGCTAGTTCTATTTTTACAGTCTTCATTGCTATGATTCTTATCTTGTTTAGTTATTTACTTTCCTTGCACTTTATCTGTCTTTCTTACCTTCACCTGAATATAAACTGCCATATTCATCAATACAACTGTCTATAACTGCTTTATAGTTCTCTGTCATTTACTTGGGTTTTCTAGATGAGATGTGCTCGTTCCTGTCCTGACTAGACCTATTGTAAATTTTACAGATGATTGCCCATAGGATACATGCCCTACATATTACTGACCAGGAGATGGCTTAGCTACCTTTGGCCCCGACACTCAGGAGTGATCGGGATTTAGTTTAGTAGACTTGCATCTGTTTTCATTTAGAGCTTGTTATATAGAATTGAGACTTGAGATGTATTTGAGATTGTTCGAGATGTTGTTATTATTTCAGTAGTTATTGTTGTCTTCAATTTCTTAGTTATATTTCTGTGTTATCTTATCGTGCTTAGACTGTGATTGAGTTACACCATATCTTATACTTGTCCTCCGTTCGGAGTTGATCATGATGAGTACATTATATACTGTATGAGTTGATGGTTAGTTAGAGACTTAGAACAGCGTTCTATCGCCGACAATGCGGCCTAGACTGGGCGCTGTTACGTACTCGTACCCTCACAATGGGTGCGGGTCGTGACACTCATGGTAATCCTTCATATTCCCAAGTGACTTTTCACCTTTGTAACTCCCAAGTGACTTTTCCCTTTGTAACTCCCAACCTCTCTCTCCCTATATAAAGAGAGGTTGGGATGGCTTGTAGAGACATTGAGATATATTGATATACATTGAGAGGTTGAGCTAATTGTCCACACAACACGTTATCAGCACCTTGCTCGTGCAACGCCGGAGACACGACGTACCGATCGTTTTCTCACTTTCTTCCACCATAAGGTAAGAAAGGTAATTTTTTTTGTTAATATACTCTTCATTTTGAGTAGTTGTGGTTGGTCCATTTTCTAAGTTTCTGAGATCGGTAGGAGAAATTGTAGTTGGGTGATTTTTTTTCTCTTCTATTCGTCTAGTGAATTTTTCGTCTTCTACTTAGACTCTTCATGGTTCACATAAAAATTCTATGTTTACGATGGTTCGATTGTGTATTGCATGATGTTTCCGACTTTTTTCAGTCGTCACGAAATTTATTTTTCATCCGAATTCCGTTCCCAACATGAATTTGGACATACTTACTGTTTAAGAAATGAAGTGTGTGATTTTTAAGAGTAGTAGAAGCTTTCGTAATATATACTCAAATTTTTTTTTTTGAAAAATATATACGAGTAAAATTTTTTTATCAAATATATTTTGTTACAACAATATATTTTGTTACGAAAATATACTTTGGTAAAACACAATATTTTGTTCAAATTTTTTTTTATCAAAATATACTTTGGCGTGTTTATCAAATAGTCTGCTGTATATATTTTGGTAAAAGATATTTTTCTGAAATTTTTTAAACTGACAATTTCAGATTTTTTTTTGTTTAAATAGTACTTATCCCAACAAAATATTTGTTAGTTTTTTTTTCTGAAAAAATAATTTTTTTTTAAATTTTTTTTCATGTTGACGAAGAAAATTTAAATGCTAACATTTTTTTGGTAATGATGGATTTGGAGAGCCCCGGCGAGCACCTCAGTGCCATCTGCGCCCTGTCGAGCACCTCAGTAGCATTTTTTTCTTTATGTTACTCAGTGAATTATTGTAACAGATGGGTAGTAAAATTGTATTTTTTTCTCGCTATTTTTTTGGCGTCGCTTCATTAGACGTCGGAAAAATAGTTGACATTTTTTTTGGTGCCGCTTGCTTAGGCACCAATTCTTTTGTGTGTTATTGCCTGTTTATGTTGTACGTTTTTTTTAACGTAATAACGAAAAATCTTGAAAAATTGTCTTGGCTACATAAACAAATTCTGGCACCGCGAAATTTGGGCCTTCCAAAATAATTTTTTTGGCTAATAATTTTTCAAAGGCAACGTTCATTTTGAGCACGCACTAAATTGTCACCTATTTTGCACAGTTCGCAAATAGTGTGAATTTCTTGAAAAATATTATTTATTCTTACATTCGAAATTTTTTTTTACGAATTCTCTCCGAATAGGCTCACCTATTTGGGTATGACGTCAGAAAGAACTTGGGGCTTGGTTCTTAAGAGGTCCTCGGTGACCCTCCTCCCTCATTTTCTCGCCTGGTCATATTCACGTAGAGCTACTGAAAGGGGTTGACCGAATATTTTTTTGCTCAAATTGTATTTATAATTATACATTTTTACAAGAAACTAATTGAACTCTCTATATCGGTCCGTCGATCGATATAAGAATTTTTTTTTTAAAAAAACAAAAATTATTTTTTCAAAACCGTTGGTTTTATTTACGATTGTTTGTTGTTGCTTATAAAAACCAAATCTATATAAACCTGTCGTTTTATATGTTGACTGATCAAGATTTTTTCTCCTGTTGTAGAAAAATGTCGATCAAGATTGATCTTCCCATCCTTGAAGCCTCTGGCAAGAACTACTTGGACTGGACGCAAGACATCCAGAACCATCTAGATGCGCAGGGCCTCTTGGACGTCATCTATAACGAGGAAGAGCGTGAAGTGGAAGTCACTCGCTCAATAAACGCCAAAGCGATGATTCTATTCCGCAGGCATTTATCTGACGCCATGAAGGCGGAGTTCATTGAAATCTCCTCGCCGAAGACGCTATGAGACTCTCTGAAAGAGCGCTTCGACCACTAGAAGACCATATGGCTGCCTGAAGCGCGCCATGACTGGTTAAACCTGCGTTTCCAAGACTTCAAGAGTGTAACTGATTACAACAATGAAGTCTGCAGGATTCGATCACTTCTCCAATATTGCAGTGAGATATTAACCGATAGTGATCTATTGGAGAAAACATACACCACATTTCCTTCCACTGACAACTTGCTCCAGAAGCAATACCGTCAGTCTAAGTTCACCAAGTTTTCCGAGCTCATCACCCAGCTTTTACTAGACGAGAATAACAGTCTCATTTTAATGAGAAACAACAATTCTCGTCCTGCTGGAACAAAGGCAATTCCAATGCCTGATGCAAATGCTCTCCGTGGACTAAATCCACGGTCGAAACGAGATAAGGGCCAGTCGTCCCAGCCAAGGAACAGAGGCGAGTTTAAGTCTCGTCACCCAAAGCGAGGTTCTAACAAGAACCAAGGACCTTTGACTCCTAGACAGTCTTATGGTAAGAACCAACG
Organism: Iris pallida; assembly: GCA_029216955.1. Lineage (NCBI taxonomy): Eukaryota > Viridiplantae > Streptophyta > Magnoliopsida > Asparagales > Iridaceae > Iris > Iris pallida. The sequence goes on from JANAVB010005599.1 coordinate 36,427,371, forward strand.
GACCAGTCTTCCCAAAGCGAGAGTGGAAGGCCAAGCGCCTACTCTCTGCTACAAATGTGGTGCTTATGGTCATATGCAACGGACTTGCAGGGCAACCCCCCAAGAAGTTGATAACTATCACAAGGGGCGCCGGGCCGAAGCAAATCTGGTCAACGAGTGCAAAAATCTAAATCTTGAGACCCTCGATTTTATAGCAGAAATGGAAGAATGAATCTCCATTTTCTCTCTATATTTGATTTAAGTCATGAAACTTTTGGTGGTTTGTATTTTCTGTTTTTTCAATAAATTAAAGTTCTATTTCGAGCACTTTCCTTAAACGTGTGACAAACTTTAATTTTCTTTACTTATAGGCATGGACCACGGGGCAGTAGATTGTCTGGTTGATAGTGGAACGACTCACACTATCTTGAGAGATAAATCATACTTTATCTCCTATACGCCTAAAGTAACCTCAGTGACAACCATTTCGGGACCCTCAACCCTTGTTCAAGATTTTGGCAAAGCCCGTTTTTCGTTGTCCAATGGTACTCCCGTTGAAGTATCAGAGGCCTTATATTCTCCAAGGTCCATTCGTACCTTACTGAGTTTTAAGGATATTCGAGATAACGGATTTCATGTTGAAACTGCTCGAGAACATGGCTTCGAGTATCTTTTCATTACCTCCACTCAGTACGGCCAAAAGCGTATCATGGAGAAGTTGAAAAGTCTTTCAAGTGGTTTGTATCTCACTACGATACAACACATCGAGAGTAATCTCATCACTCGCCGAGCGCCAGTTGATGAGAGCATTTTTATGCTATGGCATGACCGGCTGGGTCATCCGGGTCAAAATACGATGCTTCGCACTATGAATGCATCGCATGGGCATTCTCTTGGAGGAAAGAATTTCGTTATAAATCCGAAAAGCCTTTGCCAAGCTTTCTCGATTGGGAAGACGAATCTCAAGCCGCTCCATGTGAAACCTACGAGATTGGTTTCTCAATTCCTTGAAAGAATTCATGGAGATATTTGTGGACCAATCCAACCAACATGCGGACCATTTAAATACTTCATGGTTTTGGTTGATGCATCGACTAGATGGTCACATGTAGTGTTGTTGTCCACCCGAAATGTAGCGTTTCCTAAACTCCTCGCCCAGATCATTAAGTTAAGGGCTCACCATCCGGATTATCCGATAAAGTCTATTAGACTTGATAATGCCGCGGAGTTTACATCGAAGACTTTCGATGACTATTGCATGACTTTGGGAATAAATCTTGAACACCCTGTTGCGTATGTTCATACCCAAAATGGCCTAGCAGAAGCTTTTATAAAGCGACTGCAAGTGATAGCGCGGACCTTGGTTATGCGCACCAAACTTCCACTATCTGCATGGGGCTACGCAATTTTGCACACTACAAATTTGGTCCGTCTGAGGCCCATGGCCACCCAACCACTTTCCACGTACCAGCTGGTTACTGGATGTGAGCCTGACGTCTCACATTTACGCGTGTTTGGGTGCCTAGTCAATGTTCCAATTGAGCTGATAAGGCATTCAAAATTTGGACCTCAGAAGCGACGGGGAATATATGTCGGTTATAACTTCCCGTCCATCATTCGCTATTTAGAGCCCTTGACAGGCGATCTCTTTACCGTGAGACACGCGGATTGTGACTTTGATGAGGCAATCTTTCCATCGTTAGGGGGAGAAATGCACGCTAACGTTGATGAGGAACGACGTGAATTAGCGTGGCATGTGCCCGCTTTTGCTCATCATGATCCTCCCCTCTGCACATAGTGATAAGAAAGTGCAGAGGATTCTAGGTCTGTAAGATATTGCAAATCAAATGCCAGATGCATTTAGCGACCTAGCAAAAGTCACAAGATCAATTATACCTGCTGCAAATGTGCCTGCAAGGATAGACGTCCTTGAGAGACGCCATGTTCCTGTGAAACATGTTGCTCCGGTCGAACCCGCCGAGCAAAGGACGCTGCCATCGGCCGTCCAGTCCGCCGCTATTCCCAAAAAAAAGGGAAGACCGGTTGGTTCCAAAGATGTTCTGCCCCGGAAGTGGAGAAATCTTGTTAAAAGCATTTTGCCACATGAGATCATTAAGGATCACGACGATGTATTAGAAGAGCGCGTTCCAGATGAAACGCCTATTCCTAATCATGCCGATAACCTCGAAATATCCGTCAAGTACGCTAGCTTAGACGATATTTTGAAGCGAAACGAAACTGTCATCGATGATATGTTCATATACTCAGTGGCCACTGACATTATGAGCAATGATGACATAGAACCTCGCAGCGTTGCCGAGTGTCAATGACGAACGGACTAGCCACAATGGAAACAAGCAATCCAGGCTGAATTAGATTCCTTAGCGAAAAGAAGCGTGTTTGGACATGTAGCTTCAACACCACCCAATGTTAAACCAGTTGGTCACAAATGGGTTTTTCTAAGGAAGCGTAATGAGAATAATGAGATTGTGCGATACAAGGCTCGCCTTGTGGCGCAAGGCTTCTCACAACGCCCTAGAATTGATTACGAGGAGACGTATTCTCCCGTAATGGACATCATAACGTTCCGCTACTTAATCAGTTTAGTAGTTTCCGAAAAACTGAATATGCAGCTCATGGATGTGGTCACAGCCTATCTCTACGGGGATCTGGACACAGAGATATACATGAGAGTCCCTGAAGGACTAAAGATGCCTGAATCAAGTAGTTCCCGACCACGGAACGCGTTCTCGATTAGACTAAGGCGTTCGCTATATGGATTGAAACAATCCGGGCGAATGTGGTATAACCGCCTAAGCGAATACTTGATCGGTTTGGGATACATTAATAATGAACTTTGCCTATGTGTGTTCATAAAGAAATCTACTTCAGGATACGCAATCATCGCGGTCTATGTAGATGACATGAATCTCATAGGAACCGAAAAAGACTTGTCAGAAACTGCTGATATCCTGAAGAGGAAATTTGAGATGAAGGATCTTGGAAAGACACGATTTTGCCTCGGCCTGCAGATCGAGCACCGTAAAGATGGAATTCTTGTCCATCAAGCGAACTACACCCAAAAGGTGTTGAGACGCTTTAGTCATTTTGACATTAAGCCATCCGCTACTCCCATGATCGTCCGCTCTCTAGACATTACTAAGGACCCATTCCGTCCAAAGGAGGACGTCGAAGAGATATTGAGTCCTGAGTGCTCTTATCTGGGTGCAATAGGTGCTTTATTGTACTTGGCCCAATGTACTAGACCGGACATCTCGTTTGCTGTGAATTGTCTAGCTCGACACAGCACTGCGCCAACACGCCGTGTCACGACCCGCACCCTGATTAGGGGCACGAGAACGTGGGTACGTCCAGCCTACGCCGCAGTGTCGGCGGACGCTGTATAGGTCATCTATAACATCTAACAATAAGATATATAAACCTGTCATCTCCGCACAGAGGTATAACATAACATCTCAACTCTATATCTCAAACACAAGTCTAGGAAAGATAGAACATGATACGGAATCAGATGAAAGGAAGAAACTGAATATAAATAGAGTTATCACACCACACAAGTAGATGTCCAACACAAATAAGTACAAGACCTGAAATGTAACTAAGTCACAACTAACAATCGGAACAATCCGATACAAAATGAAACCTATAAACACTAGACTAGACTAGGCACCCTCTACTGAGCTAGATGCTCCTCAGCCTCCTGAAGGTCACCCTCATGTGTCCCATAGAAGGTAGGACAGTCACCATCATCATCTGTAATATTTTCAACAGGTCCAGTCAGGACAGGAACGAGCACAATACATCTCACGCAGTTCATATCTTGTTGGGAAATGTAAAGCATGCATAGAGTAAGATACATGGACTGTAAAGAATGTATATATAAAAACGAGAGAGATTTGATAACTGGAAATATCTATATATATGATAAGTAAGAACTGTAGGTAACATGTGATTTAGAGCATGAGATGGTTATATAAACGGGTTAGGACAATGCAAGGGTAACTACATCATACGTGAGTGTACAATGGACATATACATGATTTCACAAGATTTCACAAGATTTCACAAGATGGGATTTTGATCACATAACCATTTCCTACTCACCCTCCCCAATCAATACACAAGGATCCAGTCAAGTTACGTTACCTTGCATAAGAGATTTTTATCATGTTTGCTCACGTGATCATGAGAGTACAAGATTGCACAAGAGTATACATGAAAGCGGTGTACATAAAATACAAGATGTTCGTGAAAAGCACATGACAATTGTATCTGATGCACCCCGAGGGGGATAACATCGCATGACAAGATCCATATAGTACCAATCCGTGATAATAACGTGACAACATCATGTAAAGTAATCTAGAGCAAGAATATAAATCCTAACAAGTATGAAATGATCAGAGAATGTACTCGCCTACTGTCCTGAGCTGTAGGGTATATCAATGCTCAGAGCAGTATCAGAAGACCTAAATATGAAATACTGTATGTTAATTTAGGTTTAAACAAGTTTAGGAATGATTCACAATGAATGATATGCATCTAGGTCAAACTAGGTCTCACTGAGTCACACTAAGTCCTGTCAAGTCAATCTAGGTCAAATCAAGTTATATCAAGTCAATCTAAGCCAACCCAAGTCAATCCTAGGTCATACCAGTCATCACAGGTCAAAACAAGTCGAAGAAAGTAAAACGGGGTCAAGAGTTGGCCTACAGTTGACTTTTGGTCAACTGGTCAACCCTGGTCAAATTTGGTCAACTCTAGGTCAACTCTAGGTCAACTCTAGGTCAAACTGGTCAAATGTTGACCAACAGTTGACTTTTGGTCAACTGGTCAACTCTGGTTTAGATTTGGTCAAATCTAGACAAAGTGTTGACTCACGGTTGACTTTTGGGTAAAAAGTCAACTCTGGGTCAACCGGGGTCAAGACTAGGTCTAGGCGACTATTTCTAACTATTACCAACCTCTACAACCCATATCCAAGTCCATCTTGGACTTCGAAACTCAAATCTTGGCCGTAGGCCAATATCCTATTTTGTCCTTAAAAAGGGTAAAATTCTAGCTTAGGCAATTATCAAGTTAGCCTACCTACGCTTGGTATTTTGACCCGAGCTCCCTAGGGTAGTAAGATACTAGCCTATACATATATTACCTACCAAGATACCTAAGTAAAGTGGACATTTAGTCCACGATACGGCCCATTGCTGATATCTTGAATATTTTAAGATACGAAATGGTACGGCACGATACCGGCGCCCTACAACCCCGATTTCCACTCGGAAGCCTACCCACAAAATCTAATTCACGTATTCTTGCCCCACGCCAAGTTTCAACTCATTCCGATACTCCGAGCTCCGTTTCGCCCTCTAACTCGATTCCCTCTATTTCCTATTTCTCACTTTTCTTCCTATTCTTCTAACTTCTTCTAATTCTTAAACTTCTTCTAATCTTCTCTATGTATCTATCTATATATAAACACACACACACTCTCCAATTTCCCTTACACACGCACATAAAGCACAAACACACAAAATACTCAATTTCTCGGATTTTAGCACACTGGGACAACCTGCACACCTTTAAGGCTCTCATGCTCACCTTCAAGGCACTTCTGCTCACCTTTAAGGCTCCTCTGCTCACCTTTAAGGCTCTACTGCACAGTTTTTCCTGAATAGCATTCTGCACACTTCTAAGGCATTCCTGCACAACTACAAGGCTCTCATGCACAACTCTAAGGCTCTAATGCACAACTATAAGTTCTAATGCACAACTCTAAGCATTGATACATACATATACAATATATATATATATATATATATATATATATATACCACTCTCAAAAAGGATTAAACCATAATAAATCCTTAACCTATATTTTAAGGGAACCTACAAAGGCTATGGTCAACTTGTAGAGAATGATCCCCTCTATCATTTATGTGAAGGAATAAATGCAAAAGGAGGAATTTAAAAGGGTTTAAAAATCATACCTAAAAGTGGATTTGAAAAGGAAGAAGAAGGAGTTGGAAAGAAAGTAATGGAGAAGAAGAAGAAACTTAGTGAGGAAGTAAAAGTGGTGGAGGGGGTGGCCCTATAGGTGGCCGGCCATGGTGCCAAGGGGTAGGGGCACTTGTATTTACAAGTTTGCCCCTCCCTAAGCCTAATGCAAAATTAATCCAAAAATGGGTTTTGAAAAATGCTAAAAATAAATAAAAATTATAATTAAACTTAATTACTCATGGGGGAACTAGTCCAAACTCCTAACCCTAAAAGTTTAGTGTGGTGGGCCATGGTTAAATAACAGGCTAATTGCGACTCAAGTCGAAATTCACCGGGGTCCCGAATTAACTCGAAATGCGATAAAATTCGAACCCGACTCCTAATATATTTAAATAATAATATTCATGAAATAAAATTCCCAAAAATATTATAAAATGGAAAATTACCATTTTACCCCTAACTGGGAAAAGTGAGGGTGATAAGTCTATCCACCTTAAAAAAATTTCGTCCTCGAAATTAAAACAAAGCAATCACAGAAAAACACATGCAGAAAACAATCCCTCTCGAATACCTCCAAAAATTTCAGCAAAATAAAAATCTCTTAAGACACAACAACACTTGCAAATAAAAACTGTTACGTGTCCGACACGGACACGAAACCATCACAAAATCTCACCTATCAAAAGCCAAATCAACAATCACCAATGCAAAATATCAAAATAATCAAAGAGGTCCAATGACCAAAATACCCTTGGGCCAGAAATGATACTGAAAATATCCTAATCACATGGTTAGGCTCTAGGTCAAACAGTCTCTAAGGTTTCACTAGCAAATCGTTAAAATCACAAATCATGGCTTAAAATTTAAAATGATTTAAAATCTCAAAAATCAAAGCATGAATTAAATGACTAAAATTATAAAATTTAAAATTACTCTTAAATAGAAACTGGGTGCTATAAGTCTATCCACCCAAAAATCATCCTCAAAATTTTAAAACAAGTAAACACAAAAAATCATGCAATCGATAATCGTATGCGTCTGTCCAATCATCATGATACTCAGAATCTCCGTCATGCTAGTGAGCAAGGCTACGATAATCACAGAGTCCTTGACTAAGGTACATACCTCTAGAATTATGGTATTTAAAATTTTCGCATTGCCGCTAGCTTGGCAGCGAAAACCTTAAATTCCCACACCCGAGAAATACGTCCATAGTCCGACTATATGTCCTCACTCTGCCTGCTAGCATGACCCTAGAGGATTCTAAAATCTCATAATCGAGACGACCTAGCCCATATGACTTATCTCAGAAGAATATCACATCACAAGGACAAAATTTCATCCAACGATCAAGGAACAGATAGAATCGAAGTTCAAGACAGTTTATAAGGAAGCAAATGCGGAAATGAGATCGAAAGATTGGAACCTGCTATCTGCTCTGCTACTGCCTAAGTGGGCTCAACTGTCATGGCGAAGCTCGCCCATGGTGGCCTCCTCTAGCCTGCCACACTCTGTCCTGGCCTGCCTGTCTGGCTGCACGGGCTGCACAGTTCTTCATCTGGTGGTCTGGAGCTCCACAAAATAAACAAACTCCCAGCTTCATCCTACAAACATCCCGGGTGTGCCCCATCTTCTTGCAAAAAGCACACTGGACGGCCTGTCTCTTGCCCTGACCCTGCTGCTGGTCGTCACGTGCTGGTGCCAGATATACTCTGTCCTGGTCTCTTCGGATTCCACTAGCGTGGCAATCCTTCAGCTGGTGATCGGGCGCCCCACAGTATAGGCAGACGCCCAACCTCTTCCTACAAGCCTCTTTAGTGTGCCCTGGCCTCCTGCAGAAAGCGCACCAAGTAGCCTGCCTCTGGCCTGGTCCCTGGTGCTGAACTGGGGTATCCTGAACTGTACTCGGTACAACCCTCTCAAGTGCTGCCATCGCCAGCTGATGGAAGTTCTCCATGCTCCGTCGCAACAGATCTGCCTGCGTGCTCTGAGTTTGCAATATCCGCTGCAGAAGGGCCATCATCCCCTGAGTATCTGTCGGTAGCGGAGGCGGCGGTGGAAGAATATCAGGAACGATCATGGACAGTCCCGCTGCTGGAGGTGGAAGACCTCCTGGAACCGTCGCTGCTGCTCCTGCTTGAAGGGCAGAGACTGAGGTCGCAGCTCTCTCAACTGTAGCTCCCACAGCCGGAGGTGGAAGACCTCCCGGATCTAACCTCTCTGGGGCACTAGGCACTGCTGCCCGAGAACGAGTCACTGTTATCCTGAAGACGAATTGAACCCAAGAGATCAATATGGCACAAGATAAGATATTATCAAAGGAGGACAATTGAATTCAAATGCAAGAAGAGTTGTCATGGTAATCAAAAGATCAGAATTTTTCTAAAATATGATTGAGTAACTCCTATCATATTCTAGATCCTATGTCCTAGTCGCAGGCTCGTAATTAGCACTCTAAGTCGAGCACCATTAAGAGATCGCAATAATTGCGACTCTGACCTGCATGGGCCACCACAAAAACGTGTCACGACCCGCACCCTGATTAGGGGCACGAGAACGTGGGTACGTCCAACCTACGCCGTAGTGTCGGCGGTAGAACGCTGTATAGGTCATCTATAACATCTAACATCTAACAATAAGATATATAAACCTGTCATCTCCGCACGGAGGTATAATATAACATCTCAACTCTATATCTCAAACACAAGTCTAGGAAAGATAGAACATGATACAGAATCAGATGAAAGAAAGAAACTGAATATAAATAGAGTTATCACACCACACAAGTAGATGTCCAACACAAATAAGTACAAGACCTGAAATGTAACTAAGTCACAACTAACAATCGGAACAATCCGATACAAAATGAAACCTATAAACACTAGACTAGACTAGGCACCCTCTACTGAGCTAGATGCTCCTCAGCCTCCTGAAGGTCACCCTCATGTGTCCCATAGAAGGTAGGACAGTCACCATCATCATCTGTAATATTTTCAACAGGTCCAGTCAAGACAGGAACGAGCACAATACATCTCACGCAGTTCATATCTTGTTGGGAAATGTAAAGCATGCATAGAGTAAGATACATGGACTGTAAAGAATGTATATATAAAAACGAGAGAGATTTGATAACTGGAAATATCTATATATATGATAAGTAAGAATTGTAGGTAACCTGTGATTTAGAGCATGAGATGGTTATATAAACGGGTTAGGACAATGCAAGGGTAACTCCATCATACGTGAGTGTACAATAGACATATACATGATTTCACAAGATTTCACAAGATGGGATTTTGATCACATAACCATTTCCTCCTCACCCTCCCCAATCAATACACAAGGATCCAGTCAAGTTACGTTACCTTGCACAAGAGGTTTTTATCATGTTTGTTCACGTGATCATGAGAGTACAAGATTGCACAAGAGTATACATATAAAAGCGGTGTACATGAAATACAAGATGTTCGTGAAAAGTACATGACAACTGTATCTGATACACCCCGAGGGGGATAACATCGCATGACAAGATCCATATAGTACCAATCCGTGATAATAACGTGACAGCATCATGTAAAGTAATCTAGAGCAAGAATATAAATCCTAACAAGTATGAAATGATCAGAGAATGTACTCGCCTGCTGTCCTGAGTTGTAGGGTATATCAATGCTCAGAGCGGTATCAGAAGACCTAAATATGAAATATTGTATGTTAATTTAGGTTTAAACAAGTTTAGGAATGATTCACAATGAATGATATGCATCTAGGTCAAACTAGGTCTCACTGAGTCACACTAAGTCCTGTCAAGTCAATCTAGGTCAAATCAAGTTATATCAAGTCAATCTAAGCCAATCCAAGTCAATCCTAGGTCATACCAGTCATCACAGGTCAAAACAAGTCGAAGAAAGTAAAACAGGGTCAAGAGTTGGCCTACAGTTGACTTTTGGTCAACTGGTCAACCCTGGTCAAATTTGGTCAACTCTAGGTCAACTCTAGGTCAAACTGGTCAAATGTTGACCAACAGTTGACTTTTGGTCAACTGGTCAACTCTGGTTTAGATTTGGTCAAATCTAGACAAAGTGTTGACTCACGGTTGACTTTTGGGTAAAAAGTCAACTCTGGGTCAACCGGGGTCAAGACTAGGTCTAGGCGACTATTTTTAACTATTACCAACCTCTACAACCCATATCCAAGTCCATCTTGGACTTCGAAACTCAAATCTTGGCCGTAGGCCAATATCCTATTTTGTCCTTAAAAATGGTAAAATTCTAGCTTAGGCAATTATCAAGTTAGCCTACCTACGCTTGGTATTTTGACCCGAGCTCCCTAGGATAGTAAGATACTAGCCTATACATATATTACCTACCAAGATACCTAAGTAAAGTGGACATTTAGTCCACGATATGGCCCATTGCCGATATCTTGAATATTTCAAGATACGAAATGGTACGGCGCGATACCGGCGCCCTACAATCCCGATTTCCACTCGGGAGCCTACCCACAAAATCTAATTCACGTATTCTTGCCCCACGCCAAGTTTCAACTCATTCCGATACTCCGAGCTCCGTTTCGCCCTCTAACTCGATCCCCTCTATTTCCTATTTTTCACTTTTCTTCCTATTCTTCTAACTTCTTCTAATTCTTAAACTTCTTCTAATCTTCTCTATGTATCTATCTATATATAAACACACACACACTCTCCAATTTCCCTTACACACGCACATAAAGCACAAACACAGAAAATACTCAATTTTTCGAATTTTAGCACACTGGGACAACCTGCACACCTTTAAGGCTCTCATGCTCACCTTTAAGGCACTTCTGCTCACCTTTATGGTTCCTCTGCTCATCTTTAAGGCTCTACTGCACAGTTTTTCCTGAATAGCATTCTGCACACTTCTAAGGCATTCCTGCACAACTACAAGGCTCTCATGCACAACTCTAAGGCTCTAATGCACAACTATAAGTTCTAATGCACAACTCTAAGCATTGATACATACATATACAATATATATATATATATACCACTCTCAAAAAGGATTAAACCATAATAAATCCTTAACCTATATTTTAAGGGAACCTACAAAGGCTATGGTCAACTTGTAGAGAATGATCCCCTCTATCATTTATGTGAAGGAATAAATGCAAAAGGAGGAATTTAAAAGGTTTAAAAATCATACCTAAAAGTGGATTTGAAAAGGAAGAAGAAGGAGTTGGAAAGAAAGTAATGGAGAAGAAGAAAAAACTTAGTGAGGAAGTAAAAGAGGTGGAGGGGGTGGCCCTATAGGTGGCCGGCCATGGTGCCAAGGGGTAGGGGCACTTGTATTTACAAGTTTGTCCCTCCCTAAGCCTAATGCAAAATTAATCCAAAAATGGGTTTTGAAAAATGCTAAAAATAAATAAAAATCATAATTAAACTTAATTACTCATGGGGAAACTTGTCACGTCCCGCTCCCGTAGGAGCGATCGTCCTCGCTAAGGCGTGATGCCGCACGAGCCTAGATTGCGCTCGTGCAAGGCGGGTTCCATAACGGCCGATTTCAGCGGCTGCGACGGGGTCGTCGCACAGAAGTTCCAAGCAGAGACATTGAACACGCAGCGGAAATTTAGAACAAACACAAGTTATTCAAAGAAGCTCTTTTATTGATATTGAAACAACGGTTACATTGGGGGCGCAAGGCCAAGATTACAATCACTCAAATTCACTCGCCTTACCTTACAAATCACTCTGCTCTCTCTCATCTCTCGATACAATACTTGAATCCAGCGGAAGCTTCGGAAGGCGATGTCCATATATTATGTCCCGTATAAGTCTTCGATTCCATGCGGCCGTACGCTTCGAATCGCCAAGGAACTCCGTGCCTCGACGCATCCAAGCGAGCTCCGCGCCACGAGCTTCTACCTGTGCCTGCACATAAACACTGTGTGGGTGTCAGTACCACTGTACTGGTGGAGTGAGCTCCTCGCCCACCCATACAAAACCGACACGTTTATTTTACTTTGTGCAACACAAGCCCCCTTTACGATTGTCTTTCTAGTCTTGCCTTAGGATCGATTTTAGGACCGACGCTCGGCCTATTTAGTGTCTTTAGACCATCTCCGTGCCTTGCACTAATAACGTACCCATACGTTGCCTCTAGACCTTTCTCGTGCTTGCATTGTCAACGTACCGACTCATACTTGTCTTTCGTACCATACTCTTGGACGTAACGACTAGGTCGTGTCAAATACTTGCCCTACGGCCCTTCTCGACTTAACTCGAAACGTATAACCCAACTTGTGGAACCGATGTTGAGAACTCAAGTACGATAACGTATCTCGTACCGAAGCACGTATCTTTACGTATAACCGAATCGTAGGCTTTATAACACTTTGGTGCAACCGAGCACACATTTCACAACACAACGCATACCGTGCTTACGCTTCCTTTGTTACGACCGACACCGTGCATGCAGATTCGCCGCTTAGCACGCCATTTATCTATATGAAAGGCCACTGGCATGACAAGCCATCGCGGACATAGCTCGGGTAGGCGGCGGGTCCTTCGATGCAAGGTAGCTAGCCCCATGGAAAGCCCCCGACTACCCACGCAATAAAAGCATGCGCTGCTATAACATCTACCCCCTAGGATGACTGGGCCCGGTGCCCCGGCGTATAACCAGTCTAGGCAGAAATCCTTGTCGACAAGGTGTCCAATGACCACGCACCTACGAGACATCTAAACTCACGTAAATGCATGGCCTACTTGTTGGTACAATCGGAACTATACTTAGCAACTCGTGCTCTGAATCACACTTGGCATAACGTGCCTCGGGACCGCGAGACTCCCAACCGAGGGATCGCCTCGAACTTCTTAACGTGGATAGGAACGCGAGACTCCCAACCGAGGGACCGCCTCGAATACTTAACGTGGATAGGAACGCGAGACTCCCAACCGAGGGACCGCCTCGAAACTCAACGTGGATAGGAACGCGAGACTCCCAACCGAGGGACCGCCTCGAAACTCAACGTGGATAGGAACGCGAGACTCCCAACCGAGGGACCGCCTCAAATACTCAACGTAGATAGGAATGCGAGACTCCCAACCGAGGAACCGCCTCGAATACTCAACGTGGATAGAAACGCGAGACTCCCAACCGAGGGACCGCCTCGAAACTCAACGTGGATAGGAATGCGAGACTCCCAACCGAGGGACCGCCTCGAATACTCAACGTAGATAGGAACGCGAGACTCCCAACCGAGGAACCGCCTCGAATACTCAACGTGGATAGGAACGCGAGACTCCCAACCGAGGGATCGCCTCGAAACACCTTTGAACTCGAGGGAACGACTACTACGTAGCCTTCCAACTTAACTTGAACAAAACGTGTTCCTTAAGTGCCATGGACCGTGGCTAACTTTACATCGTGCCAACCGTGGCTCGTGTCTGTAACTGACTCACGTCCAACGTGACGCTATCACCCAAGTCATACGTTATATGACGGCACTTGAGATCGTGAGACTATTTAACTTGACAACCGCAGAAAGAGCGGGACGGCACTTAGAATGACTTAGGTCGATCGGCATAACTTTGCCTAACTTTCTCAAGCCTACAACTTAACCCGAGGGACGAGCCAAGGCTATGCCAAGCCTTGCGCAGTGGAAACGTGCATGCTTTATCGAGCATTTACGCGGGCGACGCCTATGACTTAGGCTAACTCATCGTTTGTGGCAAATACCAACTTTTCCCTCTCCCAAGCCGCGGGACGAAGGATCGAGTGTCATTTTAAAGCACGCTGAGCCGACTTCTATTGAGACCGTGGGACCATTTTCCATGTTCTAAAACATTCCGACGGGTCGGGATTACTCCCTTAGCTATGTGCGTTCGTAGCTTTTATATTAGCCTACTTGTGCAAGTTGAAACCACACGAATTATTAAGTGAAGGCAGAGATGAGGAAAGTTCACCGAAACTCCTCCACCTGAGCGATGTCTTCGAGTCGCCGTTGTAAGGCCAAGTCCGAACGCCGTCGGCGTTTCGATTCCTCCGATTGACTTTGCGGGACGGGGCACTACAGAACTAGTCCAAACTCCTAACCCTAAAAGTTTAGTGTGGTGGGCCATGGTTAAATAACATGCTAATTGCGACTCAAGTCGAAATTCACCGGGGTCCCGAATTAACTCGAAATGCGATGAAATTCGAACCCGACTCCTAATATATTTAAATAATAATATTCATGAAATAAAATTCCCAAAAATATTATAAAATGGAAAATTACCATTTTACCCCTAACTGGGAAAAGTGAGGGTGACACGCCGCCATTGAAATGGCATAAAAGATATTTTTCGCTACCTTAAGGGTACTGCGGACTTGTGCTTGTTCTATCCCTACGCGGTTTTGAGTGAGTCCAACGCTCTTGGCACTCGAAACAACGCGACCCTTGTTGGCTACGCCGATGCAGGATACTTATCTGATCCGCACAAGGGGCGTTCCCAATCTGGTTACGTCTTTACCATTGGAAACACGGCAATTTCTTGGAGGTCTCGCAAACAGACCTTAGTGGCTACTTCAACGAACCACTCTGAGCTACTCGCGCTCTATGAGGCGACTAGAGAGTGTGTATGGCTTCGAGCTGTTATTGGCCATATTCGAAGTACATGTGATCTTCCATATTACCCAGATGAACCTGTTGTCGTCTATGAGGACAATACCGCTGTTATTGATCAAGCGAAACATGGTTACATCAAAGGGGATGCTACCAAGCACATATCGCCCAAGTTGTTCTTTACACATGAACAACAAGCGCTTCAGAAGATTAAAGTGCAACACATTGGATCGGAGAATAACCGTGCAGACTTGTTCACCAAGTCACTGCCGAAACACGCGTTGCAGAAACATGTCAGAGCAATTGGACTTAGGAAACTTTCAGAGCTAGCCTAAGTGAAACATGTTTCCTGCACCCTGTTGTGTGCATGTGAGGGGGAGCGCCCCAACGAGCGCCTCCAAACGCCCTGTTGTGCGTATATCCCGCACCCTGTCGAGTGCGAGTGAAAAGGGAAGCATCCTGATGTATGCTTGTGTACTCTTTTTCCCTTCGACCAAAGTTTTTCCCACTGGATTTTCTTCGGCAAGGTTTTTAATGAGACACAGTTCAAATCTCTTATTCACTAAGGACTATTGTAATCAGGGGGAGTATCCAGTGTATACTTCTAATCCATCGTGTACTCTTTTGTCCTTCGATCAGCGGTTTTTTCCCACTGGGTTTTCCCTGACAAGGTTTTTGACGAGGCACCTTTGCAATGGTTAGTTTACCCCCATCATCACTGACCTGTGTGTACTCTTTTGTTCTTCGACCAAAGTTTTTCCCACTGGATTTTCTTTGGCAACGTTTTTGACGAGGCACAAGTAGGTGGTCAAATTTGAATCAGCAAGCTACAGACAGATGAAGAAGCTCAGAGGTGTTTACAAGCAGAGTTTGTGAAGAGCCAAGGGGGAGTGTTGTAACTCATGGTAATCCTTCATGTTCCCAAGTGACACTTCACCTTTGTAACTCCCAAGTGACTTTTCACTTTGTAACTCCCAACCTCTCTCTCCCTATATAAAGAGAGGTTGGGATGGCTTGTAGAGACATTGAGATATATTGATATACATTGAGAGGTTGAGCTAATTGTCCACACAACAATTATTGATTTTTTGCAAAATTGCACTATAAGCTCCAGTTTATTCTCTCTTTTACAAAACTTAAATATAAACTCCAATTTTGTTACATGAACTTCATGGTTTCAACCTCTAGTTTGAAATCTCGTATGTCCCAAACAAAACAAACACCAGTTTAGAAACTTTGCTCCCAAACTAGGCCTGATTGTTTTTAAAAATTTCAATAGTGAATGGACAATCTCACAAGTCAGGAGTACAATAATATTTTTGAAAAAGTTTCAATTTTATAACGTAACTTCACCACATCGTTGCTTTCTCGTCTTTTGACAGGTTTGCGACAAGTTATCCCATTCCCATTCTTTAATCCCAACCAACAAAAAATAAGCTCGGACTCTATTACATGTTGAACTCCTTCATCTCGAGTATTTCCCAAGAGCCAACTTTAACAAAATCTGCGTGAAAGTATACTCAATAGCATAAGATAACTTAGGATTCTAAGACTAGAACTTCCAAAATTTCAATCAGTTGAATGAAAATGCAATTATTACATTGAGCACATTCAGAAGTGGGGAAAAGCGGCCAAGTCGTCAACGGGTGTATGGCATAATTTTAGAGGAGTTATACAAATGATAGTCACACTCACAAGGAGGAATTGAAGAATATATTATACAAAGATCATCAAAACAAATTATAATTCATTAAGCAAAAGTTCGTCACACAGCAATCGACAATCAGATGGACCACAGTAAACCAATTTCCTCCATAAGTGTTGAAGCCCACCATAAACACATTATTAGGTTACACCTCATTGAAGATTAAACATGCAATATAAACAGTACCAGCATTACTATATTACAAGATAAGCTCCTGTAACGCTGCACAGGAAAACATAACATGGCAACATTTTTAAGAGCAACCTAGAATTGCAATACCGGATTTTTTGCCATGGTTCAGCATGACTGGCGGTACGACTATCAGTTGAGACTACATGTTATCTTTTGCCACAAATAAGTTGAAATCCATCTAATAAGGTGTGCCAGATGAGTACCATAATTGAACAAGAAAAGTGGTGTCACAATAGAAATAGTTGCAATAAAGGGGCTACTGGTAGTCTCTTCCAGGCAAGTCTCTACCCTGATAATCCTGATTGCCTGACTGATAATTTGGGCCGCTCTGTTCGTAACCAGGCCCACCAGTTTGATTATTTGGACCACCACCTGTCTGATAATTGTTACCACCGTAAGCAGGACCGCCACCTTGATATCCAGGTCTACCTCCCGGATTGTTCCCCTGATTGCCAGAACCACCAGGCACGCTTCCCCCCGGCTGGTGAACTTGGTAACCTTGGCCACCTCCTCCCTGATAGCCTTGGTTGTTGACTCCTTGATAGGATTGCGGGCCTCCCTGATAGCCTTGGTTGTTGACTCCTTGATAGGATTGGGGGCCTCCCTGATAGCCTTGGTTGTTGACTCCCTGATAACCAGGTGTAGGTCCCTGAAAGTTGGAATTAGGCGGCTGTTGGTAAGCTACATTAGGTGGTGGAGGCGGAGGTGTTGTATTATGTGGTGGCATCGTATTTTGGAACCCTTGATTAGGCATTGGAGGACCCTCTCTGTTTTGGAAGTCACGGTTTTGCATGTTTTCTCTCCTCCTCTCGAAGTTCCTTGAACGATCAAAATTGCGAGGCCTGTCATTACGCCTTGACCTCTCATTAGCCCGTGCATTGTTTCGGACCCACTCCTCGTGGTATTTCGGGTCATAAGGCACAGCTTTTCCATCAATGAACGGTTCTCCTGAAGATGAAACATTTGAGAAAACAATCAAAAAAGAAACTGTATCTTAATTTTGTTTGTAACTTGATTTATATGCCCCAGTTAGAGCCAACAACTGATGACATATACTACAAAAATCAACTTTCATACAATCAGATAGTCAAAAGAGGTAACATCTTTTATAGAGGCAGATTATTAAGCTAATAGCTAGTTAGCTACTGTTCTACAGGTTGTCCCAGTACCTTATCAAAAGAAATATCAGAGTTAGCAACATAAGTCTCCAGTTCAGCAATACAATAGAAACCAATGGATGCAAAGAAAAAAATTTGGTGCAGCATTTATCAAACTATCTAAATTGCACTACTTCTGACCTCCATAGTCTTTGTTCTTAACATCCAAGTATGAATCAGGAAGTACCCAACGGACCTTCGGCAAAGCTGCATTGCATACAAAATTTCAAATATAATTATAGTCATAATATCTCAAAGATCGTTAAAAAGAACATAGCAAGGAGAAAGAGAACATATAGGTGGAGCCGTACTTTTAATCTTGTAAGATAGCTCCTCGGACACAATGCATCCAAAAGCAAAGTAATGCTTTGTTGAGACTGAATAAATTGATTTTCTAGCTTCTTCCTCGCTGCAAGACATCGACAATATACCAGAAAAGAATGAAGATAATGATTGAATTGGTTGCAATAAAGATTCATCAAGGTAACAGATACTGTTGGGCACTACCATAGGTATTCCTATGTATATAAAAGAGTAGAAATATACCAGAATAAAAAATAATCATCTTTCTGAGAAATTCTTCAATGCAACAAACTTAGTTGGATAAATTTTGACAGCAGCATTATATAAATTTAAAGTACATACGTTGAGAAATTACTAATACAATAACCTATGATGATTTCATATAAATTCTCAACACAAAGGAACTTGAGCAGTATTAAAGGTACAAATGCAAAAAGTAGGAAAACATGCCACAAAAACATAACTTCGTCCATTGTTAACATCAAAATTCAAGACAAACTACACAAACTGGATCGTGAATACTTGATCGCAGAATAGACTACTTGTACCAAACATCAAATCCTATGACACATATCTTAGGAGGCAAAAACATGCCTTGCCAAATCCTAAATACAACATAATAAAAATCGTCAAACTAATCAATCATATACTTAAAGACAACTAATAATACATCAAAAACATGATTAAGCATATAAAAAGTAAAAACTGATATCTCCAATCGCATAATAGGTTGATGAAATCACAGCAAACCTCACCTTTCATGCAGCATTCCTTGAAAGAATAGACGTTTATAATTTATAATTAGTGGGTGCAGATGCTCCTTGGTTGCATAGCTTAAACTGCTTAGCCAAAAGCCATTTAGGTTTTATGGCATGGCCTTGTCATGCTCATTGCTACCGTTGCAGGAAATTCGGCACCAACACAGAAGGTTGACGTTAGATCAACGGCCAAACATAAATATGTCAGCTCTTTTATTTTGCTTTTCTATGATCCACAGCTGACCCCATTATGATGGGAGAAGGCACAAAAAACTGATAAGTAGTGACAATACTATAACTGAAGATAATAAGGAATGTGATAAGTAAAGAAAGGATGATCCATATTGGCATTTAAAATGATCCCTACATGTTAGCATTTTCTCCAACTATTTACTTTCCGAGTGCTTGCAGTGCCTACCTCTTGCAGTGCTAGCAAGTAATGCTGAAGTTTAACCAGAGTGATGTTATCTCTGGGATCGACTCTAACATTTATCTTTTTAACCCAGTCAGTATTAAAGTTTCCGCCTAAGGTAGTTTTGGGTGTCAATAATGAAATTACTTATGAAATTCAGGTGGAAGTTTTGGGCTGAAAGCACTGTCAACTCTATTTTTTAGGACTACTTTATATTGGATAAGAAAAACTCTATTGTAAGACATCAACACTTAATATTGAATACAAGAGTTCATATACCTTCATCTTAAACTATTGTTGTCTTTATCCTGAGAACCATGCTTAGGTTTTTGCTTCATTCATGCACTGAGATAACAATTCAATCACCAGTAGTTTAAATCTTACTTAACGACTAAAAGAACTATAATAAACAATAATTTATAGTGAGATTGACGAGTAATATATTTTTACACTTAATCTAGCATGGTCATTTAAAGTAGCAACTACACTTCCCGGTGATCTTAAGACCAAACACCAACCATGTCAACAGAGAAAATGGCAAGAACAAAATAGTATAAAAAATTATTGCGCCATAATTACGTAATGCAGGATCTCGAGAGGGTCAAGACGTAGGCAAGCCTTACACCCATTTCATGAGGAAGTTGCTGCCCGCAACTCGAATCCACATCCTCTAATATACAAGTGTCAAATCTCATGGTAGCACCCAGTGACAGGCTCAAGTGTTGATTAATAACATGTACTAATATCACAGTTCTTCAACTTTCAAAGGATGATTTTATAGCTAAAATTATTCTTAAAAAAACTGAGAATCTTACAACTAATTCGCTGAAACAAATAACACTGTATTCAACCATAATAATGTAACAAGTTCTCACAATTTTACTGTCAAAAAAAAAAAAAAATCTACCACTACCAGCTATGCAAACTTTAAAAAAGAAACCAATATTACAAAAAATGTACTTTTTGGATTATACTAAAAGCAGAAACTTTTGGCAATGAATTAAAGACCATTTCCTTCCTTTCCAAAGTAATAACAGATAAAGTTATAAGTTTGAATCTTAAAATGACAAGAAACTTGCACTAGGCAAAAGTATGTGTAAATGTTCAATTGTTCATATGCATAAGTGAAAAATGTACACTGTACTACAGGGTTGCACCGTTGCAAGGAGTCAATAGGGTTACCATTTGTAGGAAAAATTATTATTGTCAAGTATCATCATCGTCATCATCCAAGCCTTTCTCCCATGAGAATGGGGTCGGGTATGGAGCATAAAAAATATCTATACAAGATTTGACAAAGGTTTATGACCGGTTGTCTACCTGATGTCAACCTTCCATGTTGGTGCCAAATTTCTAGCCAATGTCGTATGAGCATGATAGGGTCAATGCCATAAAACCTAGGTGGCCAGTTGACAAATCTACCATTTGAATTGCACTTTAAGCTCATGTAACCAAGGAGCACCCTCATAATTTTCTTTAGACTATAAAGAGCCTAGACGATGAGTGAAAATGATACAATTTGTTTTTGGAACTGCATTCATCTCTATGACACATTTATAATTGTCAGTGTTAAAGATTTCGCTAGGCGGAATCGGTGCGCCGGAGGGCCGCCTAGGCGGCCGAACTGAATTTTTTTTTTTACATAAACATATATAAATAAGTTATATTTACATAAAAAACATAAAGCTTCATGTGGTCTTGTGGCTAGAAGGAATGGGTTAAGATGGGTTCTCGTTCTCTTCATTCTCTATGGAGAGATCCTGGGTTCGATCCCTAGGGTTTTCAATTTTTTTTTACTTACTTTAAAGGGAAAGAGAGGAGAGAGAGAGAGTACTCACTCCTCTCCACAGCTCTCTCCTCTCTTCTCCTCCACCACCGCCACCACCACCATCTCTCCTCTCCTCCTTAACTCCTCTCCTCCACCGCCACCACCGCCACCACCTCTCCTCTCCTCTTTGTCGCCGCCGCCATCACCACCACTGCCGCCATCAGCAGCAGCAGCAGCAGCAGCACCACCACCCCTCGTTGCCGCCAACAGTCGGCAGGTTTTTTTTTAAATTTTTTTTTGAGCCGACTAGGGCCGCCTAGCGCCTAGGCGCCCGAGTTGACCGAAATTTAGAACACTAATAATTGTCAAGCATGAAAACCTTAATTACAAGTAAACACAAAAAAGAACAATAGTGTGTGTGTGTGTGTGTGTATATATATAAGGTTAAAGACAGGAGATGTTTACAATAACAAATATTTCCCATAGTAAGTGATAACAAATTAAGTCACAAACATAGAATG
The DNA here is from genome assembly GCA_029216955.1 of Iris pallida. Classification (NCBI taxonomy): domain Eukaryota; kingdom Viridiplantae; phylum Streptophyta; class Magnoliopsida; order Asparagales; family Iridaceae; genus Iris; species Iris pallida. The sequence goes on from JANAVB010005599.1 coordinate 36,448,767, forward strand.
TTTGAAGAGCAAGGTTAAAGAATATGTAGATTATCATGAGCCAACAAGGAAAAGGCCAACCATAACCATCAAGAAGATCATATTTTCATGCATGTATTAGGCTAAGCAGCACGAGTACCCAAATTGGTCATGTGCTATACCAATGTAGATGATGGATAAGTATCGGACAATACATAAAACTCCAAAATACACTAGGAAACAACAAATCAGTATCATGTGTCTTGCCATGTCCATAACATGTCAAATCTCATTATAGTCAAGATTTTAGGGATGGTTGGTTGGTTACAGTATGACAAAAGAAGATATTTACCTACTCGCCCGGCCCCTACTCGGTTCCCTACTCCCCATCCCTGCCTCATTGACATGTAGGCCAAATAAAAGTGTTTGGCCAGCGTGTGCATACGGAGAAACAGGAAGTGCTTGTATAGGGAAAGAGTAGGGCCCTGACCGAGTATGTAAGATATTTCTTCTCGAAAAAAGTAGAGAGTTACACAGTTCCCACTTCTATGGTTTTAGGATATATAATTATTTAATTGGTTGAAATTGCTGAAAGCCAAGTTACTGTGACATTTGTAAATAATGATTTCATGGCAAAATTCACACAGGACATGCTATTGTCATTTATATGAACTGAAAAACCATCCAACCAGATAACAGGAGTTAGCAAGGTTACAATTAAGCTTGTGGTGCATTTCAAATTACAAGTTACCAGACCCACTTGAGTATCCATTTATAAAAAAATCACACAAGTCTTTACCTATCACCCGTACTGATGTAGGACATCGAGCAGGAGAAGTGAATTACTACGATAATGGGAACTCTCCTATTAAAGGGGTGATTCTATGGGAAGTTTCCTATTAAAATGGTGATTCTCTTTTAGCAGGAAACCTATTTCTATGGTGACTCCTTTAATAAGAAACTTCTTTCTTTCTTGTTTAGGTTTAGATTTAGATTTGTCCACCTCTACAAATAAGAGGTCGACTACTTTTTGTAAGAAAATCATATAATTATTATTTTCAATTCAATTTACCTTAGAACATTTAAACTTCTCTTTACCCTTCTCTGAATTAGTTCTTCTAGTTACCCAATCTCTTCTCTTTTCATGTTCTCATCAACGATCTCTGCATCCATTTCGTCTACTTCGATTTAGAATACATTAATTGGTATCAGAGCAAACAATCCTAAATATGGCTCCCATTGATCCTCCGATTGAAGAAGTTTTGGATGAACTAGAGAGAATTTTCTTTGAAGATTGAGAAAAATTATGCAAAGCATGATAAACAATATGGTGAGCTCAACGCAAGTATGGAAGAGATAAAGAAGATAATGCGACGTTCGAATGTATGAAATTTCAACAACAATCCATTGAAGCTTCTTCTAGCAAAACTATCGATGATCCAAACAAAAGCATTCATCCTCCCAAACCCATTGATCTCACCCATCCAAACTACTCTTCCATTGCAAAATCCATTGATTTTCGAGTTGTTAATAATTAAGTTTCTAAAGCTTTTACTATAGCATCAAATCAAGTTCATTATCTCAATCAATCCCATTAAGTAGATTTTACCGCAAAATCTACGACTCCCAAAAAAGCTATTTTGGGGGATGACGATCTTGAAGAGACTATTTTAAAAAAAATTGAAGAAAACAAGAACCTTCAACAAAGCTTGTTAAAGATATGTTACGGTACATGATGAAAGTCAATCTTCCTACGTTCTCAAGTATTGCGCTAGAGAGGTATTTGGGTTTTGGTCGCCAATTGGCGCACATGTATTGCGCTAGAGAGGTATTTAGATTTTGGTCGCCAATTGGCACGCGTTGTCTCAGTAGCACATCCAGGTTTACTGTTGATGCAACCCCATCCCATTCTTCCTCGACCTCGAACTTCTTCTTCCGGGTGTGCGCAGACCCAACACCAACAAACTCATTATCATGGACTCATCGGTCTGATCTAAGATGTAATGTCCCGCTCCGCACGGCGCATTACGCTGAGGCGTTGACTCAACGAGTCGCGTTGACCGAATGAAATGTATCGATACGAATCGATACGAGAGTTACGTTGTCCCAAGCAACGCATCGAACTAAGTCGATGCGAAGAGTTGCCTTGTCCCAAAGAATGCATCGAGTTGAATCGATGCAAAGCGCCGCATTGTCCCGAAGGATAAGTGCGCTGAGACGGCTCGAAGATTCTAAGAAATCGAATCGACCAAGGCGCAAATCCGAATCGATGCAAGTATTGATTTTAGTTGGTTTCATGTGCAGGCTATACGTTTACGCTAAAATATTAGAGGTCGACATTCTGCCTTATTCAGTAAGGGGTCCGCGAAACCCAATCGCCGCCTCGCAATGGACTGGGACTTGGACACAGTAAGCCAAATCGGACGTATAATTCAATGAAACACGAAGTGCTCGAATGGCTAAGTCAGGAGAGTGGCCGTGCAACAAAGTTATGAAATCGAGCCGCATCAGCTCGGCGAAACGACAAGGCGTATCGACTCAAGGTGGGAGGATTGACTCTTCTTTTTACTCCTTCATGCGTAAGTCAGAATATATCATTGTATGCTAAGTTAACCTATCGACGCCACGGGCGTGGTCCGATCGGAAGATAAATCGTAGTGTGAGTCGAACACTAGTTAGAACAATTGAAATGAAGCGTGCATCAAATGCACGAGTCGCTATGGAACATTGGATATCGCAAAGACGAGCGTCTCGGTGCGCAAGCCGCAAGAACATGGGATAACTGTATTCGGCGAGTGCCTTAGTGCACGAACCATTTCGTGCCTTCGCGCACGAGTTAGAAAGGCTAGAACATTGAAAGACAATAGACGAGCGCCCTAGCGTGCAAGCCCCGAACATTGAACACTAAGTTATAGAACATGGAAATACGGTTTCGATACATGCAGCAAGTGCACGACGCGAAGGAAAGATAAATGTGTCGAAACGTGCCTACGTGCACGAGATCATAAAAGATGGCTTCGTTGCGAAAGAATACAGTTGTGGCATGAATGTGACGGAACTGTCAGATATGACATGATGTCTCGAAAGGTGTTCGGGACCTTCGAGTCGTTCGGTTGACGAACATTGAGTTGAGACATAATGCCATTGAACATTGAAACGAAGTATGAAATATAAGAACATAGAAAGTAAATGGAAGAAATATGAGATGATAAAGTCTGAGTCTCGGACTCAAGACTATGCTTGGTTGTTTGAATAATAGTGCGTTGCATGATCGAATGGAATGGACTTGAGATAATTGAGATAATAACCCGTGCATGGGTGTTCCCTCAAACGGTTAAGTGCCGGAACGCCGGAACCGTTTGGCCTAGGAGGGAATGTATCTTTGATAGGCGCACATCTGTAAGACGACTAGCAACCGGTTGCAGATGTGAAATGTCGCAAATGATGGTATGCAGCGGTAAGTTTCGGTTGATTTTGGGATAGCAACCCAACCCGTGAAACGCTGGGCTACCCAAATTCGAGAAAAAAAAGAAGGAGAGAAAAGAAAGTAAGAAAAATAAAAGAGAAACTCATTTAGTCCATTCCGGTGCGGATACGCCAAGACCCTCATATAGTTAAGGAACGATGGATTGAAAGTGTACGCACGTATGTGTCCCGCACACATAGATCCTGCATAGAGAGCACTTATAACATGACAGGAAAGGAATGTGGCGTATTCACCTTGCGTCGGTGCAAGGACGAGTGCGTCCATGCTGGTAAGCCACGAATCAAACACGAGATTGCTTGTCTGCTTGCCTATTCAATTCGAATAACATGCTTTACGCTTTCGAATATGCCATGAAATCGACCCTAAGGAGAATATAGCAAGATCATAAGCTAAGTTGCATGATTCAACATAAATACTACAATGTCGATTTAGAAAGAAGGTCTTTGCATCAGTACATGCGAGGACGAACGTACTGATCCCCCACCAGCTTTCATGCAGGGTGCAGGAAATGGATTGCTCGCGGCGAAGCTTCGCTTGAACGCGTTGAGGCTTGGAATGCCGAAGCGTATGGAAGCGTACGATCGCATTTACGCTCGGACTTGCAACAGGATTGATGCGGCCGAGATATAGAAGGCATGATGTATGGAACGGTGAAATCCTTTGTGGGCAAGAGAGAACCTGAGTGTTGTAGCCAATCTGGCATATATTGTTGGACTATCAAAAGCCTTTGTAATCCCAGTTCGAATATCAATAAAGAGAATAGTTTCGTATACTCTGTTTTTCTTTCGTCGTTAATATCAATTCAAAGATAACCATTTGAGAACTTGTCATCTTGCCTTGCACGAACGCAACTCCAGGCTCGCGCGGCATCACGTCCCCTGCGAGGACGATGATTCGGGTGATTCCGGGTCGGGGCGTGACATAAGACCCCCGAGATATGAACCATGTGCCTCTTAACAACATGGAAAACTCCTCTGAACCCGGTATTGGTGCCAGCTCTCTCGTCACCGACGCCAACTCAACAAACTCCTCTAGACCCAGTATTGGGCTCCCTCGTCACCGACGCCAACTCGGGGCTATCTAGTGGTCCCCAACAACCGAGGTCGAACCACATGCAAATGCCAACACCCCCTGTAAGATGCCCTTCTGATAGTAGGTATGTGCTCGACGTCTTATGCAATATATGTATCATGAGCGTCATCGGCCACCTAATAATTCTATATTGTAATGGAGGAAGTTTGTCGTTGAGTACTTCACTCCTCGAGCTAAGAAAAGATGATGTTTGTCACTATACGATAATGTTGGGAGCCATGCCATTGGCGTTTTTCCTCAAGCAGCAATAGATATATGGATCTGGAAAGTGTTTTGAGGTTGCATGTGAAGTTCTCCCAGGTTGAGTCAAATCAAATCTGACCGAAGGGTTGTCGATGAGCTATTATATCTCGACATCGCTCGTAAGTATCGGCTCTCATCAGGAATAATGGTGTTTGATTGTTCAAAAGCGGTTCGAAAAAGCGTATATGAGCAGCTACACGTTCAGAAGGTCACCTTCGAATCACATTTACGCCGGATTTGAAGATTATATCTTGGCAGCTTTGTGCTCGACGCCATGAAGAACTTTTTTCTCGCAGAGCAGTGACACCTCAGTGAACAATTGTTACGAGTAACGAATTGCACAAAAATATCAAATTGTTGTAAATGAAGGTGGTTCAATTGGTCTCCCAGTTCAAGATTTGCAAGCCAGCTGCAACATGTTCATGACAGGAGGGCGTCACCTTGCAAAAAGTCTGGAGTTACAGTCATTAAATGACCTACGCTTGTCCAGAGATGTACATTGTACTTGCAGATATCGGAGGTTGTAAGTAGTATGAAAGATTTGATAGTGTTTAGATTGGAGAACAAGATGGACCCATAGAGAGCATGCAGATCTATTCGAGGCAGGCTGCAGCTAAGTTCCAAGCACAAAAGATGCATGACATGGAGCAAATTATGACCATACAGAATATGACATCTGATCAAAACACATACAACCAAACCAAGATGAAGAAATACGAACCTTTGACAATGCCTATGTGGTCGACTTCCCCAACACCTTTAACATCTCAAAAAACTTCAATGTGCGAGATATCTTTCATTCTATGGTGATGATGATTCAAATCTTCCAAGTGTTAACACGAGGTGATGTTCTTTTTTCAAAGAAGGGAGGAAAGGAGGACTGATGTAGGACTTCGAGCAAGAGAAGCAACCTTATTTCGATTCCTATTCAGTGGGAACTCTCCTATTAAAGGGGTGATTCTATGAGAACTTTTCTATTAAAGTGGTAATTCTTTTAGCATGACTCATATTCCTATGGTGACTCCTTTAATTAGAATCCTCCTTCTCTGAATTAATTCCTAGATTTGTCCACCTGTATAAATAAGAGGTCGACCCCTTTTTGTAAGAGAATCATCTAATTATTGTTTCCAAATTCAATTTATCTTAGAACACTTTAACTTCTCATCTCATTCCCCTTCTCTGAATTAATTGTTCTTATTATCCAATCTCTTCTTCTTTTCTTGTTCCCATCAAGAATCTCCACATCATTTTCATTCTACTTCAGTTTAGAATACATTACATACAATGCTTCAAAGAAATTCACATTCAGAAAGAAAAGAAAAGCTAATAACCAATATTTAGAGCAACACTGGCTATAACCACAAAGGATTACTATATCGGACCAATTAAACAGCAGCATTTTGTCTTCAAGGTGCATCTCACATTGCAAAACTGCATTCAACTTAACCAAGTAGCTTAATAGTGTAGACCAGAATATCCAAGATACAATTAGGAACATAGGCAGCATACATAACAAGAAAAGGAACTGGTATTTACCTACAACTGAACATAAATTACCAAACCACACGAATAATGGGTAAACCGAAAAGAAATTTGAGATAAACCTAGAGGGTTGGGATAAAAGCATCAGTTTTCATTGCAGACGACATAAATTGTGCAAACTAGCACATAATAAGGGCAACTTATGCTTTAATGTAGTTGTAACATAGTTCATTGGGTTAGCCAAGGCACAAAATGCTTTATTAATATTATGATTAAGGTATTTGCTCATATGCTTTATTAATATTAGGATTAAGGTACTTGCTATTGATACGGACCCTCTATAATCTCACTCAAACAGGATAGTCCAAGTAATGATCATATATATTCCTTGTGGGAATAGGACCACTGGGTGTGACCATCTTAGACCTCTTATTAGTATAATTTTTACACTATTATTAGTTATGGATAATGGATCAATTGGATAAGTAGCAAGCTTAATTAGGAATTTTACTGTAGGCAACTATTGAAGACCCAAAGGTGTAGTTACTTTCAGTGATAACGAAACAGTGTACTTAGTGAGGCTTTCCCAAATATATTATCTTTTTCCTTCCTCCTCACCTTCTCAATTAATCATCTCTCTTCTTCTTCTTTTGGCTATTATCATTCTGATGTGTACATACTAGCTTTCTCTATTTGTATATACAAACATCAAGCCAAAAAACAAAACACAAACTTATAGTTGTCACTCCACCACCTCCCTTTCCTATTGATGACCAATTTGCCACTCCAAACTATTACACAGATATGATACTTGTGTTTGATACAAATTCTAGGATATCACACCAAAAGCCCATTGAAAACTCTAGTTTTTCCAATGTACTCTAGGAAACCTATGCTACACGGACATGGTGACAAGACACGACAGATACTATTTCTTGTCCTAGTCAATTTTGGAGTGCATGTGATGAACTTAACATGTGCTAGACATGATTCACACGACACAGATTCTCAAGAATTGGTGCTTCCTAGATAGTTAGTGAAGCATTCTCGAATATATTATCTCTATTCTACAAATAAACATCAGGCCACAAAAATACAAACTACCTCACTATTAAATCCATAACTATAGTTGTAACTCCAACATTATTCCTTCCATTTGACATCTGATCGCCACAGCTCCAAATCCTCTACATGAATACAAGCTACCACCTTATTCATGTATGCTATAAATTCTCAAAGAACAAGCATATCAACCCAGAAAACCATCTAAAACTCTCTTTTCCAAAATAGACCATAGAAACCATAGTTTTCGTCAATATCTTAGAGCAATCAAAGGAAACCCTAGTCTTCCATCTAAGGCTCACTTTACTTCAAACAATTGTCCTTATAAAATATCCCAAGCAAACAATGAGATACTAGAACTAAAACGTAATGTAGGAAGCATGAACCGACACTTGAATAAATTGGAGCCATTTCTACGTCAACGTGTCCATATTTTGTCATGTATGTGCAACATAGATAACTATCAACAACACAAACCAATCAATTTAATCACTTCATCTTAACATTAACTAGTAGTATTTCAACAGAGTTTTTTGATGGAAAAAATGGCTCATTTGCATATACAATAACATTGCAATCAAAAGAAACCCCAAGGAGGAGAGAGTTCTAGGACCTGGGCTAGGGTTTTGATATAGGAATCAATAATCTCGTCGCATGTGACGCTTGGTTACATGCGGACCACCGCGGTCTTCTTTACACGTTGTCGTCCCAGCCTTTCTCCCATCAGAAATGGGTTGGCTATGGAGCAAAGAAAGTTTTAGGGGGAAAAAATGTCAAAGTTGTTATGACCAGATGTCAAGCTGACACCAAGTGTCTGCCATGGACCCAAATTCCCAGCCAAGGTAATTGAGGAAAGTGGGTCTTGCTGCAAAACTTAAGAGTCCTTCAAGAGTGGAAAATAAATTATGTTTGATATATTCCTTCTTTTCTGGTCACATTTTGATGTTCACAGCTTTGATGGAGTAACAAGTATAACTAAGTGCTTGAGCAAATGTATAGACAAGAAAAAGTTTGAAAATAAAAGGGGCACCACAGAGCACTGAGGACTGTTAACGTAGTGTTTGAGGTTGGGTTCAGAATGCTCAAGGGCAAATACATTTTCCACTGCCTTCTTTACATAGAATTATAAAATCCTACTGGTGTAAAATCTATAAAATCCTACTTGGGTAAAATCCGACGAAATGGTATTGATGCAATTCTTTTCTCCATACTACTTTGTCCAATTTTACACCACTAGGATTTTATACTTAATGTAAAAAAGCGCCCAACATGTAAGTCAAGATCGGTATTGGAATCGGCATCGGCGATTTTGGTTCAGAGTATCGAAATTTTCGGTACTGAAAAGCAAAAAAAATATTAAAAAAAATTACCAAAACTTTAGAAGAAACAAAATGTTTTATATATTTAGGCATAATTTAAAGTTTTTTTGTTGTTGTTTCTTAGTAGGCTTTAAATTGAATGAATAATTGTCACCCTTGTTGATTGGTTTATCTACGAAAATTAAGTTTTCTTCATTTACATGTTTACGCAACATTACTATGCTTTTACACCCTTGTTGATTGGTCTTTTTGTATATTTCTCTGTCGAATCGACTCGGAAAGAGACCTCCAACTTGACTCAGAAAGAGACCTCCAACGTTAGTATCGATAGCGGTTGATATTGGATCCGGACATGCAAAATTGTATAGGTATCGGCCGATAGATACTGCTAAGGGGGGCTGAACTGTAAACTTTCGTGTTCAGAGCATTGCATTGTCTGAGGGGATAGGGTGAGTAAGCAGCGCCTACCAAGCTAAGCTTTCGTCGAAAAGGCTAGACTGGTTCCTAACGATGATGTAAGTTTATCCACCCTACCAAACTTTGTATGTGTGCGTGTGTGTGTGTGTGTGTGTATATATATATATATATATATATATATATTGTTCTTACTTCCATTTTTGCGGAAGGAGGACAAATTCTTGAGATGTTTGCGGTCAGGAGGATGAGTGTGACGAGGGTTGCAACCAGGAACCACCACTCCTATGGACAATGTTATTTCATCTCGTCGATTGCGATGGATGGACCTCCTAGATCTGACAAAGTAACAAGTAGTTGAAATCGCATCCTTTAGATTTAGTTATTTATTTAATTCATAAATACAACATTATTTTTAGGAACCAATTTCAATAAATGAGTCTCTATCACCTATGGCCGATTTCGAAAAACTATCTAATCCCAAGTTCTTCATGACATACAAATCGTAAATATCTCCCAATTTATTTTTCTTTTTTCTTTTTTGAATACATAATTAACTGATCAGTTTTGTCACATATTGTAAACAGGAGGTTTAGGTCAACTCCCCAACCGCCTAGGCTCCATGAGGTCCTAGGTGGGTTCTGGGATCCCTAACATCCGACTCATGAAGTCATGCCAATAGACCGACCGACCGAAGTGGCAGGATAATGCGTATTTGAATGCTAGGCAAAAGCTCATTTAGTCCATGATCCATCAAGTTTGCTTAACATAAACATAGACTTCTTGACTGCTCTACCTCCTCTGTCCTCACGCGTATATCCAACCATAGAGGGAGGGAGAGCATACCCTCATTCCATGTGCAGCTACAGTACAGGCGCTAGCCCGCACGCGTGCGCGGTTAAAGAACGGGCTTGGGTGCGCTGGCGGGCTGGTTAACTATATGTGCGCGCCAAGCACTAAACAGGTATATTCGCCAGCCCGCCTTTGAAATAAATTAAACTCAATATTACCATATGTGTGTCAGAAAGAACTTGGGATCTAAGTAGTTTCTCGAACTCAGCCATAGGTAAAAACTAATCCTAACTCATTTATCAGAATTGGTTCGAGAAAATAATATCGGATCTTTGAATCAAATAAATAACTAAAGCTAAAGGATGCGAGTGAGACTTCAACGACATGTTACTTTGTCGGATCCACGAAGTCCATCTAGCGCAACAGACGAGATAAAATAGAGTTGTCCATAGGACCGATGGTAGTTCCTGGCTGCAAACCCCATCACACTCATACTCCCCATCGCAACCATTCTCTTGAAAGAGACCGCTAACATATCTATAAAAAATTCATTCCGCAAAAGAGAAAGAAAAGAACGATGTATATAGTATATACTAGGTTAGGTAGGTGGGGGGGGGGGGGGGGGGGGGGGTACACTTAGCCATAGGGTATATTTTATGTAAAGGATATTTTATGCCACCACATTCTTTACATAGAGGTAAAACCATAGTAATGTAAAATCCGATAAAATGGTATTGATGCAATCTGTTAAACACAAAATGAAGGGATGATATGCAGAATAATAAGAATACCTAAGAATTAAGAATAACTCCTATTACCTAAGAATTAAGAATATCCTCCTACAGACAGCATTATTGTTGCACTTAGACACAACAGAATGGTGGTAATGTATCCTTGAACAAAGATTGTATCAATACCATTTCGTCAGATTTTACACCATCATGCAAGTGTAAGTGGTAATGTATCCCTAGAACAGGATGATTTGTTTGCAATATTTAACTTATGGTGCCAAAAAAAAACACACAATTTAGTTCAAAAAAAAAAATCCGTTTCAAAATATGTACATGGACACAACTGAGACGCTAAATGATACAGACATGGTGACACGGATATGGCACCGGGTTTGGTGTATCATTGTGTATTTTCAGTGGAGCAACCAAAGCAATCCCTAATTGCTGAAATGGAAGGAGGAG
>JANAVB010005599.1:37203331-37427594 GCA_029216955.1 Iris pallida
CTTAGTCAGGGGCACCGATTGTGCCAAAAAATCTGATAATTTAGTAATAATTATTTTTTTTCCGACACCGAAAAATGTGTTACTCCGATTCGAAAGCACCGATAGTGCCGATATTTGTAACAAGTAGTTTTGTTGGTTGGTTAATTGGAAACATGGTGATCAGGACATATAGTCCCTGCAGCTATTCGACTAGCGAGGCAGAAACTATGTAGCCGTAGATAAAGTTGACGTCCTTCGACCCTCATCCCTCGGCAATGATGATACGATAACCTATCACTATATCTTTTAGTAGTAGATAATGTCTTAGTATTACATTATGTGGGTTCATCTTGATTCTGTTATATCCTTCAGATACTAGATTCGATAAGAACATATACTACACCATATGTACAGAACATAGATGATTCACACTAATGTATGCTAGAATAAATTTTGGGTTGTGTTCTGAGCCATCCGTTCTCACACTTAAAACACATATGAATTAGTACTGTGTGTCAATCTTTGTTTTTGTATTTTCGGCGAACCCAGGGATTGGATTCTGTATTTTATATTTTGAATTCTATTTTTTGGCTCCAGCTCCAGCTCCATTTGTATTAATCTACGGTACGACATGATGATCAGGACATAGTCCCTGCAGCCATTCGACTGGCGAGACAAAAACTATGTAGCCGTAGATAAAGTTGACTGTCCTCTGACCCTCATCCCTCGGCAATGATGATACGACAACCTATCACTATATCTTTTAGTAGTAGATAATGTCTTAGTATTACATTATGTGGGTTCATCTTGATTCTGTTATATCCTTCAGATACTAGATTCGATAAGAGCATATACTACACCATATGTACAGAACATAGATGATTCATACTAACATATGCTAGAATGAATTTTGGGTTGTGTTCTGAGCCATCCGTTCTTACACTTGGCAAAAAATCGTATATTTTGTATTTTATCCGCTTTCGAAAATATACTCAAACGAGATGATGGTTCCTTTAGTTAGCTTGCTTATGTTACAATTATATTATTTGTGAATATCGATCTTACCAGATGGCACCCATGACCCGAGGAGCGGCACGTCGTTTGAGGTAAATACTGAATGTTGAGGTGGCTCCTCCTACTGTTAAGGAGGAAGTGGCACCGGTAGCTAGTGAGACCGGGAGTTCTATTCATCCAGCACCTGCAATGGACTACATCTCTCCTGCCGCCGTCGATCCCACTTATTCGAGGTGGTTGCGTGATCGTATCACTGAGCGTTTGCGTGAGCTGCGTGGTTCTCATTAGCTATTAGTACTTATTTGTATTGGACTATTTGTATTAGATTGTGTTTGTATTGGACTATTTGTATTGGACTACATATATGAATTAGTACGTACTGTGTCAATCTCTAGATTGTATTGGACTAGGACATCGTGATCAGGACATAGTCCTTGCAGCCATTCGACTGGCGAGGCAGAAACTATATAGCCTTAGATGAAGTTGACTATCCTTCGACCCTTATCCCTCGGCAATGATGATATGACAACCTATCACTATATCTTATATAGTAGTAGATGATGTCTTAGTATTACATTATGTGGGTTCATCTTGATTCTGTTATATCCTTCAGATACTAGATTCGATAAGAGTGAGAGAGCCGGAGAGAGTGAGAGCGCCGGAGGGGGGGAGGAGAGAGAGTGAGAGAGTAAAATGGAGGAAAATGAATTGGTGGGGGGAATATAATTAGAATTTAGCGACGTTCATACTAAAGTCGCTAAATTAGTCGCTATTAGCGACGTCATAGCAACGTTTTGCGACGACTAGCTCATGTAACTATGTAGCCGTAGATGAAGTTAACTGTCCTTCGACCCTCATCCCTCGGCAATGATGATACGACAACCTATTACTATATCTTTTAGTAGTAGATAATGTCTTAGTATTACATTATGTGGATTCATCTTGATTCTGTTATATCCTTCAGATACTAGATTCGATAAGAACATATACTACACCATATGTACAGAACATAGATGATTCACACTAATGTATGCTAGAATGAATTTTGGGTTGTGTTCTGAGCCATCCGTTCTCACACTTAAAACAGATATGAATAAGTACTGTGTGTCAATCTTTGTTTTTGTATTTTCGGCGAATCCAGGGACTGAATTCTGTATTTTATATTTTGGATTCTGTATTTTGGATCCAGCTCCAGCTCCATTTGCATTAATCTACGGTACGACATGGTGATCAGGACATAGTCCCTGCAGCCATTCGACTGGCGAGGCAGAAACTATGTAGCCGTAGATAAAGTTGACTGTCCTTCGACCCTCATCCCTCGGCAATGATGATATGACAACCTATCACTATATCTTATATAGTAGTAGATTATGTCTTAGTATTACATTATGTGGGTTCATCTTGATTCTGTTATATTCTTCAGATACTAGATATGATAAGAACATATACTATACCATATGTACAGAACATAGATGATTCACTCTAATGTATGCTAGAATGAATTTTGGGTTGTGTTCTGAGCCATCCGTTCTCACACTTGGCAAAAAATTGAATTTTCTGTATTTTATCTGCTTTCGAAAATGTACTCAAACGAGATGGCACCCGTTCTCACAGATGGCATCTAAGACCCGAGGATCTCGCTTGAGGGAGCACAGATGGCTGTGAAAGAGGAGGTAGCACCAGAGGGCAGTTCAACCAAGAGAGCTGCTTTAGAAGTAATTCCTAAAGTCGAGGGAGCTGTGAAAGAGGAGGTGGCACCAGAGGGCAGTTCCACGGGGAGTTCAAATCATCCATCTCCTCTGGATATTGATCTGGCTGCTGCGGATCCTACTTATGCGCGCTGGCTAAGGGAGTTCTATCTGCCCCAGCATAGACGACAGTAGATACATATATTGAATGGATTTGTTTTGATGGATATATCTCCTCTGGATATTATGATGGATATTTATTTTGATGGATATATCTCCTTTGGATATTGTGATGGATAATTGTTTTTTGGTGTGTGACATATATTGGTTTGTGTGATATGTGATGCATATTGTGATGTATATTTGTTTGTGTGATGTATGATGCATATTATGATGTTCCGAGAGGCTTGAGGAGACGACCAATTATTTTTGGTCTATTCTGGATTATATTGTGCGTGCCGGTGTTGAGTGTTCCACCGAAGGGGTCGACGAACCCAGGGATTAGATTCTGTATTTTGGATTGGATTAGATTTTGTATTTTGGATTGTACATTTGCATTATGGATTCTTTTTTTAATTTTTTTAATTTAGCGACGTTTATATTCGTCGCTAACTGTTAGCGACGAATATAAACGTCGCTAAATTGTTGACGTGGCAAACAATCTGATGCCACCACATCGTCGCAAAAACATCGCTAATTTGTCGCTAATCGGCGACCACAAGAAAACGTCGCAAATAACGTCGCTATTTAGCGACGTTATGAGCGTCGCTAACTAACGTCGCCATAGCGACGTTTTGCGATGTTTTCTCGATTAGCGACCCGCTTTTTTCCGTCGTTTCCTAAATGCCACTGAAAACGTCGCTAATTTAGTTTAGCGACGTTTTGGCCGAGATTAGCGACGTTTTGGAACGTCGCTAATCTGACAAATTTTTGTAGTGGTTGGAGTACTCAAGCGTCATCGGGAGTTTAATGTGTGCGACTACTGCCACAAGGCTGACATAGCTTTTGCCGTGGGAATGCTGAGTCGGTTCATGAACAATCCAGGTGTGGAGCATTGGAAAGCTGTAAAGAGGGTTATGGGATACCTCAAAAGGACTCAGAAGTATGCATTGCACTATTGTAGAAATCCAAAAGTAGTGGAAGGCTTCAGCGAAGCAAGATGGTACTCAAAAGTAGAGAGTGAAAGGTCCCCAGGAGGATACGTCTTTTCCATAGGTGGAGCTGCTATATCGTGGTAGTCGAAGAAGCAGAGTATGCTGTCTCACTCTTCTAAGGAGTCTGAATTGTCACGACCCGCACCCGTTTTTTTTTTTTTAAACGGATACGAGACGTGTCCAAGCCAGCCTACGCCGCAGTGTCGGCGGTAGAACGCTGTCACGGCCATGAGATCAAAATCACAAAATAATGTTCATTCACATAATTAATTTAACTTACAATGATCACAAGTTTTACATTTGTAGAAAAATATAAACTTGTACAAATAAATGAATGACTACAACTCAACTATCTAACTAGTCTCTAGGCTTTTGTCTGCAAGTATTCCCGTCACTCCCCAAGCTAAATGAATCTACGGCTAACCTGAAAATGTTGGTTTCCAGTCAGGAATGGAACGAGCACAATTCACTGAATGCAATTTCAAATAAAGAAAATGACTATAAAACAAAGGTTAGACATCAATCATGAGTTTTGAAAATAAACAGTAAAGCCGTAAGAATAGACAGAAAATAAATAGTAAATAAATAGACTCATATACTTTCCCCACTGTTAGAAGTACCTTTGATATGTGATCGGTCTCGGGACAATTATGCGATACTGTCTACACTGTCTAAAGTTACACTGTCTACACTGTCTAAAGTTATACTGTCTACACTGTCTAAAGTTACACTGTCTATACTGTCTAAAGTTACACTGTCTACAGTTAATATTGCAATAAAGAAACACTGTCTACAAAATAATAATCACGAACTACACAGTTTAAATGCAATAATAATCACGGTCTATACTGTCTACTTTGTAATAAATAAATCACTGTCTACACTGTCTACTTTGCAATAATAAATCACTGTCTACACTGTCTAAGGTCAGATCACACATCCTTGGTACTTCTCATTCCCGACTCAACATTTTGTAATAGAAAATAATCACATAACCAATGACCAATCAATGAAATATAGTAAAAATCAATATCGAAATGCAGACAATAAACTGTACTCGCCTGTGGTCCTCTGCTGGTGAAACCGACAGTCTGAACTACTCAATGTACCACAATAGTCAAAACCCGTAAAACAATCCCCGGATGCTAAAATAGACAATACCAATGATCTCAGAATAGTTAAATTAGCTAGGATTGCCTGTCCTTAAGTCCAATTCTGGACACAGGGGCAAAACGGTAATTTCGGGCCAAAACGGTGTCCGCCGTTGGACCCGCTTTGCACCGAAAAGCATGCCAGAGTCAACGGTCTCTAAAGTCGTCAAACTACATGTCTACGGATTCGGTTTTCCGATACGAACCCAACCGTATGTCCAAAGTTGGATTTCGGCGGGCCGTGCACAAAATCGCCCGTTGAGTGGAACCGCGGGGCCCGCAAAACGGTGATTTTACCAACAGTCTCAGAATCGGACCAAACTTGGCATGCAGGACCAGAAAAATGATACAGTCCTGTTGGCACAAGTTTTGTCTCGATCTGACGAGCGTGCACAAAATAATTGGAGAATTTGCAAAGTGCACGATACGGTGAATTTCGACGGATACGCATTAAATTCGACGCGCTCACGCGACCAATTTGAATTCTGTCAAAGCCCACACGACCACAAAGCCGTTACGCAGCTTTCGATCCTTTCGGTACGCGACCACGTCGTCCGAATTGGCGTGACGCACGTCGTGTGGATGAATTTTCTAGTTTTGAAAACAGATTTTTGGAAAACTTTGGGATTCGATTTCTCGACGCGTAGTCGATGATTTCCAAATCTACAAAAAGGGTCATGAAGCCCTACATGTTATCTAAAAGTGTGTTCAAATAGAATTTCTAATATGGGACTGGATTGATCGAAAACGATCCTCAAATATGTGTTCATGGACTGCTATATTCCCTGTTTTCGAACAGGTTTTTGATCGACTTCGTGTCGATTTCTTGGGTCGGTCGTATGACTATTTTGAAACCTAACTACTGGGATTCAAAGATGGTTATGTTGTGGTCGTACCTGAGCAAACGGTTCGACGTTTCGTCGACCGAGGAGGGAGAAAACTTCGTACGAAGTCGGCCTCTTGACCGCTGATGCTGCTGTCGCTTCCGCTCTGACCTCGCGCACGCGCGCGCCGTGGTCGTCCTGCAGCGGTGTTCGGCCACCACGGCGGTGGTGGGGTGGCCGCACGCACGCGTGGGGGTGTGCGCCCAGGGTCGATGGTGGTGGCGTGAGAGTTTTTAGGGTTTTTCTGAGTTACTCCTCCTCTCTCGATCGAAACTGAGAGGGAGATATATATATGTTACTCTGGAGAAGGGCGGGTCTGAGTACTCGTACTCGGGCTGGCTAAGGAAGGTTTTGCTCGGGCTGAGCCATGTCCCATTGGCATGGTCCACAGTGGTGGCTGGGCTGGAACTGGCCCATACAGGCTGGGAAGGGGTTAAGCTCTGGATTGGGCTCGGGATTGCCAATGCTGTGTGGAAAAATTCGAGTGGTTTGGGCTGGGGTCCGAGCTCGATCCCGAGCTGGGCCTGGGCTCAGCTTACTGCTATTTCTCCTCATTCTTTTCCCTTTCTATTTATATTACCTATTAATATCACATCCTCATATATATATATATATATATATATATATAATATCTATATAGATATTAATATATATAATATCTATGTATATATATATTTACACACAAATATTTACCTTTATAATTATCTGTATATACACACATATACAAATATTTACACAAAATATATATATCCCTATATTTTCCTATATGTATACATACACTATATATATTTATATATATACACATACACTTTATATATTTAGGATTTACCTATACGTAATTCACATATATATATATATATATATATATACACATGCACATACCCTCATATATATATATATATATATATATATATATATATATATATATATATATATATATATATATATATATTTTATATATATATATATATATATATATATATATATATATATATATATATATATATATATATATATATATATATATGTACATATATACACACACAAACATAGATAATATATATCTATATTCGCACACATATCTCTATCATACAAAATATATATACCCCATATATATATTATACATATATGTATCCTTAAACTCACAAATCTAAAATACTTTCCATAAATATCATAAATACTAATAATCTTGTTATATATATATATATAGGATAGCACCTTAATAATAAAATATAAATTTGTACCTCTATTTTAATAATTAGAAACCATTCCTCAATTTCTAAAATAATAATACGAACATTTATAAACCCATAAAATAAATAATAATAAAATATTCCAAATTTTTGGGAAGGGCAGCTACAAATCTACCCACCTTAAAAATAATTTCGTCCTCGAAATTCTAATTCGTAACTATTCCTTAAATTCAAAAGTGTCTACTACACTACACCAAAACAGTCGTTTCCTAACGACTATAAGCGTTAGGAAAAATATTCCTAACGTTTTTTTACCGTTGCTTCCATGGCGTGGAAAATTCTTCTAACGTTTTTGCTAACGGTAAAAAGCGTTGGGAAAATTAATTTTCTAACGGATTTTTACCGTTAGGAACACAAATTTTCCTAACACTTAAAAACCGTTGGGAACACAAATTTTCCAACACTTAAAAAATGTTAAGAAAGCAAAATTTTCCAATGGTAAAAAACCGTTAGGAATGGATGCATAAATTTAAAAAAAAAATTGGCTCTATTTAACCTGTGATGGCTCTGTTGAATCCACACAATATAAACCATTAATCATCATTATCACAATACAATTTACACGAGATTTTACATAAGAACACACTACATAAACTAACTCCTACAAAATGAATTTGATACACAAGTTTATATACAAGTATAAGATAGTCGTCACCCGGATCGGTTCAGGTTGGGTGCCTGATACTCTCTGGCTGTTTCCTTCTCGGATTTGCTTCTGCTGCCTATCACTCATCTCTTGGGATTCTTCGATAGACTTTTGGTTGCCCTGCTGCACAGGACTGAGTAGCTCTGAGTTTTCGTCAGGGGAATTGTGTTCCAACGAAGCGGGGATAGAGTGGGCTTCTTAGATAGCTTGGACTTTGTTGACAGTAGCCGGGCTCGATTGTGTAGAGGATAGTATAGGACTTTTCGTCCCTTGGTTGTGTTCTGGATGAATGCCGCTGGATTCCGATCTCTGCGCGCTGTCTTGAAATCGAGTGTGTGTGTTGACAGCTTTTGTGCAAAATGTAAACAACACCGACAATTAAGCTTGTATCAGAAATCTGGGGTTCCCTTCAGTACCCTCTCTTCCATTCAGCTCTACAATCAAAACCAAAGTATACATGTGACATAGCCAACATTTGAGATATGTAAGAACACAGGATAAAATATATGTAACAGATGGAAGCAAAAGTTTGTCAAGAAGTTGCTACCATGTAGTATACTGATTACTGAATTGCTAGAACAAATTCCT
Source organism: Iris pallida (assembly GCA_029216955.1). Taxonomy (NCBI): domain Eukaryota; kingdom Viridiplantae; phylum Streptophyta; class Magnoliopsida; order Asparagales; family Iridaceae; genus Iris; species Iris pallida. Next base: position 37,211,689 of record JANAVB010005599.1, read on the forward strand.
AACTAAAATCCAATCAAATCAACTACGCCAATCAAAGGTGCATTTGTTGGCTTCTCTGTGATTTTACCTTGAATGGTGCACTATGATGTGTGGATACAGATACCATAGGAGCAAGATGGGACACTTTTGGCAGGTCCTAGTGTGTTTGGAGTGCTCATGATATGGAACCAATTTAGGACACAATGTCTAATATCCTGCTAAAATGGTCATTTAGGAGCTAGAGTATTAACGAATGTACGCATAAGATTGTCTTATGGTTCTACAACAATGCATTTTTACATGATGAAAATAAGGTACCTGCATTGTATTGAGATTATCCCAAGGGACCTTCTCGGTGACAAGCACCCATAATATTACATCATAGCTGTACACATCAGACCTACAATTCCAGTAAGGAAAAGATATTGATGATTTCTCTTCTTTGAAACTGGTTAAAAGTTGACTCGAATGAAACTGCCGTATTCAGATAAACTAATATTAAGATTTAAACGTCTCATCGGAAGGCTCATTGCGGAGAACTTCTGGGGCCATCCATTGTGGGTAGAGAAAAATAAAAAGGATAAACCATTTAAGGTGCAGGATAGATTTTGTATAGAAAAAAAATTGAATGATAGATAATCTGTATGTGTGTCCATGCACATTCGTCATGCATGTGTGTGTTTGTGTGTGTGTGTGTGAGTGTAGGATGAACGAGATGAGATTTATATCGTTAGATAGCATTATGGAAGTCCATAATGCTGATCCATGCGGTTCATTTTGATCTACACATATGAACACCCATGTGACCAGAAATGAGAGAGGAATCCTCAACCATGCTTCATGTGATACCAAAATTAATAGCTACTTTTAATGGGAAAAAACTTGTTCTTTTGTAGCTTGATATATGAGTTGAAGATTTTTCAAGCCTTTTGACTTGGAGTCCACATGGTCTTAAGATATCCATATACCAGAAAAGGACTCTCAGCTCCATTTCAACTTATTGCTACACACAGAGGATAAATTTGAGTAAGTCACAAGATTGTGCTAATACCGTTCCTTTTCCAGTTTTTGTTGTCAGATATGTTTCGTGCTTCAAACGAGAGAGACCAAAGTCTCCAACCTGTCAACAACCAGGAAAAAGCTATGAGAGATTTGAGAATTGACTGTGGCAAGAGGTGAAGTGAATAATATTTGAATATAAAACACACCTTCACAGTCCAATTCTTATCTACTAGTAGATTTGATGACTTCAAATCACGGTGAATAATTGGTGGATTACAATGATGAAGATAAATCATACCCCTTGCCTGTGCAACAAAAAAAGAGAGAAACACATTAGGAATAATCATTTGTTGGTAAGGAATGCAATCTAAGAATTGTTGTAACCAAAAAAATACATTAAAAGTTACTATGAGTATCTAGCCAGGTAGATTTGTCTATAATGCAAAGTAACTCTCAGTATCTAGCCAAGTAGATAATCTTCCAAATTAATATGTAAGCCACATATCTTTTGCAAATGAGAAGATAGTGAAATCTACTAAGTTACAAGCTAAGTAACCTGGCCCAAAATTTGTTTCTTGATCTCTGAAAGCTCAGCCAAAATTAGTATCAGATGCTTGTTCCACTTCAACACAGCTAAGGGGCATCAAAAAAGATAACATGGTTGCATTTTCCTGTCTCATTTCGACCAATTTGATGATAGAAAAGATAACATGATTGCGGTGCAAGAATCTTGGAGGAGGAGATGTGTGATCGATTATGAGGTTTAGTTTTTCAAAGATGACCCTTAGAATTTCAAACCTGCTACAGATGCAGAAGTGGTTACAATTTTAAAGTACTTACTATATTTGGCCTTATTTAAAGCATTCTTCTAACATTGCTCCTTCTGAATTTTTGTCCCTGAAGGTGTCACCATGTCTCGAGCACCAATTCTTTTCTTGCCTCATGGCTTTCCTAGTATGTACTAGTCGGTCCCTAGTGAAGGAAGAAGGGATTAACCAAGAATGAAGCAACTGCAGTTCATAGATCATATATACTTGTCATGAAAGAAAAAAAAAATAAGTCTCTTTAGAAAACCATATAGTTCAAGTCTTAGCACACGGAGACAAAGATGAGCATGAACATGATACAAATACGGAATACTTTGCATTTTCAGATATTTACCATAGAAGACACCTATGTTGCAAGAATATGGATACAAATACAAAAGCCTCTTGAAAGAAGTGATAAATATATAGGCATCAAACTTTCCTGCTTACCAAAGCATTTACTAACACTGGTGACTTTGTCAACAAAGACTTTAGCACTCAAAACCCTACCAAATCCCTGGAACGCATTTGAGAGCTCATGATGACCATAATCCTGAGGAATATGATAACACTCACCTTCCAAAGCATTGTAAAGGACTAGGTGATTTAAGTCCTGCAAGTAAGATAACATGATACCCACAGTTTAAATTAGGTATGCTTGCACGAAAAGAAAGTGTAACAATGCACAACTTTATTAAAGTACAATAGTTTGTAGCTAAGATAAATAATGAGAGAGATCAAACTTTGCACAATCTGTTGCAACTTTGCCACAGAAATTGAAGTACAATAGTTTGTAGCTATCATAAATAATGAGAGAGATCTAACTTTGCACAATCTGTTGTTAGTTTGCCACAGAAATTGAAGTACAATAGTTTGTAGCTATCATAAATAATGAGAGAGATCTAAATAATGCACAATCTGTTGTAACTTTTCCACAACATAAACAAACATGTCGAAACATAAGAGTACATAACTAATACTGAGGTTGCTGGACAGGCTGCATTACTGATTAAATATTTGTTTTCGAATCATACACTCCAGGAATATGTATCAAACGAGCTTGTGAGGTCTCTAACGGGTAAGATCACTTCTTTTAAAGCTAATCGATGTGATATTTGTCATTTAATTTGTGAATGTGTAGAAGGGTTACTGATTATTTTGTCTTTTAACTGCTGTATATCACAACCATAAGTAGTAATTGTTTTCTCATCTTTATTAACTGTAGGTTCTCCAGTTGATTTGTTTCATGGGACACTTGTGCACCTAGCCTCAATGCCCGCAATTTTTTTTACACATTATTGATAATTGAGTACATGCCTATATGGGATTTATTTGATGTCTTAACGATTGGGGCTCTGTTAAGGTGTCAATAAATACTCAAGCGGACAAACATGACGTGAAAAGTGATTTCCACTTTGTAGAATATTGATCTCAATCCTAAAATAGAGGGACTTCATAAATCTCAAAGACTCAAGATGACACATAATGATGCATCGCGACGAAGATGATTGTATAGGAGAAAACTCTCAAAGAAATACAAGAATAGAAAGCCAACATTGGAGTTGGAAATATGAAACAAATAGTAGAAGTTAAATGCTTATATCTGATGCAAACGTTATTTGAAATACTAGTTGCAAACCACTAAGGTTTAGTTAGGGAACAAGTTTTCAAAGTAGTATCAAGTTTATTTGTAGTTCAGACTTTTGAATCTTGAGTTTGAAGCAATGTTACATTTATGAGTACGTATACATGTAAGTGGTACACTACTTCCTAAGAGACATTTTATGAGATGGTTAGCATAATCTGAACGCCATTTGGTCGCAATATGTTTAAGAGCGGAGACTTGTGGGTGGGTATTTGTATGGTAGGGAAGTGTTTCATATCTGATCCTACAACCTGCTCCTATATGCTTTATGTTGAAAATAAATTGATTTTTGGGGTCTTTTTAACTCTGCTAGATTGATATATTTTTTTTCCTTCTTAAATTGATTTTTGGGGTCTTTTTAACTCTGCTAGATTGATTGTAGCGGAGACTTGTGGGTGGGATGAGAAGTAAGATAGAGCCTGGAAAGATCGGATGGATGACTGGAAATCACATCAAGGCTTACTTGGTGACTCAGATGATTTGGATCCTGACATGTCCATGTAAATATCCATGTTACCCAAGCCTCAAAGGGTATAGGAGCACCTTGAACAGAGAAAGAACAAAGGCTATGTAAATATCCACTTGAACAGGGAACAAAGGCTATGTGATTATCGACACAACAGCCCCCCTCACTTACGAAATAGGATGGGCGCAAAGGGTATATATCTTACTTTTTGTTATCATTAGGAGCACCTTGCCCGGTACTAAGATACCATACTATTTACATTCGATTTCTAGAGACAAAAGAGAACTGAAAGAGAAATTCCGAACCTCTATTTTCTTCAGTTCAACTTCTGGTTGCCTTCTTTGGTCTCCCATGAAGTAATAGTTGACATCTTCTTGTGTGCTCTGTTTAACAACCATAAAGACAAAAAGAGGTGACAAGGAACAGAATACCATGAAAACTTCTTTACTGTATTTATTTCTAAAAAGAAAGAACTTTGGTGTATACTATCAAAAAGGCAGCAAATGGAAGAAACCTGAACTGCTATAAAAACAAGCCAGATATATGCAACAACGCCAAAAAGGCTCCCCATGCTCAAACTTTGTTAATAAGCAATACTTGTCATGAGGGAACATAAATGTGAACAACTTCATTCACCTAGAAATTAACAGTAAACTATTCTCATCACATCTAAGGCATCCAAAGCCACAATTTCTTGACACCAATACAATAATTTTGTTCATGGCAGGTCAAGTTGTGGCAAAAATAAAAACTATTTAATCCAATTGGGATAACAAATTGCTGCTGCGACGAGCTCATCTCATCACAATATAGAACATCTGGCAAGTACTTGACCATAAATGAATACACAAAGGCTTTTGAGCTGATCAAGTACATAAATCTTTTAGTACTAACTGAAGTCTCAAAACAGGATTCCAACTTTCGATATTGCTAAACGTAGTGCATTTCAACACAAAACTATGACTACTGATACTACAAAACACCACTATCTAATGCCTTTCAACTGGAAATCATTTAAGCATGGGAGCTACGCATGATTCCATGAAACATGTCAAAGTTCGACACCAGCTGACTGCCAACCTCACCCATTATATAAGCATCACCGTGAACATTCAAAGAAACTCAAATAATAAAATCCAATAAGTCAAGACCATGATCTACTGCCTACAGACACATATGCTTACCTATAACTAGGAACTAAATGACTATTATCAAATGGCATTTCTTGTAGCAGGCCTACATATAACTAGGAATTAAACACAATCATCATGCTAGTTTCAAAAAACTAGTCAAACAAAACCAGTCCACATTAAATAAAAAAAAATACACAATTTGTGAATGAAACTTTCCAGTAAAACCTGCAAACAAGATACATAAAAGGAAACTATTTCTCCGTGTCGGTGCAACATAGATCTTAACAATAAGGTTTTGTTCATGAAATAAATTTAGTTAAACTGAACCAAAGAAAAAATTACAAGCAAAGTAACATTAGATTATCTATCAGAGTTCTTTTTCTTTTCCTATTGTTCTGTTCCTTCAATTTTCTGTAACACTTACAACAAATGAGAAAAGAAAGGTCAGCCAAATAAGAAAAAAAAGAAAAGAAAGGGTCACATGTAGCTCCCTGGACTGGACCTACTGTTATGTTTCTTTAATTTTCTCTGAAGTACAAAATGAGCTAAATCACCAAACCAAGTCCCTACTACTTTCAGAACCAGTGATCTTACTGGTTTCAGAGACAATTGATTGCAGACACATATTACTATGGGGATAACAAAATAAATAGAATATAGTCCAATTTTGATTGAATACCAACTTGAGATTGGGGCGTTACAAGAACTAACCCAAGTGTCAACAACAATATGACCACGAACTAACCCAAGTGTCAACAACAAGATAAAAGGTACCAACTTGAACAACGGAAGTAACTTATGCTAACCACAAAGTCATCCTTTTTAGCTAATAAATATGTGCCTGACCTAGTTTCTTATACTGCAAAACTCACAACCAAATATTTATGTATAGCCCACGTGACCAAATCCTATTGGCAGGATATTCGGTGGTGGGCCCAAACAAATATGGAAGCCAATGGAATTTGGCCACGCGGGCCTGCAATCACGCCCGCAGGCAAAATATCATTTCCGATAGAAAAAACTTAAAAAAGGAGACCAAAATATGATAGCAAAGGTTAGCTTGTTAAGTATAATTGATATGAGTTGCCTCTATACAAAACACAACTTTACTCTGCCAGGATAAAGAAGAGTGAAATCACAAAATTGAGAGAATGAATGTAAAAAAGATATAAAGCTGTGCAGAAAAAAATAACAGAAACACAAAATGATGCAAAACTTTCTAGTGCGAGAGACAAGTTAATGTTTGCTACATTTGCAATTTCCTTATTCAGCTTCTTTCTTCTATTCCTTATACCTTTTCCATTTGTTCAAGTACCTGTAAGAGCAATCCTCCATTTAACGTTGAAGCAACATATTAGAAGAAAACGTTTGTCATATTTCCGGAATGAAAACATAAATTTGATAATAAAATTTTATGAGCTAGACATTTTTTGCTGAATCTAGATGTCCCTCTTGTTGTGAGCTAGATCAGTGGTAGCGACTGTTATGCAAAGATAAGAAACCTATTCAAAGGGTTCTTTGTAACTTCTACGAATTTCTTCGATAATTCCTATTTATAACAAAGTGCATCCGCCCTCGTATTAAAATCAGAACAAAAATCTAAACAAAATTGATAGATATTTGTGCGATAAAAAATGATAGTTAAAGCTTGAACCATATTGTGAATCATCAAAGAACAAGAAGAAGAAGAATTACTGAAAAAAACCTTCTGATGTCTGTGACGAAATCGTGCTGGTTTGTGGGCTACCGTCCGAGAGCTGGTCGGTGATGGAATCTCACCGACAGAAACCTGCTGATGTGAGCTCGGGTTATTTCTTCCCTATTATTTGCCTAAAAATTTCTTCCCTAACATTTTCCCTAAAATTAGATTTGCCCTAAAACCTGCTAATGTGAGCAAGGTTTATGTGAGAATGAGGGGGAGGAGAACTCCTCGGATGAGAGATAACTACCTGGGGCTTCATCCGCTCAGAGGAGAGAGAGAGGGAGAGAGCGTCGGTCCACGGAGGAGAGTGAGGCTTCACCCGAAGAGAGGGAGAGAGAGAGACGATCCTCGGAGATGAGTGAGGCATACCCGCTGGGAGGAGGGAAGGGGAGAGAGAGATTTCACCCGCTCGGAGAAAGCGGGGTGTTTTGATCGAAAAATTTTCATGAGAATGAGAGGGAAATGAAAATGTGTTCCCCCCATGGCACATTTCTAACACATATTTGTCATGTGAAAGTCACGTGTTAAAGGGTTTTTTTTTTCCTATTCAATTTTTACTAAATTAATAACGGTTTTAAAGTGTTACCAAATAAATAAGAAGTGTTATTTATATTAAATTTCAGTTTTTGCTATTAATGCTAACGGTTTTTTGTGTTTCTAACAGTGTTTTATCGTTGGTAATTCGTAACGGTAAATAAGCGTTAGTAATTATAAAAAAATGGTGTTGGAAAATCTCTCTTTTGGTGTAGTGCTATTACCTTAATCTTCTTTGTTTTAATTCCTCAAAAATAGTTTATATCCTTCTCATCGGCCATTTTGGCGACTACAAAAAAAAATCTCGAGGACTTCTACCCACCTTTGGTCATACTACTCCCTCAAAGCTAGGTCACTAAAACTTTCTAATCATCCTACTAATTGCTAAAAATTGCTATTCATAGGTATCTACTGTATACGGCATCTATAATCCTATCCTATCTATCAACCAACCCAAAATCTAACAAGCAACATATTTACATAAGTAGCCAAAAATATTTGTAAATTCTAATAAGTATGACCATACGTCGCTCCGAAGTAGGAAGGACATAAATATAGGGAAGAACAATCGAAAGTAAAAATGAAGTCTCAAGAGCAGTAGATAGTATTCAAGGATACAGATAGTAAGAAAGTCTATGAGCCATTGACCAATTTTTGCTAGATTGGGCTACTCTAGTTCAGTCACTTGCTAAGTCTAAGGATCCTTCGTTTCTTGGAGGGGCCTGTCGTCCGTGCAATACGGAAGTTCCGTTCTTGAAGTTTATCTAAACAAGGTTCCATGATAGAACGAAATTTGAGAAATCAAGATTGTATTCCTTTCCGTGGTTATTTAAACACACAAACAAGGTATATGATTGCAATACAAGATCGTATCGTAACTTCCAGGTGGATGGAATAAGGGTTACGAATGACCTCACATTCTAAGAGGTGGGGACTACATAATGGTATAGGGACCTATCTCAAATAGTTCGGCTTTATAATCGAATATAGTGGTATGCATGGATGGGTTCTACTGGATCTTATGGGTTCCCGATTGGGCATCAATCGTTGGTTGGATGAACCTTGGATCTCAATCTATATGGACTGAACAAGATCCCAAGATAACTATTTCCACTAGGTTAGGGTACCCTAGAGTAGGTTTCCACCCAAGTGGTTGAGCTAGTTGTCAGTCAGGCTGGTTAGCTAGGTTCCTAAAGCCTAAAATGCGCCTTCAGTGACTTTTGTATTTAAGTAGCACATGAGGCCTCAATTGGGTAGCACACTAGTAGCATGTGCGTGGTGGGCTTCGAGTAGGTCACAACCACATATTGGGTCGAAGGAATTGAGTCAAGGTTGAGGCTCTAGTGGAAGTCGAAAAATATATCGATATTATGGTACGGGTTATAGCTAGTCTTTTTAACCTGAAAGTCGTAGCACAAAAATAGAGTACAAGGGGACGGGTTTGAGTGGGACATGATATACCTAGATGAAGGTGGATTTGTCTAGAACTTGCATATAAAATTTGTTGAAAGGTAACAGCTGGTCTTGTGCTCCGAATATTAATGACACGGCCGAGGACACAAAATGATCTAAATGGAAAGTGGGAGTCTACGGGGCACCAATTTTCACCCTAATGGAAAGTATTCCGATCAATCGATAATTCTCATACATCCTAAAACTCTATGAGGCTTACAGTCTACCCACCTTAGAAGTTAGGATATGGTTTTAGGAGTGGTGGGTTTTAGAAGGATTCCAGAGTCCAGATATTTACCTCGACTCTTGTTAATAAAGAATAAGGCACGACGTATCAGGATACGGTAGACATAAGTCAATTTAAGGATCGTTCCTCCATAATTGAAAAACGAGAGTGTACAATGACACATGGTTGATAAGATAGAATGACCTACTCGTCCATAGTATACAAGAGTTATCGACGGGGTAACCAACTCTAAGGCACAAGATTTCTACAACTGAGTCGTGTATTTTTATTTGTGTCAACCTGCCATACTATCGTCACAAGAGTTGTAGTGATCGTGTATTGCTGTTGACAACTGGTAGATCATAATTTGACAGGGTATTTAAGCTATGGTATTGGCTAAGCTAGTGACTGTGGTGTTCCAACACTAGTTAGGTCTTAATAATAAAATTTACACAACTAGGACAATACTTGTTGGAAACCAATTTCGAAATGAGAGTCTACTATAGTCACGGTAAATGATTAGAGGCTCACGACGTTTGGTTTCTTGAGAATAGACGGTCTTCTGGGTTGGCAATTTGACTATGGATAAAACTCTACTCATTCTCAAATTCAGAAGGATAGAAGGTCCCGATAACAGTTTGGGGTCGAGAGGAGAACGAGTAACTCGGTCATATGGCTGGCTGACGATAACTACCCTTGTGTATACAACTACCATAGCCATGGAGATATATGGTATCTCTCTACCAATTACGAGCTTCTGCCTTTCCGAACCAGTGAAAGACAAAAATAATAAAGAGTTCAAGGAAGATGTTACTGAATACAATCATGTGATTCAAGGGCAAACGTATAATTCAAGAGGAATTGTCAAGCAGCCACGGATGAGATCCTAGATACCTATATATCTCCATCCACGTAGTGTAATTAAACGAAAGAGCGAACCAAATGCATCATGGTTGATCAGACCATAATACACTGATTCTGATTAGACAATAAGTTAGCAGGCGTCCCCACTAAACATATGCCTCAAATTAAGCTCGAGAACAGAGTGAGCTTGCAAAACTAGGCTGTAATAGCAGTATTGGTTAAGATAGTCGAAATACAAGTATACAAATTTTTTGAAAGGAGGCACAAGTAGTTCAAGTTCTGTGAGAATCAAACCTTACCCAGCGTTCTTGCTTATACGGTCTTCTTACTATCTTCTTATCCGCAAGGACTTGGTCGACTAATGGGTTATGGACCTCTATTTTCTACATTCTAGGTAAACTTATTAGCGTCAATCAATTTCCTAGTCAATAGGTCACAACGACCACGGAATGCTAGATCGGGAGATGTGCTACCCAACTTACAAAACCTCCACTAATATTGGCTTCGGATCTTATGGGACATACATGGCATTGTCCTATCCTCTATAATATCCCTAATTTGTAATCACGTCTGAAGTCATTTCACCGAGGACTACGCCTCGCCCGTAAAATCGGGCTGTGGTAAACCCTTGGTTTCGTAACTCAAATATGATACAAATCGAACATTACTTAACTCTATCCAATATTGGCTCAAGGATAACTACGATCAAGAGTGGACTACTAGTCATATTTCTAGCAAAATTCTATAACCGATATTTTCCTAATCTCCTTTCAACTCTAGGGGTCGTGTCTCGCCAGTGCGCTGCTGGCTGCAGTGAATCCCTAGTCTCCAAAATTTAAATAAATGGCGACAGTGCGCTGCTGTCCTGCCAGTATAAGTTAACTAACATTCTCGTAACTATATCTGTAAATAAATCCCTGAGCTTCTAGAGATCCAAACAAGTTGACTATGAAATAAGGCATAAATATTTGCCCTATCAACCCTTAAAATAGAAGATTGAGCGGGAAGGAAATAACTGAAGACAAAAGATACACAAACATTCTAATGTCTATTCCATGTGTATCCAAACATCGAGGAAAACTTTGAACCGAACTAACTCGAGGTTCGTATGGGGATAACAATAATCAGAATTTATACAAAATATAAATTCCTAGGGCAAATAGAAACTAAATAGACAGTTCGACTAAGATATGAGGATGATATCTAAGAGGCAAAGAGAAGAATCTGCCCAATTCATCAAGGATAGATCATAAATTATATAAAACCCTGTCTCACCAAGTGAATAATCTATCCACTTTGGATCGTGTCGTCATTTCGAGAGGTAATAGTCTACCTATGGGGATCTAGCAAACTATCAAAATTAATAACTCCTCATCTAAATTCCAGGGCCTAGACTACCCATTGGTAAATTTGTATAGGGAACTCCTAGCCCTAGTCATTCACTTAAATTAAATTAATTATGATTCGTGAATGAGCATTTCCTTGTCGCAGGCTCGCAATAGTACGGCTAACTTAAGTATTATCACGAGTTCACATGATTTGCGAAACCTGACCTGCATGGGCCACCACAAAAACTTGTCACGACCCGCACCCATTTTTTTTTAAACGGATACGAGACGTGTCCAAGCCAGCCTACGCCGCAGTGTCGGCGGTAGAACGCTGTCACGGCCATGAGATCAAAATCACAAAATAATGTTCATTCACATAATTAATTTAACTTACAATGATCACAAGTTTTACATTTGTAGAAAAATTTAAACTTGTACAAATAAATGAATGACTACAACTCAACTATCTAACTAGTCTCTAGGCTTTTGTCTGCAAGTATTCCCGTCACTCCCCAAGCTAAATGAATCCACGGCTAACCTGAAAATGTTGGTTTCCAGTCAGGAATAGAACGAGCACAATTTACTTAATGCAATTTCAAATAAAGAAAATGACTATAAAACAAATATTAGACATCAATCATGAGTTTTGAAAATAAACAGTAAAGCCGTAAGAATAGACAGAAAATCAATAGTAAATAAATAGACTCATATACTTTCCCCACTGTTAGAAGTACCTTTGATATGTGATCGGTCTCGGGACAATTATGCGACACTGTCTACACTGTCTAAAGTTACACTGTCTACACTGTCTAAAGTTACACTGTCTATACTGTCTAAAGTTACACTGTCTACAGTTAATATTGTAATAAAGAAACATTGTCTACAAAATAATAATCACGAACTACACAGTTTAAATACAATAATAATCACGGTCTATACTGTCTACTTTGCAATAAATAAACCACTGTCTACACTGTCTACTTTGCAATAATAAATTACTGTCTACACTGTCTACACTGTCTACACTGTCTAAGGTCAGATCACACATCCTTGGTACTTTTCATTCCCGACTCAACATTTTGTAATAGAAAATAATCACATAACCAATGACCAATCAATAAAATATAGTAAAAATCAATATCGAAATGCAGACAATAAACTGTACTCGCCTGTGGTCCTCTGCTGGTGAAACCGACAGTCTAAACTACTCAATGTACCACAATAGTCAAAACCCGTAAAACAGTCCCCGGATGCTGAAATAAACAATACCAATGATCTCAGAATAGTTAAATTAGCTAGAATTGCCTGTCCTTAAGTCCAATTCTGGACACAGGGGCAAAACGATAATTTTGGACCAAAACGATGTCCGCCATTGGACCCGCTTTGCACCGAAAAGCGTGCCAGAGTCAACGGTCTCTAAAGTCGTCAAACTATATGTCTACGGATTCAATTTTCCGATACGAACCCAACCGTATGTCCAAAATTGGATTTCGGCAGGCCGTGCACAAAATCGCCCGTTGAGTGGAATCGCGGGACCCGCAAAACGGTGATTTTATCAACAGTCTCAGAATAGGACCAAACTTGGCATGCAGGACCAGAAAAATGATACGGTCCTGTTGGCTCAAGTTTAGTCTCGATCTGACGAGCGTGCACAAAGTAATTGGAGAATTTGCAAAGTGCACGATACGGTGAATTTCGACGGATACGCATCAAATTCGTCGCGCACACACGACCAATTTGAATTCTGTCAAAGTCCACACGACCACAAAGCCGTTACGCAGCTTTCGATCCTTTCGGTACGCGACCACGTCGTCCGGATTGGCGTGACGCACGTCGTGTGGATGAATTTTCTAGTTTTGAAAACAGATTTTTGGGAAACTTTGGGATTCGATTTCTCGACGCGTAGTCGATGATTTCCAAATCTACAAAAAGGGTCGTGAAGCCCTACATGTTATCTAAAAGTGTGTTCAAATAGAATTTCTAATATGGGACTGGATTGATCGAAAATAATCCTCAAATATGTGTTCATGGACTGCTATATTCCCTGTTTTCGAACAGGTTTTTGATCGACTTCGTGTCGATTTCTTGGGTCGGTCGTACGACTATTTTGAAACCTAACTACTGGGATTCAAAGATGGTTATGTTGTGGTCGTACCTGAGCAAACGGTTCGACGTTTCATCGACCGAGGAGGGAGAAAACTCCGCACGAAGTCGGCCTCTTGACCGCTGATGCTGCTGTCGCTTCCGCTCTGACCTCGCGCACGCGCGCGCCGTGGTCGTCCTGCAGCGGTGTTCGGCCACCACGGCGGCGGCGGGGTGGCCGCGCGCACGCGTGGGGGTGTGCACCCAGGGTCGATGGTGGTGGCGTGAGAGTTTTTAGGGTTTTTCTGAGTTACTCCTCCTCTCTCGATCGAAACTGAGAGGGAGATATATATATATGTTACTCTGGAGAAGGGCGGGTCTGAGTACTCGTACTCGGGCTGGCTAAGGAAGGTTTTGCTCGGGCTGAGCCATGTCCCATTGGCATGGTCCATAGTGGTGGCTGGGCTGGAACTGGCCCATACAGGCTGGGAAGGGGTTAAGCTCTGGATTGGGCTCGGGATTGCCAATGCTGTGTGGAAAAATTCGAGTGGTTTGGGCTGGGGTTCGAGCTCGATCCCGAGCTGGGCCTGGGCTCAGTTTACTGCTATTTCTCCTCATTCTTTTCCCTTTCTATTTATATTACCTATTAATATCACATCCTCATATATATATATATATATATATATATATATATATATATATATATATATATATATATATATATATATATATATATATATATATATATATATAATATCTATATAGATATTATATAATATCTATATAGATATTAATATATATAATATCTATGTATATATATATTTACACACAAATATTTACACAAAATATATATATCCCTATATTTTCCTATATGTATACATACACTATATATATTTATATATATACACATACACTTTATATATTTAGGATTTACCTATACGTAATTCACATATATCTATATATATATACACATGCACATACCCTCATATATATATATATGTACATATATACACACACAAACATAGATAATATATATCTATATTCGTACACATATCTCTATCATACAAAATATATATACCCCATATATATATTATACATATATGTATCCTTAAACTCACAAATCTAAAATACTTTCCATAAATATCATAAATACTAATAATCTTGTTATATATATATATAGGATAGCACCTTAATAATAAAATATAAATTTGTACCTCTATTTTAATAATTAGAAACCATTCCTCAATTTCTAAAATAATAATACGAACATTTGTAAACCCATAAAATAAATAATAATAAAATATTCCAAATTTCTGGGAAGGGCAGCTACATGAGTTCTATGCTCTGGTGGCTGCAGCGGATGAAGCAGAATTGCATCGGGAGCTCATGTATGATCTTACATTAGTTGGTGCACTGATACCGACGGTACCGATATACTGCGACAACCAAGTGACTGCAGCGGCAACATCAAATGACCTCTTCAATGGCAAAAAGAGGACTGTGCGTCTAAGGCACATGGTGGTAAATGATCTTATTAAAAGAGAAGTTATTGTCGTAGTGGATGTTCGGAGTCAAGAGAATCTGGCAGATCCGTTCACCAAAGGTCTCAAGTGCCAGCTGGTTGAAGACACAGCAGGTAAGATGGGGTTGAATACACTCTGATATTATGTCTTTGTAATTCTACTACAAACCTTTATGCTATTAGTTCAAAAAAAATCTACTAGACATCTAGCTTTCAGCTCAAAGAAGGACCATTGATTGGAAGAATATCAGGAATAATGGGTAGCCCTTCGGGAGGTTGCGGGGTTAAGAACACATAACCACTATTGCCTACTGATTATTCTTTACAAAGAGCAAAGTCCTGTGGAAGGATGGCTTGGAAGCCTTAATGAGTTCTCGGACATCTGGGATGTCTTGCGTACTTTACAGGATGCATGGGTAGCACAGCACTACAAAAGAGCACAGTACTCCATACTACAATGGGGTGACACCGCATGAGGTACCTAGTGAGGGTAAAACCTCGGCTTCGGGCCAAGTCACAGCTGTGTAGCACTGCACATAGGCAAGAGGGCCTAATGCTGTATGATGAAGAGTGGTAGGCAGCACTACAAAGAGGCTGGGTCTGATGTTGCAGTGGGTGACACCACATGAGGCAATGTCTCGACTTTGTAAGCCATGTCATGGCGGCGTAACACCGCAAGAAAGCGAAAGGCTTCATGCTGGATAGTTTGGCACTACAAAGAGGTTGGGCCTCATGCTACAAGTGGTATGACATCACGTGAGGCAGTACCTCGGATTTGGGCCATGTCATAGCAATATAGCACCGCAAGAAAGCAAAAGGTTTCATGCCAAAGACTCTTTAAAAGAACTCACCTAAAGTCTATGGATAGAGATGTAGGCCGTCTCTTGACGAAAACCTTATAGACACCCAAGATACATACACCAAAACTAGGCTGGCACATGGCCTTTAATGTGCAGCCATAAGCGCAGTTGATATCATTATGTTAGTAAAAAAATTACAGTTATGGTGCAGAATTCAAGGCTTAGTCCATTTTTGTATCATGCTGTCATTTAACTCATGCTGGAAGATTCAAGTCGTAGCGACATTTATCCTAATGCATGATTGACAGTCACTGTGGGGAATGCTCAACCCATATATAGAGATATGTGGAGGATTGTTGGTGGTTTTGCTTGTTGTTGGTGGTGTTTTGCTTTAGAAACTAGAAAGATAGTCCCACATTAGAAAAACCTAATAGATGGTATCTCTATATAAAGCTTTGCTTGTGTTGAGAGATCATATAAAGGGTGAAGACGCACATGGGTGCCATGTGCGGGCATTTTTCTAGTGGGAAAGCTAAACCAACAAAGAAGCATTAATGCTTTTTGTCATGCTCATGGGATAATTTCCTTATGAAGCTAAGCCCCGAAGTGACTTAGTGCCTCAGCCTCGGGCTTGGGCTCAAGGGCACAAAGTGGCATTTTGTTGGCATACTTTACACTTAACACGTCAACATCGGTGCCTTGTGCGCAGTTGGTACGCTTGTACGCTCGTCTCTACGCGAATCGCATGCGTAGGTGCTGCTCAGTGGCGCACAGTGGCACGTAGGTGGCACATAGGAGTTGTTGTGCTGCTGTGCATTGGCGCACAGTGGATGCACAGGGGAGTGCAGGTGGCACGAAGTGGCTGCACAGGGACACGCAGGTTCTGCTGCGCTGCTGCGCGTTACGCGCTTGCGCTGCTGTACAGTTGTGCTGCTACGCGCACAGGCTGACGAGCTAAGTGGGCTTAGGGCGCATGCGGATAATGTTGTGGCTAATTGGAAGATTTGAGCGGTTATGGAAAGATTGTGTTAATTGATTAGATCTGATTTTTGTGGGATATGAATTTAATTCTTTCAAATCTTTCCTTTATTCGCTCCTATCTTTTTGCAATCAGTTACGGGCAGGATTAGGATTAGGGTTTCGGCCCCTCTCTATAAATACTCTCTTCGTGCTTTCATTGAGGACTAATGCTAAAATAAAGAGATGAAGAGAGTTATGTCGCCGCTGCCAATGGAGTTCTTCGAGTTCGTGAAAGGAGGTGACGGCGAGCGTTCCAGAAGTTCTTTCGAACTTGCTGGTTCCTGGGAGCATATCGCAATCGGGCGAATCTTGCTTTGAGCAACGGTGATATTTATCACCCCAGCAAAGTCGTTGCATCAACTCTGTTTGAAAACGAATATTCATTTTTGTTGCATCAACTCTGGTCGAGAACGATTATTCATCTTCGTTGCATCAACTTCGGTTGAGAACGATTACTTATCTTCGTTGCAACAACTCCGGTTGAGAACGATCAACAGAATTATGGTGATCTTTTTTCGCCTGCTAAGTTGCTCTTATCCATCTCACTCTTTGTAAGAGATCGAGATTTCTATCAAATGACCTGTTTCGGAAATAACAATATATATATATATATATATATATATATATATATGTATATATATATATATATATATATATATATATATATATATATATATATATATATATATATAAAGAAATCTGTTTTATTCTTCTAATCCACTAGAAGGGTTTTTTCTGGATTAGACATTGATCCTCCCGCTTTTTTCCCCTCTCAATTTGAATTTTTACATAAAAATTGTGTTTGTGATTGTGTGGTATTGTTGTAATTTTATGTGTTGCAGGTTTTACAATTTGTTTCAGTCCTCACAAATTCCTTTTGGTTGGGAACGATTATAATTTTCTATATTTTGCACTTTATTTTCAACATAGTTGTATCAGAGCATAAGGTTGGAGGCTTTTGACGAATTGACCAAGAGAAAAGATGGATGCAAAAACTAAGACTGTGCACAATTAAGTCAAACCGACCAAATCGAACCAAGCCAAACCGAACCGATTGGTTTTAAACCGAACCGATGGTTCGGTTGGGTTGGTTCGGCTTCAATTTTTTCAAAACCGACCGGTTCGATTCGGTTCACGTTTTGGTTATGCCAAAAATCGTCTAAACCGAATCGAACCAAATTCTTGTTAAATAATTATGGTTGGCCGGTTGGGTATGGATTCATTGGGTTGTATTATACCGTTTTGGTTCATTTATTCACATCACAGCCATTTATCAAGTTGAAGTTGAAAGAGCTCTCTCTCTCTAGTCTCAAAGAGGAGTGATTGTGGCTCATATTCTTTTCTAATTGCTCCTGTGCACATGAAAGGGACTTTTGGTTGAATGTATATGATTTTTTTATTATGTATAATTGGCATTTTTTCCATCTGCAAAGCGCAAGTTGAATTGAAGCTGCTGAATATATTTACTGTTGCAAAGTGCAAGTTGACTGAGGTTTCACAAAAAAGATGCATACAGTCCATTTTTTATGTGATCAAAACCAACCAAGTCGAACCGATCCAAACCGAACCAAGTCGGTCGGTTTCAAAACCGAACCGACCATTTGGTTGGTTTGGTTCGGTTTTGTTTATTTTCAAACCGATTAACTTTAGTTCGACTTTGATTGGGACCAAATAAGTCGACCACCGACTGATGCACACCCCTAGCAAAAACACTTCGTAAGGTTAAACTAAGACACGATCAACTATCACCATTGACGCGGGAAGATGAAGATGCTTTTATTCATGAAAAAGTTGCATCTACATGTTTCTGCATCTAAGGAACCCGTGGATGCATCCAAAGAGTAGTAGGATTTCAAGCACCAACAAGTCTGCTATATTAAACTTTGCTCAGATAGTAATCTGTGTATAACCACATCACAAGTAAGATTTATGCAAAGAATTTATGGGACAATTTAGTGTCCTTATACAGCAAAATAATCGGCATCATTAAATTGTTTTTGATCCCAGAGAAGATGGGTTTAAGGTACCATGATGACACACTAGTTGCAGATCATGTGAGTGAGTTTCACGGTGTGGTGTCGGCCATGAATGTCAAGTTTGATCACGAGATTCAGGGACTTAGTTGCTAGTACTTTTCCAGACACCTAGGAAGTCGTTCTAGTGTCTATGATCACTTCTACTCGTAAACGTACCATTTTTCTAGAGTTCGCTAACTGTGGGGTCTCCAATGAGGAGATACGAAAAAAATCTCAGGACACATCGTCTTCAACATCCTTATTATCATAGTCTTAGACGTTGGTTTTAGAGAGCAGTGGAGTATCAAGAGTAGGGGTCCAGGAGCCTGAGACAGGAGCAGAGGCAAGTCCAAGGCTCGGTACAAGGAGACTTAGTACTACATTATGTCAAGAATGGCCACAATAAAAGAAATTATTTCACTGGGAAGAAAAAAAGAAGGACGTCAAGGAAAAGCAAGACGGGAACACTACATTAGTAACGTCAACATATAGATGTGATATTATTGTTATATATGATGATGTAACTATGAACCGTGCATGCATTGTTACTAGTTGGCTGGTGGACTCATGGGCTTCCTTGCAGGTGTCTCACAATGGGACATTCTTCTCAACGTACACAACAGGTGACTGTGGAGTGTATAAAGATGGAAAATGAGAATGCTTTAAAGGAGAGAGCGGTTGGAGATGTGCATTTGAAGACCAACAAAGTGCTCAAGGGACTTTGCTATGTCCCTCACATCCGTCTCAATCTTATTTCAATTGGAAAGCTAGATGATGGAGGTTACTTCAGTCTCTTCAAGAATGATCAGTGGATGATTACTTCTAGGAAAAGAAAGAGATTTGATCCTAGTATAAGGGGCGGATCCAGAAACTATAGCTAGGATGAGCTACCATATATTTGGGTGGACTAGAATTGTAGGCTAACCCAAGCAATGGGTAATTGTGGCGAACTCGCCTCTACTGGGGCTCGAAGTCCCGACCACTTGGGCCACATGCATCTCTCTTAACCACTATGCTAGAGGTCATTTGCTATATATATATATATATATATATATATATATATATATATATATATATATATATATATATATATAAAGAAAATGTAAAAGATTTTCTTGGGTGGACTCCAGCCCACCCCAATCTATGCTTGCATCCGTCCGTGGAGGCATGCATTTGAAGACCAGTAACCTTCATTTTCAATCTTCTTCTTCTCTTACTTCCATGACATATAATTAAAATGCAGCACAACAAAAATTAGAAATAAAATTACATAAATATAAAATTTTGATTTGGAAATATTACATGAGAATGCCACTCAAACTATAACTATGAACACTCTCTTTTGATGGTAAAAATCGAGGACCAAGACCCTATTTATATATGATAGAGCATCCATCATGCTCTATCCATGATGTTGCCACTTCCTACAATTAATGGTAATAATTGGTCACTTTCCATAGAAATAGAAAGAGGAGCAAAATGATGGACCATAACTTAAGGGATTGTGAAAATTAATTAAAAATTAATTATAATTACTTACAAATGCCACCCCAACTATAACTTATACTTCACTCCCCTCTATCTTCCAAAACTTTTTCAATCAAATGAGTTGGCGACCTAAAAAACAAATAATACATCAAATATGTGATGGGAACTTAACCAATCAAGCTACACT
Source organism: Iris pallida (assembly GCA_029216955.1). Lineage (NCBI taxonomy): Eukaryota > Viridiplantae > Streptophyta > Magnoliopsida > Asparagales > Iridaceae > Iris > Iris pallida. Next base: position 37,231,940 of record JANAVB010005599.1, read on the forward strand.
GAATTAGAGTAAAAAAATATAAAAGACGTAAAAACAAAAAATATAAAGACATAAGAAACCTTTTTCTTACTGAATTGTAAAAATAATAATTTAAGAAAATTATTTTTTGTTGACAGCAGGCAACCGGTCAAGAAGACGGAACAAGGACTATACTATACATTTTGCATAGAAAGAGCTGTGAGACGTGGACATTTTAACTATCGAACCTTTTCTTTTCTTTTCTTCCTTCGGCCAATGGGAAGCTACCTACAAAAAATAAAAACTGTATAGGAAAAAATACAGTGTTTACACCCCCACCACCAACCTAAGCATATAAATCACAAGTGAGACGAGCGACCGCTAAGCAAATTATTCTGCAACCTCTCTTCCTTCATTTCTTGTGCTCCAAGCAATGGAAGCCAACGACCGGAAGTCCGTCGATGCAGAGAGCGGCCCGCTCAACAAGCGGACCAGCAAGAAGAGCGCACGGTTCAACGTACCGGAACCGTCAGCCGTCTTTCCGGCAGCGGACAAGGACAACAGCGACGAGGAGGAGTACGTCGAGGTCACCTTCGACCTGACCGACGACACGGTGGCGGTCCACAGCGTGAAGGCCGCGGGGGGAACCCAGCGCGAGGACCCGGGGTTGACACTGATGGCGAGGACGCTGGAGAGGATGAGGTCTTCGTCGCTCGGGTCGTCGGTCCTACGCAGCGCGTCCGACCGGATCAAGCAGGTGTCGCGGGAGCTGTGGAGGCTGGGCGGGGCTAGGAACATCGACCGCACGAAGTCCGCGACCGCCAGGGCGCTGAAAGGGCTGAAGTTCATCAGCAAGACCGACGGGGCGTCCGGCTGGCTGGCGGTCGAGAAGAGGTTCGATGAGCTGGCCGCAAAGGGCGATGGAACGCTGTCCAAAACTTCTTTCGGACAATGCATAGGTAAGTAACTAATTAGGACCTGCCGTCCCCGTAGCCCGCACCCTCCCCCCCCCCCCCCCCCCCCCCCCCCCCCCCCCCCCCCCCCCCCCCCAAATCCCTCACCCCTCAAAGTTTTGACCCGCCCGCCACCTGTCAGCCATCCATTGGAAGGATTTCTGATGGTGGCTCCGAACTAGCAGGGAACCGGTGGGCTGCTGCCATCTGGAATGGCGGTCACCTCCGAAGTCACAGACCGTGCGCGGACAAAATATCATTTTCGAACTAGTTAATCTTGAATTCACAATACTTCGGTCGGTCTAACTTTGTGTTCTTGTTGCCTTCAGGGATGAAGGATTCCAAGGAGTTTGCGATCGTGTTATTCGAAGCGCTGGCGAGGAAGAGGCAGATACTACGTGATTCGATCACGAAGGCAGAGCTGAGGGACTTCTGGGATCAGATCTCCGACCAGAGCTTCGATTGCCGGCTGCAGACCTTCTTCGACATGTAACGAGAATTATTTTTCATCCACTCTCATAAATTTTCAACATAAATTAATTTTTTCTGTCTGTGGTCTTTTTTTTTTTCTGTCCTTAGGTCGCTAATTGTTTTTTCTTATGTCGATAATTGTTGTTTTTTTAATTGGTGCATGCAGGATAGACAAGAATGGCGATGGAAGGATAAGTGAAGAAGAGGTCAGAGAGGTATGACCGAGTATTATTCTCAGTACTTGAGAGTTAAGAGTGCTATTTGTTTTTTTTTTTAGAAGACAAACTTGTTATTAATTTTCGCAGTTAAATATTATAAAAATTATTTAATTTTTGGTCTCATATAATATTCGAAATATTTGATGATAGCATAATGTTTCAGATCATCACACTAAGTGCATCAGCCAACAAGCTCTTGAAGATCAAGGAACAGGCTGAGGAGTACGCCAGCCTAATCATGGAAGAACTAGACCCCATCAATCTCGGTTACATTGAGGTACGAAAATTTTGCAACCAAAAGTTTAGGAGTATGATCATGGAAAAGACCTGATCGAAACACTGTCGATCGACATTACAGGTGTACAACTTAGAGACGTTGCTACTGCAAGCATCGAACGAGTCGATTCAATGCGGGAGAAGCGACAGCAGGAGCCTAAGCCAGATGCTGAGCGCGAGGCTGAAACCGACCAAGGAGCCTAACCCGCTGAAGCGGTGGTATCGGAAGGCCAGCTACTTCCTGGAGGACAACTGGAAAAGGGTCTGGGTGATCGCCGTCTGGTTCTTGATCTGTGCGGGACTCTTCGCCTGGAAGTTCGTCCAGTATCGCAACCGTGCCGTCTTCCATGTCATGGGATACTGCGTCTGCACCGCCAAGGGCGGAGCGGAGACGCTCAAGTTCAACATGGCGCTCATCCTCCTCCCCGTCTGTCGAAAAACCATCACTTGGCTGAGAAATAGAACCAAGCTGGGGGCAGTCGTCCCCTTCGATGACAACCTCAACTTCCATAAGGTAATTTTGAAGGAAAATGATATTTTTGACAGGCGGTGACGAATCCTATATTGACTCAGGTCCACCACTGAAATTTCTGTCAATGGAACAGTGACACATGGTCTACCGTCACATCTTGCGGCCAAAATAGCAGCGACCTAGTTTGAATTCGTACTGAAATCACTGGGCCAAGTCTTAATTACTTACCACTTGTGCCAAATTGTGCATCATGATGATTTGGTTGTTACAGGTTATAGCGGTTGGCATTGCCGTCAGCGTCGGCCTCCACGCTGGCTCCCATTTGACCTGCGACTTCCCGCGCCTTCTCCGTGCCAGCGACGAGGAGTACGAGCCCATGAAGCCCTTCTTCGGAAGTGCCAGGCCTGACAACTACTGGTGGTTCGTCAGGGGCACGGAAGGTTGGACCGGCATCATAATGGTAGCGCTGATGACGGTCGCCTTCACTCTCGCCACCCCTTTGTTCCGCCGCGGGTGGCTTGATCTCCCCAAGCCGCTGAAGAGGCTCACAGCCCCTCGGTTCCCCCACGGGCGGCTCGATCTCCCGGAGCAGCTGAAGAGGCTCACAGGCTTCAACGCCTTTTGGTACTCCCACCATCTCTTCGTCCTCGTCTACGTCCTCCTTGTCGTCCACGGGACGTTTTTGTACCTATCGCATAAATGGTACAAGAAAACGGTACATATTAGTCGTGATGAACCTTAAAAAATGCTTCAATTTCCTCTCTCTCTATATAAAGAAACTAACGCTTGCATGCATGCATGCAGACATGGATGTACATGGCAGTCCCGGTGATCCTGTACGCAACCGAGAGGCTGATACGCGCATTCCGGTCGAGCATCAAGCCGGTGAAGATACAGAAGATTGCGGTGTACCCAGGGAACGTGCTTTCGCTCCACGTGTCCAAGCCTCCGCGATTCAAGTATCAAAGTGGTCAGTACATATTCGTCAACTGCCCTGCTGTATCCCCATTCCAATGGTACGTACTACTCTACTCCCTAGTTAGCAGTCGCTCGAATAAAATTCGTATTATACGTAAAAAAATTTGTCCAAACACGTAAAATAATAACATACTTTCTGCAAATTTTAAGCATTTACCAAAAAATAATATAGTGACAACATGTTTAATTAATCAAATTTAATCACCTGTTGAAGTATACGAAGTTTCTAACTCAATATTTTTATTTGACAAATATTTGACCGAATTAATTAGCATATTTTACTTGTATTGATTTATATTTGTACTTTTGCCGGTTCCAAGTTTTTCGATTTGTCAATTTGTTAACATGCTCTACTCCTCTTTCCTACCCAACAATCAACCAAGCTCAATCTTGTTCCTTGTTACTTCAATATAATAATTAGCGATTTATTATAAATTGTCAGGCATCCGTTCTCCATTACTTCGGCACCTCAGGACAACTACATTAGCGTTCACATTCGAACCCTCGGGGACTGGACACGTCAACTCAGAGCCGTATTCTCAGAGGTTTGTGGTTATTAATACTTGTTATAAATTAATCGAATTTTTTATATACAATATTAAAGTTTGATAAAATCTTATACACAACACAAAGTTAATTTTGTCAAAAGAAAAAAAGAAAGCAGTTTTGTCCAATTATAAAAACAGAACCAAAAAGTCCAACAAATGGACGTTTTGTTTGAAAATGACAAAATCCAAACCATTAATGAAAATACTATAAAGGACAAAAAATGTCTTGTATTTATAACATATATTTAGGAGTTGTGGTTAGCTAATAAATTAATAAGATTAAGGGTTTAAATTTTGCTATACTTATTTTATAGCAAAATTTGAACCCTTAATACTTCACTTGATGATCGTTATATAGACATATATATTTATATGAAGTATTAAAAAAATCCAATGGTAGGTATTTTTTACATAAGATGCATCCTACCGTAGGACGTTTTGTCACCAAAATAAAAATATATAAGAAAATGTCCATCGGTAGACCATTTTGTGTGGAGAAAAAAAACGTTCTACCAAAGGAAATCTTTTTTTATTGTCTAAATTAGTTGTTACTTATCCCAACTGAAAGGAACTGAGTTCTAATCCCAACATAAACGTCCAAGCCTTTTATGTCTTAGGTCTCAAATTGCAATTTCAACAAACTCTATGTTTTGAACACTAATTTTTTAAATTTGAATTATATGTATGAAAAATTTCGTAAATTAATATATATCTTGAAAATTAATGTTTTACATTACATTTTGGTCTAACTTTCGTGCATGTTATGTATTTAGGTTTGCCAGCCATTTATGGATGGGAAAAGTGGACCTCTGGGAGCCGAACCCACCGATAACAACGACAGTAATAATGACAGCAGAATCGGACCAATGTGAGTTCTCGGAAGCTTCTATTTCAGTTGGTTGTCAAGAATTCAGTAGGTGTCAGTGTTCAAATTAGTTTATTAGTTTACCAACTCCCATATGCGCCGTTCTTCTGCGAAAGTTCAATTGAAGGGGATCGGTGTTCGCTGAAAGAATAGAGTAGCACATTTCAAACTCATTGATGTTCATTCAGTTATGTTCTCAAGTCAGAAGAAGTATTAGTTTGTTATTTTAGAGGGAATAATACTAATTTCATCTGCCCTTAAATAAGAAAATAGACAAATTCCTTTGCCGTCCATTATCAGATTCAGGGCCTGAACTGTTGCATATGGCACCAAACCACAATCTTCTCCACGCGGAAAGAAGAGATTGAACTCGTCAAACATTTCACGTCTTCCAAAGTAATTTAGGCTGTGTTTGATTGGGCTTTTTTTCCACGGAAAATTTTTCCATCTCAAATTTTCCACCAATTGTAGTGTTTGATAGCCTATATTTTCCATGGAATTATTTTCCAAAAAACTATCATTTTCCATATTTTCTCTTAAAATGTTAGAAAATGAAACTTGTCCAACCCATAGGAAAATATCATTTTCCATGAAAAATAACTATTTTCCGTGGAAAAAATTGACGACCAAACACCCAAATTAAGTTTTCCGTAGAAATTTTTTAAAATTCCATAGAATTTTTTCCTAGAAAAATAATTCCATGGAATTAATTTCTTTTCCACATATTTTCCACATTGCAATCAAACGCACCATTAGTTTCAATATTCTTCTTAACATAAATATTACTATCAATCATGCTAATTATAATCTTCTTTCCGATGATCCCATGTCACATCACCACAGACAAAGTAACACAAGTTTGAAGAAATATAACATGACAACTAATGATAGAACAAACGGAAATGATATTTGGAATTGACCGTCCATTGTCCATGCACACGTGACGGACTCTAATCGACTCCATTTACTTAATGTTAGTTTTGGACCTACCCCCTGTTAGCTCCAACGGAAGACCATCACGTGGGTGCAAACAATAGACGGTCACCCTTATTGGCGGTCCATTTAGCAGCATCCAAAGACTAATTGGATATTTGAATTTCATTAATTCGAGTTAGTAAGCTGTATCGATCGATTTGGTGCAGCTTTCCGAAGGTGCTGATCGATGGACCCTACGGTGCACCAGCCCAGGACTACAAGAACTACGAAGTGGTTCTCCTAGTCGGTCTAGGCATCGGAGCCACCCCGTTCATCAGCATTCTCAAAGACATCATCAACAACATGAAGCTGCTCGAGCCGGAGGGATCAACCGTCGACGGCCGACTCGATATAGAGAGCGGCGGGGACGGCAGCAAGCGGAGCGGCAAGGTCGGTCCCTCGTTCAAGACTAGGCGGGCATATTTCTACTGGGTGACCAGGGAGCAAGGATCGTTTGAATGGTTCAAAGGGGTGATGGACGAGGTGGCCGAGACGGACGCTAAAGGTGCGATCGAGCTGCACAACTATTGCACGAGCGTGTACGAGGAAGGGGACGTCCGATCTGCACTCATCACGATGTTGCAGTCGCTCAACCACGCCAAGAATGGGGTGGACGTGGTGTCGGGGACTCGGGTCAAGTCCCATTTTGCCAAGCCCAACTGGCACAATGTGTATAAGCGGATTGCACTCAATCACCGCGATCAATGCATCGGTGTGTATCTCTCCCTTATATTCCCATTTGATGAATCCATTTTCCTAAATCATATGTTGACACTAAAAAAACAATCAACAATTATATTAGATTGGCGTACATTTTTGTAGCCATTAAATATTTATGTGACGTTACATTTTCTTTGTGTTCTCGTCTAACGTCTGCGCTTATGGTTGCAGGTGTCTTCTACTGCGGACCCACCACACTGACGAACGAGTTACGGCAGCATGCGAAAGATTTCTCGAGAAAGACGACGACCAAGTTCGACTTCCACAAGGAGAACTTCTGATTAAATCCACCCACCTCCTACTACGTACTCTACTGAACCATTTTGTATAGCATTTGTTTAGAATGTAATCTTATATAAATAGAATGTAATCTTATATAAATATATATAACAGTCCTAGACTCATTCTAATATCTAGCCCACCGAAAGCAACCTTTATACTGCTACACACTAGCTGATCCAGAATTATAATTCACTAGAAGCACAATTATAAAGAGTTCGGATACAACGTCTTAATTCTTTTTTTAAAGTATAACAATATTTTTTTTAAAAAAATCACTCGGGCCCTACCTCCCGTGCCTCCCATGTAGATCCGCTAGTACTGCTACACCATTAATGGAGGTCAACACCTAGCACACCATCCACGCTCGTTTCATCTTTGTCAATTAGATTCAGCGTTTCGTGGAAGTGGCTACATGTCGGTGCAAGGAGTAAACGTACATATACTGCAGTAAGGCCGGAGGATTGGGTTGTCCTAACCGGAGCTTATTTTGTTTGCCTCTTGCCCTTGTTGTGGGCTAGTCCCGGAGGATTGTCCAAGTCCAAAATATTTTTAGGCTTGCTCCTGGACCAGTCTTTTAAGGCCTCTGTGATGTCCGTGAGCCGTAAATAAATAGAACTCTGGAGAGAGAGAATGATATTGTTTGCCATTCCTATCGCAGGTGTCCGATGTATTACGATACAAAGTACTGGATTGTACCTCGTTTTCAGATGAGTCCTCAAAAGGGGTGACAATGGAGTTGGTAAGTTAATTCTACATAGCGTAGGAGGTGGGATCATGACGTATAGATAATTAGGTCTAAACCGTCTTACATGAGAATACCCTTTAAGGCATATGAGCTCAGTCCCATATTGTACGTCATGGACCAACTCTGGTTCGAGTCACACCGCGTTTCCAACAAGCGGTATCACAACGTTATGAGACTGGTTTGGGCGGCTCTAATTGGTTCGAGATAGATGGTGTTGAACACATGCATATAATCGGCTTATACATATTCTCTTCTCAAGACGCTTCAGGCCTTCAGGCGTATAATCATATTATAGGTACTCAGTTTGAAGGAAGATTAGACCTAAGGTTAGAGTCAACTACTTGAATTGGCTTCAAAGGTGGGTCCGGCGCCACACAATAGGGGTGTGGGTGAACGTGTCGGTTTAGTTCTGTGGTGGTGTTCGGCTAGTGGAAACGAGCAAAAGTAGCCAGTGTGCTTGGTTGCTCGGTCAACGGAAGCGAGCTAAGATGGAGATTGTTGGATTGTATGTCATTTTCGGTTGAGTCATCAGAGGGTGATAATATAGTTGATAAGCTAGTCATAATAAGAGGTGGGTTTATGAGGTGTAGATAATTGGAACTGTTTCAGCTCTTACATGAAATTTTTTGTTTTAGACATGAACTTAGTCCAATACCGCATCTTATAGACCAACTCTAATTCGAATCACATCGCGTTTTCAACCACAAGATGACTACTTATACAGAGGGAAGAATTCGATAATTTGTCTCTTTATGATTTATCTAATGCTAATGCAGACAAGCATAATCATCGAATTCGTCATTGTAACTCATCAAATGCAATACAGTAAAAGAGGATATCAGGAATGACACTTTTGAGAATAGTGTATGCCTGCAACGTCCTATACTGAAGGGAACATTTTAATACTTTGGTCAAGGTATGCTGCTGAGAGCTACTCCGGAACAGATTTGAGCTCGACTTAGTTGGCTTGTGGCAGAGGGAGAGATTAAACTTGTCCATCTGTACAATACTCTAAGGATATATTTGGTTCGCAGAATCATGACTTTGGAAAAAAAAATTATTTAATATGTTTAGATGTCAAAGAAAATGAACATGAAATAAAAATAGTCTACAAAAAGAAAAAAAAAGATATATAGGAGAAAAAAAGGTTCCTCTTGAACCATACCAAGACCGATAGAAATTACAATTTTTAAAAAAGGAATTGATTTCCTTTCCTTCTCTCCTAAGCTGCAGCACTAGTGGCATTGGAATGCCACATTTAGCAGAAACGATTACTTTGAATTTCGGTAGCACTAACCTCCAAATCGAAATTCCGGATTGCTCACAGCGTCTGTTAAGGGATGACGGTGTTGACCATGCCATCCTGTATCCAGAAGTAAAATTGTAGAACAAATTAGCAAACGCAATGAGCATGTCAAATTAATTACCATTGAGAATGACTTCCAACTCCACATCGGGACTGCATCATTGTCACATTTGTATTCTTTTATCATTGCCAATACCCAGTGCCGACCAGTTGGCATTTGGCCACAAAGCAAGAAGAATAGTACAAGCTGCACAAAAGTAAAAGAATCAGTTTTAGTTGATCTGGTTGACATCAAGCTGAATGAAAATGTGAAAGAAAGGGAAAGTCCAAATAAAAGAACCAGTTGTAGTTGCTGCAGCGAAACAAACGCACCACCACTAGAGCAATGCGCACTGAGCGAGTCTGTCATTGAAATAGCAAGGCGCGTGCTGAAAAGATTATCATTCTCAATAGGAACAAGAAAGAAAAACAGTACTTCTTCCATGTTTATCTTTCATTAGGATGATAATTATAGGTTAGGCCCAATACCGTGACATGACCTAGAACTTAGAAGGTGGGTGTCCAACTGAGCAGTCACGGGTATCAGCGCTTAGCAAAAATATAGCACCGGCCGAGTTTCTATGGGTGATGATGGATGGGCAGGACTGGCCCACAGGGTTGGGTTGTCCTACCTTGAACTAGTTTTGGTTGTCCTTGATCCTTATTGTTGGTCGATCATGAAAGGTCATCTGCAACTCCGACTTCTATTGGAATCACGTTGAGCATGGGGGTTGTCCAAGTAGAGAGGATTGTCCAATCCCGAAGCCTTTGTCTGGCTTGCCCCAGGGCGGCCCTGTGGATGGGTGACCACAGATTGTCATGTGCAGATGTAACAACCAAAATTATGCATGATTGGTGCCCACTATATCAAAGGCACAATACTCATCAAAAAAGAAGGCACCGAGTTGTTCCGCCTAAAGTTTTAGTATGTTAGGAACCAGTCCTCAGCGTATACCTCGTCCAAATTTACAGTGCACGGAAATATTTTGAGTAAGTTAGGATACATTTGTCTAAATAGCCGTACTGAAATGTTCAATCAGATATGGGTGAGCTCGGTTTATTCAGTTTCAACCGAATCGAAATAGTCAAAATCGAAATAGCTCAATCAATGCTGAAGGTGAAGTTGCCTTCAGCTTCGGTTCCAATCTCTCTAGAACTCTGGAGGTTTTGTCGTCCAAGGGTCTTCTCTGATTTAGAGTAGAATTCGGAAAGTTGGGTTTGTAACTGGAGATAGACGAATGTGGATCATTCGGCTCATCCACAATGAGAAGCTGCTCCCATTCATCGGTAATACAAGAGCTGCTGTCATCTTTGCTTTGGTCGAGAGGCATTTCTACTTTCAGGGAGTTTGATTGATGATGACTGCTGTAGGATGGATGCTTGGTTCGGAGCAGGATTGTCACGCTTAGGACTAGTATCTCTTCTTGGAGGGGTTGATCTGGAGAATAACTCGCGTATTAATGCTACAATTTAAACAAAAATGAACTAGACCTTAAAATTAAACTGGGATATTTAGAGGTCCATATAGGGCTGTGTGATTGTGTCAGGCTCAATTCAGGATTGAACCATCTCAGTCTCAAAACCTAACCTTTTTCTTCTGCATATGCTTGTGATTCATCACGCTCTCTGCTTTTATTGCAATATTTTCAAGCTAAGGTAGCAAACGTTATTCTGCAGTGTTCCACGAAGAAACTACTACATAAGTTACTGTTCTACCGGAAATTAGTGTTTTATAGCTCCAACTAAACATTGAGCTAATGGATGCTCTTTAATGTTCTACTAGAAACTTTGTTAGCAAACTCACATTTGAAATTACAGTTTCAAAAAAAAAAAAAAAAAAAAATCTTCTCACTTACTATGATTAGAAAGAATACAAAAACAACAACAAACCTACTTTTGAGTTCAGCTATTCGAATCATGGTTTCCTATCCAGCTTTGTTAAGGGTGACTTCCTCAGCAACACTAAAAGAACCTTCTCTGAATCGATATTGTATTAACCACAAAATTCTTCCATTAAGCTTGTTCATGTTGTGCTTTCAGTGACACTAATTTACTAGTAGATTGTTGTCAACAGAATTGTCGACAGAAGAAGAATAAGCATGTCCATATTAATAGGCATGTTAAGATTGGTGTTGAACTTTTTTCTCATTATAGGATATATATATATATATATATATATATATATATAGGATCCGGATCAAGAGCCCCGCCCGCGGAGCCCCGCCGAAGCCCCGCCCCCCCCTGCACCATCGGATCGAGCGGGGCCCGCGAGGGGCCCACGCGATGCCGCGCGATCCAACGGCCAAGGATCGCGGGACTTCGGCGGGGCTCCGAAAACGGGGCTCCCGATCCGGACCCATATATATATATATATATATATATATATATAGGATGATGAGACTTTTGGCTAGAACTGCCTTAATGTTATCCATCTATATCCCTAAGACAAGGCAGATAATAGTTTGATGTTCAGATGAAAAGAAATGGGTACGTCATTCCTTTTAGCTCTTTGGCTTAACGTGTCGTAGAGATGAATGCAATTTCTTGTATCAAATTGTATCATCTTATCTTTTCATCTAAACTCTTTAAAGTCTAGGGGAGCTTGGAGATTGCATAAGCTTAAAGTATACAGTCAAAAGGTAGGTCAACCTACAAGTCAACCGGCTATCTAAGTTTTACGACATAGACTTATATCCATCACTACTTTGGCTAGTAATGTGGCACTAACATAGATGGTTGATATCATGTAGAAAATTGGTCTTAAAAATGAGTTGGTCAATACATTTATAGAGCTTTGTTATGCTTCATAGTTGACCCATCTGTCACGCCCCGAGTCGACAAACCGTTCGTCCCCGGTGTTACTTTGTCGATTCGATCGTCCTCGCTAAGGCGTGATGCCGCACGAGCCTGGAGTTGCGCTCGTGCAAGGCAAGATGACAAGTTCTCAAATGGTTATCTTTTGATTTTGATATAAATACGCCAAGTCGAAACTTCACAAATCACATCAGAATATAAGGCGCAGTATAGGAAGATAGGAATACTTTTCATTCATAGCTTGCAACGAAGTGCAAGTCGTAATTTACATTGGATGCCGTTGCGGCTACATTGATTGAAAATATAAGGAAATACAATTCGACAAGTTGCCTGAACTAACGCTTGCCGTCCCATACATTCGCCCCTTTATACATAAGCCGTCGACTTGAATTGGCTTCAAAATACTTCAGCATAGGAAGAGCTTCAAAATGCCTCTCCGTACTTCAGCTCCAGTTTAGTTGAGCGCGCCCGTCGCACCTGGGAAAATCGGGGGAATGGGATTAGCACACTTGCTAAGTGGACGAGACAAACCCACTCGTCTAAACCGACTCTGATTGTTAGGGTAGGCATGCTTTAGAGTTGTCTTTCTATTAGAACTAAATGAATTCAGTTCATATTCGATAGCCATCTTTGCGTAATAAAGCATACAGTGAACCATAGCAGTATATCATATTTCTTACCACGGCCGTGCTCGTCCCTGCATAAAAACAGAGATAATATTCACATCTGCATAAGACAATAGGTGAGCATGCTACTATCTTATATGCGGTCATTGATGTTACACATCACGTGGGACTATCTCAACGGCATTTCGGCCCGCTCAGTCTAGGTTGCAAGCCTGACTGACGGTCCCGCAATACATCAGTACCGAAGCACGATTATTCATTCCCCCTAGGTCGAGTCGATTCCGATGCCCCGGATATCGATTCGAGGAAAATATCAACTTGTGCACAAGCTGTCCATGACCATGCCAATGCGTGAACAGTTTATATATGCAACCAGTTTTGGATAGCGCGGACAGTATTGAACGACATTATCATTTCCCCCAACTCATGCAACGTTTCATTTTCCCCAAGCCGTACTCCAATTTAGCATCCCGTAGGCACCAAATTGTCTGAGGCATCATAACCCACGATCGACGTTTCATAATATTTTGCAGCACGTAAAATAGTCTATCTTTTTACTAGAACCTTAAACTTTCTGGTTTATGTGATAGACTTGTATTTTCAGAGTAAATTTCTCTAAATCGATACGTTTTCACGAGTTCTTGGACTTAGTGGATTGGCATGCAATTAACTTGGCATCGTTCGATTTGAATGAATTCGAAGCAAGGAATAAGTTTGCGGGACAGAGTAGAAAAGAAGGGACCGAATCACCCACCGATCACTTTGCTTTGTGCAGGTCGTCGAAGCGCTACGCAACGTCAATCCTTAGTTACACGAGCTCCTGCAATGCATCAACACTTTGTTAGATTTCCTTCTTTTCCCCTTGCATCGAAATTTGTAATTGCATCCATAAAAACGACGCGAAAGCACTTCAATCAAGCCCAGCGGCAAAGCTCCAAGAAAACCATACAGCGGTCCGGTCCCGTCGAAGGGACTCTTATAGAGAGCTCACTCGCCGAGACATAGCCCGCTGCATCTAGAACTTATTCCAATAGAAGTCGTTCCATTAGTTGGATCGATTCTCGTAACTTTCGTCCAAATCGATTTGAATCGATGCCGCATGGCGTTAACGTTTACCAAGCTTAGCGATCGAGTCAGATGGCCATCTAAGTTCCCGACCGATCTGACTCGACGCTAGCATATTATGAAGTTCCGTCGCCTATCGAAAGCGGGGCGCTACATAATATACCACTAAGAAAAAGTTTCGTCCCGAAACTTAAGAACAAGGGTCTGACCTTAATTTAGACAAACAAGGCGGGGTACTTCTCTTTCATCTCCTCCTCCATCTCCCACGTCGACTCCTCGACTGAATGGTTCCGCCAAAGCACGCGGACCAAGGACATCGACCGATTTCGCAGCACCTTTTCCTTGCGGTCCAAAATTTGAATAGGCTCCTCCGAGTAAGACAAGTCAGTACGTAGCTCCAACTGATCGAAGCTAACCACATGACTTGGATCGTGCACGTATTTTCGTAGTTATGAAACGTGGAAAACATCGTGCACATCAGCTAAGGCAGGAGGTAGTGCGATCCGATAAGCAACCGTCGCAACTCGCTCAATGATCTCGAAGGGGCCTACAAATCTCGGGCTCAACTTGCCTTTAACGCCGAACCGCATCACACCGCGCATGGGCGTTACTTTCCGAAACACATGGTCCCCGACCAAGAACTCTAGCAGACGTCGACGAAGATCTGCGTAGCTCTTTTGTCGACTTTGCGCGATGCGGAGTCTATCTCGAATCAAGCGAACCTTTTCGACGGCCTGCTCCACCAGTTCCGGTCCAAGCACTTGTCGCTCTCCGACTTCATCCCAGCATATCGGCGAACGGCACTTCCTCCCGTAGAGCGCTTCGTATGGAGCCATCTGAATGCTCGATTGATAACTATTGTTATACGCAAACTTCGCAAGCGGCAAATGCGTATCCCAACTAGTCTTTAGGTCGATCGCACACAGACGCAACATATCTTCTAAGATCTGATTTACCCTCTCTGTCTGACCGTCTGTTTGGGGATGGTACGCTGAACTAAAGTTCAGTTTGGTCCCCATCGCCGCTTGGAGGCTCGTCCAGAAATGCGATAGGAATCGCCCGTCTCTGTCCGAAATTATAGAGGCCGGTACCCCGTGCAGTCGAACAACCTCATCGACGTAGATTTGTGCTAACCGATCGACGCTCCATCCTACTTTAATTGCGATGAAGTGAGCCAACTTGGTCAATCTATCAACAATGACCCAAATCGCGTCATTCCCCCGTGGCGTCTTCGGAAATCCCACAATGAAATCCATCGAGATATTGTCCCACTTCCACTCGGGAATGGGGATGTTCTGCAGCTCGCCGCCTGGCCGTTGGTGTTCCGCTTTCACCTGCTGACACGCCATGCATTGCGATACGAACGTAGCCACGTCTTTCTTTATGCCGTGCCACCAAAAGTTTGTGCACAAGTTCTTGTACATCTTGGTGCTTCCAGGATGTAACGAGTACTTCGCATAGTGCGCCTCCGTCAGAATTTTTTTTCTGAGTTTGGCAGTTTCAGGAATGCAGAGCCTTCCCTTTAGTCGCATCGTCCCGTCTCCGTCTTCCGCAAAGTCAGTCGCCCTTCCCGTTGAAATCAGCTCGTGCATTTTCTTCAGGAATGAGTCGTCCCCCTGTGCGGTCTTTATCTTGCTAAGCAGGCTCGATCCTAACTTCAGTTGAGCTAGGTGCAGGTGTCGATACTCAATTCCGAGTTCGATACCCATCGCTTCAAGGTCTCGCTTTATCTCTTTATTTATGGCCAGTGTTCCCATAAACATTCTGCTGAGTGCGTCGGCCACCACGTTTCCCTTGTCCGGTGTATACTCGATCGTTAGCTCATAATCTTTTATGAGTTCGAGCCAACGTCGCTGTCGTAGATTGAGTTCCCGTTGTGTAAATAAGTACTTCAGGCTTTTGTGATCTGTGTAGATTCTGCATGCCACACCATAGAGGTAGTGCCGCCATAACTTCAATACAAAGACGATCGCTGCCAATTCTAGGTCGTGTGTCGGATAGTTTTTTTCGTGCTGCTTCAACTGCCGTGAAGCGTAGGAGATGACTTTGTCTCTCTGCATGAGTACACACCCGAGGCCAATTCCCGACACATTGCTGAATATCTGAAAGCCTTCTGGACCGTCTGGAAGTGCAAGGATTAGAGCTGAGATGAGCCGTTACTTCAACTCTTGGAAGCTGGATTCACAGTCGTCGCTCCATTCAAATACTACTCCCTTCTGGGTGAGGCGAGTCAGAGACGATGCTAGTTTTGAAAAGCTTCGCACGAATCGACGGTAGTAGCCCGCTAAGCCGAGGAAACTCCGAATGTCGCTAGCCGAGGCAGGTCGTTTCCAATCCACCACCGCATCAATCTTCTTTGGGTCCACCGTGACACCTTCGGCAGAGATTACGTGCCCGAGGAATGTCACGCTACTCATCCAGAACTCGTACTTACTCTACTTGGCGTACAATTTATTTTCACACAGAATCTGCAGTACCGTCTTCAAATGTTCTGCATGTTCTTCACGATTCTTTGAGTAGACAAGGATATCGTCGATGAATACGACTATAAATTTATCTATTTGAGGTCGGAAGACTCGATTCATCAGATCCATGAACGCGGCTGGGGCATTCGTCAAACCGAACGGCATGATGAGGAATTCGTAATGACCATATCGAGTGCGGAAGGCAGACTTCGATATGTCGTCGGACTTGATCTTCAATTGATGATAACCTGAACGAAGATCGATTTTTGAAAATATTGCCGCGCCTTGCAATTGGTCAAATAAGTCGTCGATTTGCGGCAAAGAATACTTGTTCCGTACGGTCGCCTTGTTGAGTTCACGATAGTCGATGCATAGCCGCATCGACCCGTCCTTCTTCTTCACGAACAATACGGGAGCACCCCACGGAGAGACGCTAGGGCGAATAAATCCGCGGTCTAGCAACTCTTGTAATTGCACCTTCAGCTCCTTCAGTTCTGCTGGAGCCATTCGGTAAGGCGCCTTGGATATCGGCCGTGTATCCGGAAAGGAGTCGATGCTGAATTCAATTTCTCGATCCGACGGCATCCCGGGCATCTCGTCAGGAAAAACGTCAGAAAAATCTGCCACAACATCAGTCTGCATGTTTGTATTATCCTTCCGCGTGTCTCGAACTGATGCCAAGTATCCCGTGCAACCGAAACACAACATACGCCTTGCCGAGATTGTCGACACCATCATTGCCGCCTTCGAGACCGTACCGCACGAATATGAGAACTCTGTCTCGCCAGAAAGACGAAACACTACTCTCTTCTTCGCGCACTCGATCGTTGCACGACAAGCGCCCAACCAATCCATGCCCAAGATTATATCGTAATCTTTGATGTCTAGTACGACGGCATCCAAGGATAGATATCTTCCTCCGATGCAAATGTGGCCATCCCTACAAATAAAGTTCGCAGGCATATCGACTCCCGACGGAGTGCTAACGCTAATATTTATATCGAGTGATTGCATGGTTATTTTATTTTCTTTCACAAAATTAGCAGATATAAAACTATGCGTCGCATCCGAATCGAATAATACTCGAGCAGGTATATCTTTGTAGAGTAATATACCTGTTACAACCGTATCGGACGCAAGCGCCTCATCCCGAGTTAAGGCATAAACTCGGCCTTGAGCTCCGTGGCGTTGGTTCTGATGGTTGACGGGCACCGCATTCGCGCCTTGCAGTATCGGCACTTTATGCGGATTCGGGATGTTCCTCGGTGGGTTGTGTTGATTCGAACCTTTGTGCGGGCAATATGTAACTATATGGCCTACCTCGCCACACTTGTAGCAAGATCTCGTGACGCAGTCGACGGTTCGGTGCCCACGTCTACCGTACCTGGTGCAGTGTTGACTGCCATGGCCTCGATCATCGAATCTGTTCGGACGCTTTGTTATTCCCGATCTCCCGGCGCCGGCGTCGTTAGGACGTTTGTTGAAGTGGTTACGGGTGCCTCTACTCGACATACGGCCAAAGATGCGCTCACTATCAAGAGCGGCATTATAGGATTCACGGTATGTTCGGCACCTCTGATTCATGACGTCCCTTCGTAGTTCGTCATTTAGGCCTTGTTGGAAGCGTTCACACCAGGCTTCCTTGTTGGGCAGGAAGGCGCCGACAAACTTTGCCAGCTTTGAGAAGCTCGAATCATAATCGTCGACAGACATATTTCCCTGTCGTAGCGTCATGAACTCGTCTTCTTTTTGTTGACGGACAGCGCAAGGAACGTACTGTTCGAGGAAGGCTTGTTTGAATATTTTCCAAGAAATTGTGGCGTCCGTATCGGCTTCATAGATTTCCTGCTTTTTAGCGGCCCACCAGTCATACGCCCTTAGTTGCAGCTGTAACGTCGCACAAGTTACCCGCTGGGATCCTTCGATGCTAAGCAGATTTAACAGGTCCTCCATCTCCGCGAGCCATCCCACGATCACATCAGGCTCCGCTCGGCCGTTGAACTTCGGTGGATTCATCTTGCGGAACTCCTTTGCCTTGAACAAGGAAGAAGAATCTATCATTTGCGGTTGAGTCTCTTCTTCCTCGTTTTCTTCTTGGTCGCCTTACTTTTCCTCGGTCTCTTCGTCCGTCGTCTTGGTATTGCCTGCCGTTCTGCTCACTATCTGAGTCAGGGCATTCATCTGTTTTTGTTGTGCCTCGAATTGGGCTTTGAATTGTGTCTGCAGCTGCTGCTGCTGCAGTTCCATCAACTGTAGCATCTTATGCATAGTCGTCTCGCTAGGCTCAGTACTTTTTGTGCTCGACGTACTATCTACAGTTTGGGTTGGGGCGGGATTGTTCCTTTTCTTAGTCATTCCTACAAAACAGAGTAAACCCGTTAGTATTTTTCAAAAATAACTACGGGCTTACCTGTATGGAACTTTTATTTCACGCAACATGTCGACAAGCATTCAATCGAGCCATCGCAACGGACATTCCAATAATGAAACATCTTTCGAAAATCCGAGGAAATATAACTGAGCTCTGATACCAATTTGTCCCGCCCCGAGTCGACAAACCGTTCGTCCCCGGTGTTACTTTGCCGATTCGATCGTCCTCGCTAAGGCGTGATGCCGCACGAGCCTGGAGTTGCGCTCGTGCAAGGCAAGATGACAAGTTCTCAAATGGTTATCTTTTGATTTTGATATAAATACGCCAAGTCGAAACTTCACAAATCACATCAGAATATAAGGCGCAGTATAGGAAGATAGAAATGCTTTTCATTCATAGCTTGCAACGAAGTGCAAGTCGTAAGTTACATTAGATGCCGTTGCGGCTACATTGATTGAAAACATAAAGAAATACAATTCGACAAGTTGCCTGAACTAACGCTTGCCGTCCCATACATTCGCCCCTTTATACATAAGCCGTCGACTTGAATTGGCTTCAAAATACTTCAGCATAGGAAGAGCTTCAAAATGCCTCTCCGTACTTCAGCTCCAGTTTAGTTGAGCGCGTCCGTCGCACCTGGGGAAATTGGGGGAATGGGATTAGCACACTTGCTAAGTGGACGAGACAAACCCACTCGTCTAAACCGACTCTGATTGTTAGGGTAGGCATGCTTTAGAGTTGTCTTTCTATTAGAACTAAATGAATTCAGTTCATATTCGATAGCCATCTTTGCGTAATAAAGCATACAGTGAACCATAGCAGTATATCATATTTCTTACCACGGCCGTGCTCGTCCCTGCATAAAAACAGAGATAATATTCACACCTGCATAAGACAATAGGTGAGCATGCTACTATCTTATATGCGGTCATTGATGTTACACATCACGTGGGACTATCTCAACGTCATTTCGGCCCGCTCAGTCTAGGTTGCAAGCCTGACTGCCAGTCCCACAATGCATCAGTGCCGAAGCACGATTATTCATTCCCCCTAGGTCGAGTTGATTCCGATGCCCCGGATATCGATTCGAGGAAAATATCAACTTGTGCACAAGCTGTCCATGACCATGCCAATACGTGAACAGTTTATATATGCAACCAGTTTTGTATAGCACGGACAGTATTGAACGACATTATCATTTCCCCCAACTCATGCAACGTTTCATTTTTCCCAAGCCGTACTCCGATTTAGCATCCCGTAGGCACCAAATTGTCCGAGGCATCATAACCCACGATCGACGTTTCATAATATTTTGCAGCACGTAAAATAGTCTATCTTTTTACTAGAACCTTAAACTTTCTGGTTTATGTGATAGACTTGTATTTTCAGAGTGAATTTCTCTAAATCGATACATTTTCCCGAGTTCTTGGACTTAGTGGATTGGCATGCAATTAACTTGGCATCGTTCGATTTGAATGAATTCGAAGCAAGGAATAAGTTTGCGGGGCAGAGTAGAAAAGAAGGGGCCAAATCACCCACCGATCACTTTGCTTTATGCAGGTCGTCGAAGCGCTACGCAACGTCAATCCTTAGTTACGCGAGCTCCTGCAATGCATCAACACTTTGTTAGATTTTCTTTTTTTCCCTTGCATCAAAATTTGTAATTTCATCCATGAAAACGACGCGAAAGCACTTCAATCAAGTCCAGCGACAAAGCTCCAAGAAAACCATACAGCGGTCCGGTCCCGTCGAAGGGACTCTTATAGAGAGCTCACTCGCCGAGACGCAGCCCGCTGCATCTAGGACTTATTCTAACAGAAGTCGTTCCATTAGTTGGATCGATTCTCGTAACTTCCGTCCAAATCGATTTGAATCGATGCCGCAAGACGTTAATGTTTACCAAGCTTAGCGATCGAGTCAGATGGCCATCTAAGTTCCCGGCCGATCTGACTCGGCGCTAGCATATTATGAAGTTCCGTCGCCTATCGAAAGCGGGGCGCTACACCATCTAAACCAAACCAAATCCAAAAACCCTATTTCTGCCAGACAGACTGGAGTCCCTGGCAGAAAATTTCTTGGTTTCGAATGTTTCAAAACATATTTTTGAAGCTATTTTGTTAAAAATATTATCACACGATAAAATTTTCTGTAATTATTTTTATCCTATATTAATGAAATTTGGTTGGGTTCTAATTAACCCATCATTTTTTCGCAAAAAACAATAAGAGAAATGGATATAGTACTGCATTTGTAAACTTATTCACAATAAACAAAACAGGAACCTGCAAAGGTACCTTGGATCCTCAAATTTGAGGTGTTTACAAAGTGAATCAGGTTAGAGTTAAGCCTGGATATCCAACCCAAATCTGTTCAAGAATGAGTTTTGAACTTTTATTGAAGCGTTCACGTCCCGATTTCGTCGAATCGGTAGTCGTCCCCCGGGCATGATACCATGTGAACTTTACAATCGCACAAGACAAAGTCATAAGGTAATCCGAAACACGAGATCTAAGACAACAAACAGACAAATTGAATCACACATTAAGTAGAGAGAACTTTGATCTTTATTGATAATAGACATCATTTACAAACTCCAGTACATGACTCATACCGCGCGGGTTACAACATGACTCATTTATAAAAGAGTGCAGATGAGGTAGCCGCTCCATACATTGTACACATCCCTCAATTTACAACAGAGTATTCCAGTGACCTGGAATGGAGGGACGCTGAGTCATCTTTCTTGGACAGTTGAGAGTCTTCAAAAGTGTAGTTGCGGGGAAAGTCTTCGACGCGCGGCCGAAGCTTCAAAATCACGAACATTGTCGAGCTAGTTGGCACGTCTCACGAGACCTGCAAAGAGAGAGGTTCAGTACGATCACATGTACTGGCGAATGGCTAATTAAAATCCAAGCTCTGCATTTAATTCAAACATTTTTATAAACATGTTAGCTAGCTACTTCTGTGATCTTTCTAACCATCCTGATCGATTTGCACGTTAACATGTTTTAAGACAAGCATATAAAATTGTATACATTAAGCAGCTATCATATTCATCCCGTGTCACGTGCATGAGTTACACAGTGAAAGGGTGTGAAGGTCACTGGCAATGTCAAGCCATCACAGACTATAGCTGGGTTAGACGGCAATCTTTTTGCGACGGATATCGAGCCCTGTGCGAAAATTCTAGAATAACCCACTCTGATGTAAGGCTGGCGCTTTCTATACTCGTTCCTCCCGGACTGAATTAGTTCCTTGGCCTAGGCAACCGTTCGAGGAAACTACACCTTGTCGACAAGTTGTCCAATGACCGTTTTGCAGAGTCTTGAAAAATGCTATCTCTTTTCTAGAACCTTATCATTTCTCCTTTGGTTGCAAAACTTAGCCTTTCTTTTGAATTTAGTCGATTTATTCACTTAGCCATATCGTTGCAATAAACGTCAATCGATTCATTCATTGTTTTGCATAGGCTAAGTGGAATTGCATAAGAAAGCACGTTTTCTATTTTCAATATCAACAGTTTGATAGCAAGTGTTTCGTGAAAAATCGTGCCATGATTTTTTTGATTCTACACTATGATGACAAGCATTCATTTAACTTCATATTGATTTTGAAATAGAGGGTCGAGGCGAAGGAGGTCAGCCACTCGCCTTAGACTTGCTTCAGGCGAGGGACTGGTTAGCTGCACTGACGTCGCCTACGCGATCACCAACAATCGCATAAGCAACTGATTAGAACACTGTGTAATTCAAGGAATTTCGATATGAATGCGAAGCTCGAAAATACTGTAGCCTCCCTTCCCCAAAAATTTTTAAAAATATTTTTTTCATTATTTATTTAAATGGTAATTTTTAGAATTTTATAGATAATTGTTTAGTTAATTATTACGGTAGACGACGTTTGCCATGGTTAAGTTTTGAAGTACCAGACGACTAGGAATCATGGCACGGATAGTGCAGTGGCGTGCCTTGACTAGTGTATTAGTCATGCCAAGGAAGACTGAGCCATAGTGATGCCCTAACTAGGAAAACCAGGCTAAGTTGTGACTTAACCCCCACCGATGAATTATTTATTTATTAATTAGATATATTGACTTGTAGGAGACCCGGTTGTACCAATTTAGTCCGGAATGGACCCAAGCCAAGCACAAGCCCTTGTCGTGATACAGTGCATCTAAAGACAGACCATGTAGGAATATGTTATGTGTGTATAAATATTTCTTAACTAATTTAGGACTTGGCATAGGTTTTCTAGATATTTGATTTTTTGTACAAAATTGATATTATTATTATTAAATAGTGTTTTGTAATAATTGTATGATTTTATGAGCCAGATAAAGAGTATGCTGGTTAGGTTCCTACTTGATTCACCTTGCTAATGCCATTTTTGTATCTGTGTGCTAGTGCTATTCGACATTTGTTAAAGTACGTTTTATTTGCTAGTTAGGTCTCTTTCAAAAAGAGTTCTTGATAGTGTTATTTCTATTTTTCCTTTTCACTTTCCTTCCTCAATTGTAATTGTAGTAGCCCTTTTCCTTCAGTTTAACTTATCTGTTTGTATATTTTGAGTTTGCTTCATGTGGGGTCCTTCCTAATAATGGTGGAGGCCTTCTGGCGTCAACCACATCTAATGCCTCTCCTAACACAAGTCCATGCATGCATTGACTGTGGCCAATACAACTGATAACACTAGTACCTGTATTCGAACTTGAATTGAGCCCATTTAGCTTGGGTGTCAGTTGTGTGTCTGTGACTATGTTTTACGTTAACCTTGTGTTTCGGGCATGTACTAATGTACATGTGGTGATTCGCACAATGAAATTCAGGAAGTTTTCTTGAGTATGATGGAGACCATTATCCCACATGTCCAACTAGTCTACATGCTATCTATTTTATGCCAATTGCTCAAATATTACTTACACAGTAAAACTAAGTATTGCGACTGTGTTAAACCTGCCATTACAACAAAGACCCGTACTCAAACCCATCAACCTTAGCAAGCCTATCCACATTTCCCTTAAGCAAACATAGGCCATGGCCCAACCTCCACTTCCCTTCCCTATATAAACGGAGCAACAGTTCCAAAGGAAGCCCTAGCCACACGCGCATGACTTCCTTTTCATCTTCTTCTCCAACTCGCCTTCGGTTGCGTGAGCGCGCTGCCTCGATAGTGCCTCCACGCGGCGACCTCCGAAGCGCAGCAACTGTCCGACCACCCTCGAGTAGCGCATCACTGCTCGACAACCCAAAAATCCTCGAGTACCATTGGTCAGCCGACGGGAGCCAAGCATCGTGGCACTACCGAGTCAGCCAGTGCATAGTGTGTACTGATGGAAACCGAAGTATGCCTGGACAGCTCCGAGCCTACTTCCTCTTCCTCCCTCTCCCGAGCTTTCTCTTCGTCGCGTGCCGTCGACCAATCTTTTCCGCGTGGCACGCGAGGGCTGTCTGCACCGTACAGTGGGCTGAGGTCGGGTGACGTCTCCGGTCGGCGACGAGGAAGCAGCGGAGCTTCCTTCGCTGCACACTGTTCACTTCGGCCCCTCGCCGAGGATAGGCCACCCCCCTTCTTCTCTCTCTCGTAATCTCTTAACCCTCATCTTTAACTAGTCATTGTAGTGATTGTTTTTGTGTTGCATGGTGTTGTTGATGGAGCATAAGCAGAGTTAACATCTAAGGAAAAAGGAAGAAAATGGTTGGAAGGAACTCGTTGAGCATAGGCTCTGTCATGTTTCTTGAGTTATAATATATTTAAAGGGTTAAAGGGTAAAAGAAGTAACAGTAGGGTTCTAATTGGACTATTAGCAAACTCATTGTTTTGGCAATTATAGGAGATGGAAGGATATACCTAATGGAATATGTTGTTGGGACTCAGCATGGTAAGGAGAATAATGTTACATCTTGAGAAGCTTAGCTAAAGAGCTTGGTATTCTATTACTCCACTAAGGGATCCCATGATGATAACTACCACGTACATGTGTGCACAGTGCTAGATAAAATAGGAAGAGAGGAAACAACACGTTTGGTTATGAATAAGGAGTAGAGTAGTATCCCAACAAACTGGATCAACAGCCCACTTCGCTAAGAGTTGGGTTGGCAGACTTAGAGGTCTTGGGTTTGAGCCTATTTTTGGGGAGGAGGGTTAGCAGTTTTCTTTCCCTTCCTTTTTCCTGTTGAGTGTTCATTGAGACTTCACAAGTACTATATAGTTAAATCTGAGTATTAGCTCAACTGGGTTGGGAGCATGGATGATATGTGAGTGGTTAAGGTTCAAGCCTTGGCTTGGGTAGATAGAGGAATTCTTTTTGGATATGATTTCTTTTTGGTTAGATGCTATTGGTTTGTATAGCTTCAACTAATATATTTCCTTACCCTTTAATAAACGATTTTTGCCATCCTTTTGGTTTAGACCTATGACTCGAGTATATATTTTTATATAAGCTAAATATATGTTAATTTAATAGGAGATTGCTAGTTCAATATTTAATTTTAATCCAAAACTTGCTTATTTAAATAGTGATAATAATGACATTGTATAGATCGTATATTTATACTTGATAAATAAAGTAGTTAATCTTCTTTTTAATAAAAATTGGACTTAGCAGTTAGGATTAGTTATGGATATTATTTATGCCTTTTGTTATATATGAATAGATAATTAATTAGATTAAATATTATCCTCTAGGTCCATTTGCCACTTTGGGCTCTTCGGGCGTGGACATTGGACCAGCTTTTACTACTCATCAGCACCCGGAGTCAGGCAAGTATACCTTGCCTCCCTCTACAGTTTTATTTACATGCATTGTATTTCATTTTCCAGTTTTGACTGTTTACGGACATGTGCTTTTCGTATTTTATTCTTTTGAGTTATTTCATTGCATGTAGCCGTGTTCATGTTTGGTCTTGTTGTTCACACTTGGAGTTTCTCGTCAGTACCTTGCTTGAGTTGTGTCATAGAACGAGTGCGTGTAGTGAACTGCCATAGCCTTGATTATCGTTTTACACAACCAGAGAGTCCACACTCGGGACGAGGGTTGTTTGGTGCACCAGGATGTCCACACTCGGGACGAGGGTTGACCAATTGCACCAGAGAGTCCACACACGGGACGAGGGTACCTTGTCGTGAGCTAACCAGAGAGTCCACACTCGGGACGAGGGTTAGTGCTTAGTTCAAATCCGTGAGTCCGCACTCGGGATGAGGGTTTGGATCTTCCATTGATCTCATGTATTCGTTCATCCAGCAGTTCTGTCACGACCCTGTCCCAATTTCTTGGGTCGAATCGGATCATGCCCAGCCTGCACCGTTGTTGAGACGGCGGCAGTAAGCTGTATCACTCATGCAGGTAAATAAAACAACACAGTCTAATTGCCACAACTTTAATAATTTGAATAGTTTAAAACTTTTTACAATGAAATGAAACATACATCTGAAGTACATTGCTTTCCACAAACATCATGAATTATAAAGAAGAAGAAAAATCTAGGCAACCAGCTCATCAGTCTCGAGATCATCATCCTCTAGTTGGGATCACGGAACAAAGCCTCATCAGTGATACCTAAAATGTTGGGTCTCCAGTCAGGAGGGAGCAAAGTACAATTCATGCTAATCTTGACAATTAATTTAACAATAAAATCATGCACTTTTAAACAGTTTGAAGATGAACAGTTTTTGAAATAAAACAGTATAGTGATGTGAATAGGCAATGTATATGACCGGCTTAGGTTACAGTAGTATCTAGCGATACGGTATGGCTTGTCCCCGTGTGAAGAGGGGAAAGCTAATACAGTCAGTTACAGTAGTCAGTTACAGTAATTTGGATGTGGTCATAAACATTACTCTACTCCCCCAATCCCCAACAGTACAGTCAATACTCCCGAAGGAGTTCGTGTATGAACAGTGGTTTAAAATTGCAGTGAAGTGATTATTAAATAATTGTAATCAACATAAATGTACTTGCCTTTGTTATTGTGACTGGATCGAGAGTCTGTACCGAGGAACTAGGTCAAACACTTCCCCGAAATCCTACATTTGAGATTCCAGACTTAGAAACAATATTCAACCCATATCTAGATGTGCTAGTTACAATCTCTAGTAGTAATGTCCTAATCAAGTTTTAAGTTGTATTAATCTACAGCTAACGATTACGTCGCAACTATGTGCGTTGATTAAGCCGGTTAATTGAATTATTTGGAAATATACAAGAATCAATTACAATTTGGAAAACTTTGTGTTTTGTAATATATTTTTAAAAATACAATTTCTTTTAGCGATAAACCGTGAATTAATAATATTTTATTCATTTTAGTTAAACTCGTAATTAAGCCGTAAATTACGTCATATCTACGAATATGAAATCAATCCAAAATCCACCCAAATTACATCCACCAGAAAAAGAAAAGAAAATAACTACACTACACAAATACATGGGCACAGCTACTGGTCCTAGGGTGGGCTTATGCCCGATACATCTTTCTTTTACATTGAATAAGAAAATGACTGAATTATTAAATAAAATGCAGAATTTAAATGACTATAATATTTAGCCTAAAAATAAAATAATAAATAAAAGAAAACTAGGAGTCTCAGACTCGGTCCATTTCCTCAAATTCGGTTTATGCCTCAACGTCCGGTCGGACCGGTGCGTTTGCATTTCGCCGGGGCCCACAGACCGGTACGGTCGTCGCCCGAAAAATCAATTTAGAAATTCATTTTCGAAAGCCAATTTTAAAATCAATATAAATATAGTTTTTGTAAAAATTTGGGCAGCACTTCCTCTATTTCGGGTCAAACCCAAAACTGGGAAATGCGCCACGGAAAACCGACAATTATTCCAAACCAGGGAAAACCCATTTGTATAGAAAATATATCACAGAACCAAATCCGAAACCACACCGGAAATCCCGTTTTATCCAAAACAAAACCACAGCAACACAATCTCACAGACAAACGTCACCCAAGTGCTAAACGTAGCTAACGAAAAATTATAACGCAGCTATCCGGATTCCCGAGAGGGAACCGGGGACCTATCTATCATCATCGACTCACGAGAGGGACGAACTACTCTGATTAACAGAAATTACCAAATTCCGTTGGCGGGGAGCCGCGGAAAAAATCTCGGGAAAGAAATCCGAACTAAGTCGGCAGCAGGTAGAAGTTCCGAACCGCGGGAAAGTCCACGGACAGCGGGAAACCCACGGGAAGGGTGCTGGACAGCAGCGAATGGCCGCGGAAACGCTGACAGCGGCGGAGGCGGGGGTTTGCTGGCCTCGGGGACAGCGCGGGGGAAAAAGGCGCGAAGGAGGTCGGGATTGCGGGCTGGAGACGCGCCACACGGGCGGCGCTGGATCTGGCCGCGGGATCGCCGGAGAGTGCTGGTCGGCGCTCGGCGAAAGGGGCGCGGGGGCGGTAGGCCGAGGCTGGCCGCGCGGGAAGGCGGGGGAGCCGGTCGAACTCGGGAGCGGGCGCTCGGAAATTAGGGGTTAGGGCACGGCGCGCGGATCGGGGCGGCTGTGCGGGGCGCGGCCGGAGGGAGAGGTCGGCGGCGGGTCGGGGAGGCCCGTGCGCGGAGACCGCCACGGTCGGGGAGGGGGTTCCCGGCCGCGGTTGGGTTAGGGCTCGGGAGTGGGGTTCTCTTCCAGAGAGATGGTGAGGGGGAGAGAGAGATTTAGAGTTTGAGTTTTGTGTGAGGAAAAATAATGGGTTTTGTTGATGTACGGAAAGGTGGGGAGAATGAGAGATGTGCTGTTGAGAACGTGGGATTAATAGGGAGTGGGAAAAGTGGGAAATTATTAGGGGGAGTTATAACGAAGGAGTGGGGTTACTCTCTGGAGTAACTGTAGGGAAGGAAAGTGAGGGGGTGAGGGGAAGTTGAGGGGATGTGTTGTCCTGAGCCATTTGAGGGGAGAGTAAAATAGGTTTTTGACTTGGAACGTGTGTGTGTGTTTGTAGATGCTGGTCCTACAGGACCAGCCCAAAGTGATTTATTTATTTTTTATATATATATATATATATATTTTTATAAATAGTTAACCAAGTCAAATATCATGATTGAAAAAATAGGAAAAGGATTTGGGCTCGGCCTGGATCTGGGCTCGAACTCGGGTCTGGGTCCGCAACCAAAAGCCCAATTTTATTATTTAAAAAATAGTTTCAGCCCAAAAATAATAATATTAATAATTATAACCCTACTAATAATAACAATATTAATACTTATAATTTATTTAACCAAAGTTTTATCAAATTAATTTTCCAAGGACAATCAAGATTAAAATAAAAATGCATTTAAATTAATTATTCTAATTAATCAAGATTACGGGTTTCACAAGTTCATTTATACGTAGTTGTTTTAGTGTTCGTGTTCGTGTTCGTGTTCGTAGTCATTTGTCGTATTCCTATTTTCTTGTCTATTTTTCTTGCGCATGATAAAACTGTTAGATAGGCATGTATATTATGTATCTTGCTATGTCCTCTGAGGACCTGATGATCTCTTTAGGTTTAACGATTGCATGGAGTTAGCTAGTAGTTCTGGATGGCGGAAGATTTGCGATTCTTGTGGGTTTCAGGTATCACTATTACGTTTGTTATCCTTTCGTGCTCTACATTCCTTATCCTGAGTGATCCTGTTTATTGATTCAGTTTAGAGACTCTTGTTATACTCTTGGAGTCTTATCGGACATATATGCTAGTAGGCTGCAGACCACGACCCATAGTGTTCATTCATATTTATTATTCTTATTGTGGATTGAGATATAGAATTGTTTGACATGATTTGGCAGTATACCATAGCCGCGACAGCGTTTACGTATTTGAGTCGGACTGGAGTCTGCTCGATACGTAGCTGGCTTGCTCACGCTCTCGCGTCTGAAAACCGGGTGCGGGTCGTGACAAGTTTTTTTGGTGGCCCATGCAGGTCAGAGCATATCGTACCGGTTACGTAACTGTATTGGTACGAGCCTGCGACAATGACTAAACCTTAGAAATCTTAATCCACTCTGCCTTGAAAATTCTCCTAGAAATTCTCTACGTCCTTGAAAACTCCATATTTGCTCTCGATTATGCTTCCTTGCTTTCCGTACCATTGAATCTCGTCCCTTCATTTTTCGGAGTGACGAATGATCGTGCAGACTAGAACTTATCAGAAATCCTTAAATTATAGTATAATATTGCATGATTATTGAGTTTTGGTTGTTTATAGATATGAAGGATTATAGTGCCATATGCCTAGAAATCTGTTGGTAGAATCGTTAGCAACTAGTTAGACGACTTTAGTGACCGTGTTTTGAGGAGTAGTGTGACTAAAGGTGGGTAGAAGTTCTCGAGGTTTCGTATTTACAAAATAATTAGGAGGAGGTTATAAACTATTTTTGAGAAATTAAAATTTGAGAAGATTAAGGTAATAGTAGGCTTTGAATTTTAAATGATTAGTTACGAATTAGAATTTCGAGGACGAAATTATTTTTAAGGTGGGTAGATTTGTAGCCTCCCTTCCCCGAAAATTTTTGAAAATAATTTTTTTTTTATTTATTTAAATGGTAATTTTTAGAATTTTATAGATAATTGTTTAGTTAATTTTTACGGTAGACAACGTTAGCCATGGTTAAGTTTTGAAGTACCAGACGACTAGGAATCATGGCACGGATAGTGCAGTGGCGTGCCTTGACTAATGTATTAGCCATGCCAAGGAAGACTGAGCCATAGTGATGCCCTAACTAGGAAAACCAGGCTAAGTTGCGACTTAACCCCCACCAATGAATTATTTATTTATTAATTAGATATATTGACTTGTAGGAGACCCGGTTTTACCAATTTAGTCCGGAATGGACCCAAGCCAAGCACAAGCCCTTGTCGTGATACAGTGCATCCAAAGACAGACCATGTAGGAATATGTTATGTGTGTACAAATATTTCTTAACTAATTTTGGACTTGGCATAGGTTTTCTAGATATTTGTTTTTTTGTACAAAATTGGTATTATTATTATTAAATAGTGTTTTGTAATAATTGTATGATTTTATGAGCCAGATAAAGAGTATGCTGGTTAGGTTCCTACTTGATTCTCCTTGCTAATGCCATTTCTGTATCTGTGTGCTAGTGCTATTCGACTTTTGTTAAAGTACGTTTTATTTGCTAGTTAGGTCTCTTTCAAAAAGAGTTCTTGATAGTGTTATTTCTATTTTTCCTTTTCACTTTCCTTCCTCAATTGTAATAGTAGTGGCCCTTTTCCTTCAGTTTAACTTATCTGTTTGTATATTTTGAGTTTGCTTCATGTGGGGTCCTTCCTAATAATGGTGGAGGCCTTCTGGCGTCAACCACATCTAATACCTCTCCTAACACAAGTCCATGCATTAACTTGTGGCCAATACAACTGATAACACTAGTACCTGTATTCGAACTTGAATTGAGCCCATTTAGCTTGGGTGTCAGTTGTGTGTCTGTGACTATGTTTTATGTTAACCTTGTGTTTCGGGCATGTACTAATGTACATGTGGTGATTCGTACAATGAAATTCAGGAAGTTTCCTTGAGTATGATGGAGACCATTATCCCACATGTCCAACTAGTCTACATGCTATCTATTTTATGCCAATTGCTCAAATATTACTTAACACACTAAAACTAAGTATTGCGACTGTGTTAAACCTGCCATTACAACAAAGACCCGTACTCAAACCCATCAACCTTAGCAAGCCCATCCACATTTCCCTTAAGCAAACATAGGCCAAGGCCTAACCTCCTCTTCCCTTCCCTATATAAACGGAGCAACCGTTCCAAAGGAAGCCCTAGCCGCACGCGCATGACTTCCCTTTCATCTTCTTCTCCAACTCGCCTTCGGTTGCGTGAGCGCGCTGCCCCGATAGTGCCTCCACGCGGCGACCTCCGAAGCGCAGCAAACGTCCGACCACCCTCGAGTAGCGCATCACTGATCGACAACCCGGAAATCCTCGAGTACCATTGGTCAGCCGACGGGAGCCAAGCATCGTGGCACTACCGACTCAGCCAGTACATAGTGTGCACTGATGGAAACCGAAGTATGCCTGGACAGCTCCGAGCCTACTTCCTCTTCCTCCCTCTCCCGAGCTTTCTCTTCATCGCGTGCCGTCGACCAATCTTTTTGGCGTGGCACGCGAGGGCTGTCTGCACCGTGCAGTGGGCTGAGGTCGGGTGACGTCTCCGGTCGGCGACCAGGAAGCAGCGGAGCTTCCCTTCGCTGCATACTGTTCACTTCGGCCCCTCGCCGAGGATAGGCCACCCCCCCTCTTCTCTCTCTCGTAATCTCTTAACCCTCATCTTTAACTAGTCATTGTAGTGATTGTTTTTGTGTTGCATGGTGTTGTTGATGGAGCATAAGCAGAGTTAACATCTAAGGAAAAAGGAAGAAAATGGTTGGAAGGAACTCGTTGAGCATAGGCTCTGTCATGTTTCTTGAGTTATAATATATTTAAAGGGTTAAATGGTAAAAGAAGTAACAGTAGGGTTTTAATTGGACTATTAGCAAACTTATTGTTTTGGCAATTATAGGAGATAGAAGGATATACCTAATGGAATATGTTGTTGGGACTCAGCATGGTAAGGAGAATAATGTTACATCTTTAGAAGCTTAGCTAAAGATTAGCTTGGTATTCTATTACTCCACTAAGGGACCCATGATGATAACTACCACGTACATGTGTGCACAGTCCTAGATAAAATAGGAAGAGAGGAAACAACACGTTTGGTTATGAATAAGGAGTAGAGTAGTATCCCAACAAACTGGATCAACAGCCCACTTCGCTAAGAGTTGGGTTGGCAGACTTAGAGGTCTTGGGTTTGAACCTATTTTTGGGGAGGAGGGTTAGCAGTTTTCTTTCCCTTCCTTTTTCCTGTTGAGTGTTCATTGAGACTTCACAAGTACTATATAGTTAAATCTGAGTATTAGCTCAACTGGGTTGGGAGCATGGATGATATGTGAGTGGTCTAAGGTTCAAGCCTTGGCTTGGGTAGATAGAGAAATTCTTTTTCGATATGATTTCTTTTTGGTTAGATGCTATTTGTTTGTATAGCTTCAACTAATATATTTCCTTACCCTTTAATAAACGATTTTTGCCATCCTTTTGGTTTAGACCTATGACTCGAGTATATATTTTTATATAAGCTAAATATATGTTAATTTAATAGGAGATTGCTAGTTCAATATTTAATTTTAATCCAAAACTTGCTTATTTAAATAGTGATAATAATGACATTGTATAGATCGTATATTTATACTTGATAAATAAAGTAGTTAATCTTCTTTTTAATAAAAATTGGACTTAGCAGTTAGGATTAGTTATGGATATTATTTATGCCTTTTGTCATATATGAATAGATAATTAATTAGATTAAATATTATCCTCTAGGTCCATTTGCCACTTTGGGCTCTTCGGGCGTGGACATTGGACCAGCTTTTACTACTCATCAGCACCCGGAGTCAGGCAAGTATACCTTGCCTCCCTCTACAGTTTTATTTACATCCATTGTATTTCATTTCCCAGTTTTGACTGTTTACGGACATGTGCTTTTCGTATTTTATTCTTTTGAGTTGTTTCATTGCATATAGCCGTGTTCATGTTTGGTCTTGTTGTTCACACTTGGAGTTTCTCGTCAGTACCTTACTTGAGTTGTGTCATAGAACGAGTGCGTGTAGTGAACTGCCATAGCCTTGATTATCGTTTTACACAACCAGAGAGTCCACACTCGGGACGAGGGTTGTTTGGTGCACCAGAGAGTCCACACTCGGGACGAGGGTGTTTGTCGTGATCATTGGCACCAGAGAGTCCACACTCGGGACGAGGGTTGACCAATTACATCAGAGAGTCCACACACGGGACGCGGGTGCCTTGCCGTGAGCTAACCAGAGAGTCCACACTCGGGACGAGGGTTAGTGCTTAGTTCAATCCCGTGAGTCCACACTCGGGATGAGGGTTTGGTTCTTCCATTGATCTCGTGTATTCGTTCATCGGTCAGTTCATTTATACGTAGTTGTTCTAGTGTTCGTGTTCATGTTCGTGTTCGTGTTCGTGTTCGTGTTCGTAGTCATTTGTCGTATTCCTATTTTCTTGTCTATTTTTCTTACGCATGATAAAACTGTTAGATAGGCATGTATATTATTTATCTTGCTATGTCCTCTGAGGACATGATGATCTCTTCAGATTTAGCGATTGCATGGAGTTAGCTAGTAGTTCTGGATGGCGGAGGATTTGCGATTCTTGTGGGTTTCAGGTATCACTATTACGTTTTTTATCCTTTCGTGCTCTATATTCCTTATCATGAGTGATCTTGTTCATTGATTCAGTTTAGAGACTCTTGTTATATTCTTGGAGTCTTATCGGACATATATGCTAGTGGGCTGCAGTCCACGACCCATAGTGTTCATTCATGTTTATTATTCTTATTGTGGATTGAGATATAGATTTGTTTGCCATGATTTGGCATATACCATAGCTGCGACAGCGTTTACGTATCCAAGTCGTGCTGGAGTCTGCTCGATACGTAGATGGCTTGCTCACGCTCTCGCGTCTGAAAATCGGGTACGGGTCGTGACAAATGCAAGTCATAAAAATCTATCAAAAATATTCACGAAAATGCATTCACGAAAATCAAAGCCAAAGTTAAATCAAGCGCGACATGAAAACCAGATCAACGGAGGTCTCTTCCGACTCAGCCGCAGAGCCAATCCTTGAGGCGCAACCTGCTGAATATGGGTCTTGGTTCCAAATAAGCCATTCCATAACGGAGAATGGATCTTAATTCAACCGTTGCCGTTCGATCGATTCGGCCGATTCCGACCTATCGGTCTCGACCGAATCGATAGTGACAATGTTCATTTCTCGCGCATCCCGTGGACGGAAATGGGGCACGATGTAGGGACGGGACACTACACCATAATCAACTAAGAAAAAGTTTTGTCCTCAAAACTTAAGGGTAGAACCTACCTTTACGAGAATAATGAAGGATATTTTTCCTTCATTTCCGATTCAAGCTCCCACGTCGACTTTTCGACCGAATAGTTACTCCAGAGTACACAGACGAGAGGTTCGCAGTAGCTTATCCTTGCGTTCTAAGATTTGAACTGGCTCTTCAACGTACGATAAGTCGGACTTCAGCTCCAGCTGGCCAAAATCTACCACGTGGCTAGGGTCGTGCACGTACTTCCGCAACTGAGAGACGTGGAAGACATTGTTTACACCTTCTAGCGCCGACGGTACAGCAATTTTATAGGCCACTGGGGCGACCCGCACGAGTATTTCGAACGGCCCAATGAATCTCGGACTCAACTTTCCTTCGTGTCGAACCGAGTAACTCCTCGCATGGGTGACACTTTAAGAAATACGTGATCGCCTTCTTGAAACTCGAGGGGTCGACAATGAACATCCGTGTAACTTTTCTGACGACTCTTTGCAGTCTTTAATCTTTCCCGAATGAGCAAAACTTTTTGCACAGTCTGTTCCACCTGTTCCGGGCCGAAAATCTGCCGCTCTCCGACTTCGTCCCAGCAAATGGGTGATCGACACTTTCGTCCGTACAAAGCTTCATACGGTGCCATCTGAATTCTGGATTGATAGCTATAATTGTAGTGCCCCGTTCCTACATTATGTCCCGTTCTCCGTCCATAGGGTACGCGAGAAAGGAACACTGTCGCCATCAATTCGGTCGGGACCGATAAGTCGGGATCGATCGAATCGGTCGAATGGGAACGGTTGAATTAAGATCCATTCTCCGTTATGGAATGGTTTCTTCGGAACCAAGTCCCATATTCAGCGGGTTGCGTCTCAAGGATTGACTCTGCGGCTGAGTCGGAAGAGACTTCTCGTTGCTCTATTTTTCACGTCGCTTGCGTTAGTTTTGGCTTTGTTTTCTGAATGCGTTTTCGTAAATATTTTCGATGGTTTTCATGACTTGAATTTCGAACTCGTATTTCCTATCGAACTTCTTGAAAAATACAGTGTTCTAATCGATTGCTTGTGCGATTTTAGGTAATCGCGTAGGCGACGTCTAGCGCGACCAACAAGTTCTTTGGCCTCAAGCAAACTCAAGGTGAGTGGCTGACCTCCTTCTCCTCGACCCTCTATTTCAAAAATGAGAACTCAGGTAACAGTATCAATTTGAATGGTTCACTCGAAAAATACAATTCCTATGTTTAGATGAGAAAAGATAAGAGTCTAACAAAGAGATAGAATTATTTCTGGGTTTGAAAAATGAACCAAGTAAATGAATTGATTACTTAACAGCCCCAACGATACCCTAAATTATACCTTATTAACATAACACGGTCGTTGGACAACTTGTCGACAAGGGGTGTTTTTACCGTTTCTGTGGATCGGAAAGCCTTGGGCCAGGGGACCGATCCGGCCATGGAGGAAACGGGGTATAGCCGAGCTGAGTGTGCAGCAATATATAGTTTGGGGACTTGCATCGGAGCTCGCTACTTGCGGTGCAAGGATACCATTTGCCAGGCTATGTCCAGGATGGCTAACTAACGCCGAAGACCTGTGGGTAATACACCTAATATAATTATTATCAACTAACAGGAAAAGTGATGGTTAGTTTTATTTTGCACGGCACGCTCTGCCGGAGGGAATTCTAGCATAATTCACTTGGTTTAATTCCGCCAAACTGTTCACATGAAAATAACTAGGATGGTTAGAAAGATCACAAATAAATAAGTTACATATTTTATCTAAATTCTTGAACCAAATGAGAGCTTGGAAATTAGCTAATCGCCAGTACATGTTGATTGTACTGATCCTCGCTCTCTCTACAGGTGCGATAAATCAGGAGGAGCGTGCTACGTGAAGGAAGGCAACGCTCGTGTGTTTTGAAGCTTCGTCCGTACGGTCGAAGCCTAGATCCAATCTTTTGAAGACTCCGCTGTCGAAGACCAGAAGACAGATGGAGCGACTCCTGTAAACCCCTCTCCCAAAAATTTGATTTTTTTACGTACAAAGTTTTGAAAGATTGTTTTCACAATTCAAGTGGGTTACACTGACAATCAATGTAAGAATCTTATGTTGGATCATTACACGTAAAAAACCATTCCAAAATACGAAATCAGGGAAAAGCCTTAAGACTTAATTTTATAGGTTCTAGTCTAAAGATCAATGACCAGTTAACTATTCCTTATTTACTGAACCTCAAGTTTGATAGGCTCATCCTTCTTTAAGAGCCCTCACATCATACAATTACATATTGAGGAAACCACAAACAAACCATTTTTTGTCATTTTTTTTCTAGGCAACAACCTACACTAGTGCACCATATGCATAATTTCATTTATTCTTAGCAGAATGTAAGAAACTACAGCCTTTACATCTTAAAGTACAGGTGGTTGCTTTGCTCCATCTTTCATAGTAACATTTCAGAAGTTTTGCTAGTAATATCTGATGTTTCCAATAAAATGAGGCAAAGGAGGAGAATCTTACATGTAACTTTAAGCTAGATATTTCCTTGCCAGGCCTTGAGGCCCATATAGATCTTTATGCAAATGCAATGACCTAAAACTTGTATAGATAGTGCTTGGTCCTATTGGACCTACTACCCGTACATACATAGTATATGTAGAGTTCCCAGATTAGAGCCTGAAGCAGGCATTCTTTCGTTGAGCCCAAACACTCCACCCTAGCGTTGGATTCCATTCCAGCCCATGTAAGGCCATACACTGTTGTATAAATACAGAACTTCCCTACAAACAAAACCCTAATACGTAATGGTGGCAGCCGCCTTGCTTCTTCAATCCCTCGTACCACCCCCACGCTCACAGCACATCGTCGTCCAGAAGCGGGTACTGTCTTTGTCTCCGAGCCCAGCCGCACGAGTAGGACGGTCCTCCTCGTCCAGGTATGATAACTTAGCACCGAATTCTCAAACTCCATGTACACCTGATCACATGCGACTGCCAGAACAGTATTGTCATTAGGATCGTTCGAACAATGGAGCCGCCTGCGAATTCTTCGGTCGTCGCGGCAGCAGCGTACACGTCCCCATGCTAGCAACAACACCATGCCGCACCGCACCGTCGACAGCAACGACGCACGAACGGCCGGCGATCTGCAGCGCCCCTGTGCCGGTACTGCCAGGTCGTAGCACACAGCCCTACGCCAGTTCACCCTCCCCGTCGCGTGCTATGCCAAAGCTGCCATTGCACCATGGCTTATTTCTGTTGTGTTTCTCAAGCACGCCTCCGCATGATGAGAGCTGTATTTGGTACTGCCTCGCAGGCACACGAGAGCGGACACCGGACAGTCGATGACAGTTTCTCGAAAGAGAAGCCACTACTGTCAAACGCTGCTGTCGTCGCCCTTTAAAGAAGTTGAGACGTTCTTCATTGTTGTAGCGCCAGCAGTTAATGAAGGTAAGTTGTTCCCTTCTCCTTGCTAGTCTCTCTACTTCTCCTTGCTAGTCTCTCTAGTACTAGTTAAAGTATAGGAGAAATGAAAAATGAATTATAGGAAGAATATGGGTTAGCTATACAGGAAGAGGAAGAATAAGACGAAGAGGAATAGTTATTAATAAAGCCTTGTATTGTTCACCTAACATGGAACACTAAATCAAGGGAGTGTATTATAAATGACCCTACTGCTAATTTTCACTCTCTTTCTATTTGTTAGTCAAAACTATTAGTTGTTATTTACATATGAACACTCTTCATTCCATGGAAACTTCATTAATATACTTGTACTGAATCATTATTGTATAAGAGGAAACC
Organism: Iris pallida; assembly: GCA_029216955.1. NCBI lineage: Eukaryota > Viridiplantae > Streptophyta > Magnoliopsida > Asparagales > Iridaceae > Iris > Iris pallida. Next base: position 37,269,805 of record JANAVB010005599.1, read on the forward strand.
AAATTTTCTATAAATTAGTTACATAAAGATATAAATAGAAAGCGATGAACTGGACCATTAACTAAGTTTGAAAAATATAATAATCCTACTAGAAAATTGTCCGATACGACGTGCGTCCCACCAAACCGGGCGACGTGATCGCGAATTGAAAGCATTGAAAGGTGCGTATCGACTTCGTAGACGTGTAGACTTTGACGGAATTCAAATTGGTTGCGTGTGCGTGACGAATTTGATGCGTATCCGTCAAAATTCACTGTATCGACCTGTGTGAAAATTTCCCAATTACTTTGTACACGTTCGTCAGATCGAGACAAAACTTATGCCAACAGCACCGTATCATTTTTTTGGTCCTGCATACCAAGTTTGGTCCGATTCTGAGACAGTTGATCAGATCGCCGTTTTGCGGGCCCTACGATCTGATTCAACGGACGATTTTGTGCGCGGCCCATCGGAATCCAAAATTGGACATACCGTTGGGTTCGTATCATCAAAAAAAATCCGTAGACATGTAGTATGACGACTTTAGAGACCATTGACTTTGGCACATTTTTTGGTGCAAAGCGGGTCCAACGGCGGACATCGTTTTGGCCCGAAATGACTGTTTTGGTCCGAAATGACCGTTTTGTCTCTGTGTCCAGAATTGGACTTAAGGACACGCAATTCTAGCTAATTTGACTATTTTGAGAATGTTGGCAATGTCTGTTTCAACTTTCGAAGACAGTTGTAAGATTTGGACTTTATGGCTTACCAGTTGACGGTGTATTGTTGGTTCTTCGTGCTACCACCAGGCAAGATACCTTGTCTCCCTCTACAGTTTATTTTCATGCTTATAGTTTTTCCTATTTTTATATATGTTATCATCTTATTCTCTAGTTGATATGAGTTTATCTATATGTTTCCTGCGTTCCATGTTTTGCTAGATTATCGTCTTGCTTGTATATCAGTTTCATGATTAGATAGTGTAGTTACACCAGACTTGTTCACTTTATAGTTCATGCTAGAGTTGTCCTTACCCATGTCTTGACATGAGTTGTACCTTGTCTCACCTGTGCCTCGACTGAGTCGTGTCTTGGAACGAGTACGTGTAATTGAACTGCAACTTCCTGTTATCGTTCCTCAACCAGAGAGTCCACACTCGGGACGAGGGTTGACTATTTGTACCAGAGAGTCCATACTCGGAATGAAGGTATTTGTCTTGATCTGTTTACATCCATGAGCCGACACTCGGGACGAGGATGTTGTTTATTTGCACCAGAGAGTCCACACTCGGGACGAATGTGCCTTGCCTTGAACTAACCAGAGGGTCCACACTCGGGATGAGGGTTAGTGATTAGTTCAAACCTGCGAGTCCACTCGGGGTGAGGGTTTGGTATTTCATTGATCTCGTGTTCACTTGTTCATCCAGCAGTTCAGTTATGTGTAGTTTTTCTTGTATTCCAGTTCGTAGTCACCTGTCAGTAGCCACTTGTCGATAAGTTACTTGTTATTAGTTTTTGTCGTAGTATCTTGCCATGTGTATGTCTCGTTCCTTGCTTGTATCCTATTTATAGTTTATGCATGATAGAACTGCTAGATAGACATGTTTTTATGTATTTTGCTATGTCCCCTGAGGACATGATGATCTCTTCAGGTTTAGCGATTGTATGGAGTTAGTTAGCAGAGCGGGATGGTAGATGATTGTGATGCATGATTCAGGTATTTGTCAGTGATATTACATTGTTATCCTTTCGTGCTTTACATTCCTTAGCATGAGATATCCTTCTTATTGATTCAGTTTAGAGACTCATGTTATATTCTTTGGAGTCTTATCGGACATATATGCTAGTGGGCTGCAGACCACGACCCATAGTTGTTCATTCACGCTTATATTACTCTTGTGGATTTAAGTTATAGATTGAATTGCCATGATTTGGCAGTATACCATAGCCTTGACAGTGTTTACATATTTGAGTTGGGCTGGAGTCCGCTTGATACGTAGCTGGCTTGCTCACGAGCTCATGTCCGAAAAGCGAGTGCGGGTCGTGACAAGTTTTTTTGGTGGCCCACCAGGTCAGAGCATATCGTATCGATTACGTAACTGTACTGATACGAGCCTGCGACTATGACTAAACCCTTAGAAATCTCAATCCACTCTACCTTGAAAAATCTCTTAGAAATTTCTCTAACGTCCTTGAAACCTCATATTTGCTCTCGATTATTCTTTCTTGCCTTTCCGTACCATTGATTCTCGTCCCTTCCTATTTCGGGGTGACGAATGATCGTGCTGTCTAGAAATTGTCAAAAATTCTTAAGTTATACTATAAGTTAGTTTGATTACTGAATTTTGGTTGTTTGATAGATAGATAGGAGGGGATTAGAGATGTCATATGCCATAGATAGCTGTTAGTAGTAAGTTTAGCAACTAGTTGGAAGGGTATAAAGTTCTAGCGACATGTGTTTAGAGAGAGTAGTGTGACCAAAGGTGGGTAGAATTCTTCGAGGACTTGTAATTACGAAATAATTATGAGGATATAAAAATTTGAATATTAAATACTATAGTATTAATCTGTAATTGAGGATATTATGAGATATTGGATTAAAAAGATCGGAAAAAAATAGATGAGTAGAGAAAGAAGGGGTGATCTTGAGAAGTTGGAATTTATGCGGTTTGGACTTTTTTTGACTCAGATTGAAATTGAATCAAATTTCGAGGACGAAATTTTGTAAGGTGGGTATGATGTAAACCCCTCTCCCAAAAATTTGATTTTTTTACGTACAAAGTTTTAAAAGATTTTTTTCACAATTCAAGTGGGTTACACTGGCAATCAATGAAAGAATCTTATGTTGGATCATTACACGTAAAAACCATTCCAAAATACGAAATCAAGGAAAAGCCTTAAGACTTAATTTTATAGGTTCTAGTTAAAGATCAATGACCAGATAACTATTCCTTATTCACTGAACCTCAAGTTTGATAGGCTCATCCTTCTTTAAGGGCCCTTACATCATACAATTACATATTGAGGAAGCCACAAACAAACCATTTTTTTTGTGATTTTTTTTGCTAGGTAACAACCTACACTAGTGCACCATATGCGTAATTTCATCTATTCTTAGCAGAATGTAAGAAACTACAGCCATCTTAAAGTACAGGTGGTTGCTTTGCTCCATCTTTCATAGTGACGTTTCAGAAGTTTTGCTAGTAATATCTGATGTTTCCAATGAAATGAGGCAAAGGAAAAGAATCTTACATGTAACTTTAAGCTAGATATTCCCTTGCCAGGCCTTGAGGCCCATATAGATCTTTATGCAAATGCAATTACCTAAAACTTGTATAGATAGTTCTTGGTCCTATTGGACCTACTACCCGTATATACATAGTATATGTAGAGTTCCCAGATTAGAGCCTGAAGCAGGCATTCTTTCGTTGAGCCCAAACACTCCACCCTAGCGTTGGATTCCATTCCAACCCATGTAAGGCCACACACTGCTGTATAAATACAGAAATTCCCTACAAACAAAACCCTAATACGTAATGGTGGCAGCCGCCTTACTTCTCCAATCACTCGTACCACCCCCACGCTTAGAGCACATCGTCGTCTAGAAGCGGGTACTATCTTTGTCTCCGAGCCCAGCGGCACGAGCAGGACGGTCCTCCTCGTCCAGGGACGCTGACTCAGCACCGAATTCTCAAACTCCATGTACACCTGATCACATGTGACTGCCAGAACAGTATTATCGTCAGGATCGTTCGAACAATGGAGCCGCCCGCGAACTCTCCGATCGTCGTGACAGCAGCGTACACGTCCCCATGCTGGCAACAACACCATGTCGTACCGCACCATCGGCAGCAATGACGTACGAACGGTCGGCGATCTGCAGCACCCCTGTGCCGGCACTGCCAGGTCGTAGCACACAGCCCTACGCCAGTTCACCCTCCCCGTCGCGTGCTATGCCAAAGCTGCCATTGCACCATGGCTTATTTCCGCTGTGTCACTCAAGCATGCCTCCGCATGATGAGAGCTGTATTTGACACTGCCTTGCAGGCACGCGAGAGCGGACACCGGACAGTCGATGACATTTTCTCGGAAGAGAAGTCACTACTGTCAAACGCTGCTGTTGTCGCCCTTCAGAGAAGTTGAGACGTTCTTCATTGCTGCAGCGCCAGCAGTTAATGAAGGTAAGTTGTTTCCTTCTCCTTGCTAGTCTCTCTAGTACTAGTTAAAGTATAGAAGAAATGAAAATTGAATTGCAGGAAGAATATGGGTTAGCTATACAGGAAGAGGAAGAATAAGACGAAGAGGAATCGTTATTAATAAAGCCTTGTACTGTTCACCTAACATGGAACACTAAATCAAGGGAGTACATTATAAACGACCCTACTACTAATTCTCACTCTCTTTCTATTTGTTAGTCAAAACTATTAGTTGTTATTTACATATGAACACTCTTCATTCCATGGAAACTTCATTAATATACTTGTACTGAATCATTATTGTATAAGAGGAAACCAAATATTGTATAAATTAGTTACATAAAGACATAAATAGAAAGCGAAGAACAGGACCATTAACTAAGTTTGAAAAATATAATAATCCTACTAGAAAATTGTCCGATACGACGTGCGTCCCGCCAAACCGGGCGACGTGATCGCGAACCGAAAGCATTGAAAGGTGCGTATCGACTTCGTGGACGTGTGGGCTTTGACGGAATTCAAATTGGTTGCGTGTGCACTACGAATTTGATGCGTATCCGTCGAAATTCACCGTATCGACCTGTGTGCAAATTTCTCAATTACTTTGTACACGTTCGTCAGATCGAGACAAAACTTGCGCCAACAGGACCATATCATTTTTCTGGTCCTGTATACCAAGTTTGGTCCGATTTTGAGACAGTTGATCGGATCACCATTTTGCGGGTCCTACAATCCGATTCAACAGGCGATTTTGTGCACGGTCCACCGGAATTCAAAATTGGACATACCGATGGGTTCATACCATCAAAACGAATCCGTAGACATGTAGTAAGACGACTTTAGAGACCATTGACTCTGGCATGCTTTTCGGTGCAAAGCGGATCCAACGGCGGACATCGTTTTAATCCGAAATGACTGTTTTGGCCCGAAATGACCGTTTTGCCTCTGTCTCCAGAATTAGACTTAAGGACAGGCAATTCTAGCTAATTTGACTATTCTGAGAATGTTGGCAATGTCTGTTTCGGCTTTCGAAGACAGTTGTGAGATTTGGACTTTGTGGCTTACTAGTTGACGGTATATTGTTGGTTCTTCGTGCTACTACTAGGCAAGATACCTAGTCTCCCTCTACAGTTTATTTTCATACTTATAGTTTTTCCTATTTTTATATATGTTATCTTATTCTCTAGTTGATGTGAGTTTCTCTACATGTTTTCTGCGTTCCATATTTTACTAGATTATCGTCTTGCTTGTATATCAGTTTCATGATTAGATAGTATAGTTACACCAGGCTTGTTCACTTTATAGTTCATGCTAGAGTTGTCCTTACCCGTGTCTTGATATGAATTGTACCTTGTCTCACCTGTGCCTCGACTGAGTCGTATCTTGGAACGAGTACATGTAATTAAACTGCAACTTTCTGTTATTATTTCTCAACCAGAGAGTCCACACTCGGGATGAGGGTGTTTGGCTTGATCTGTTTACATTCGTGAGTCCACAATCGGGACGAGGATGTTGTTTATTTGGACTAGAGAGTCCACACTCGGGACGAGGGTGCCTTGTCTTGAACTAACCAGAGAGTCCACACTCAGGACGAAGGTTAGTGATTAGTTTAAACCTGCGAGTCCACTTGGGGCGAGGGTTTGGTATTCCATTGATCTCGTGTTCACTTGTTCATCTAGCAGTTCAGTTACGTGTAGTTGTTCTTGTATTCCAGTTCATAGTCACCTGTCAGTAGCCACTTGTCGATAAGTTACTTGTTAGCAGTTTTTGTCGTAGTCTCTTGCCATGTGTATGTCTCGTTTCTTGCTTATATCCTGTTTATATTTTATGCATAATAAAACTGCTAGATAGGCATATTTTTTTGTATCTTGCTATGTCCCCTGAGGACCTAATGATCTCTTCAGGTTTAGCGATTGCATGGAGTTAGTTAGCAGAGCGGGACGGTAGAGGATGGTGATGCATGATTCAAGTATTTGTCAGTGATATTACATTGTTATCCTTTTGTGCTTTACATTCCTTAGCATGAGATATCTTGCTTATTGATTCAGTTTAGAGACTCTTGTTATATTCTTTGGAGTCTTATCGGACATATATGCTAGTGGGCTGCAGACCACGACCCATAGTTGTTCATTCATGCTTATATTACTCTTGTGGATTTGAGATATAGATTGAATTGCTATGATTTGGCAGTATATCATAGCCTTGACAGCGTTTACGTATCCGATATGGGCTGGAGTCCGCTTGATACGTAGCTGACTTGCTCACGAGCTCACGTCCGAAAAACGGGTGCTGGTCGTGACAACTCCCCACCATCTCAGGTGGATTTTGTAATACTGGTTGTAGCAACTAATGGATGAAATGTATGGAACGACTATCTCATCGACGTTTATTTTATAATGGAGTCAGTTTGTAAAAAGTCCGTGCAGCGCCTTTGTATCGAGTCTGTAAAGTGATGTTCATTATCAATAAAGCTTAAGTTTCCTTCTTTATAATGTGTGTTCAATTTACTTTATGCATTCTCTTGTTATTGTGTTTCGGATAACCTTATGACCTTGTCTTATGTGATCGCAATTTAGGTTTGCACGACATCACGCCCGGAGGATGACTATCGATTCTACGGAATCGGGGCGTGACATAATGGTATCAGAGCACGGCTTTACATCCTTTGGCCTTCCGTTTGAGTCTCGAACCTTTGACCTCGTGTCGATGAGATGAGTTGTTCCATACAGCGAGTCTATAATATTTTTTGAGACTAACACGAGTTGTCTTCTAAATTCCAGAGGTCCAAGAAACCGCGGCCGGGAACGGAGATAGTGCTTCGAACGACTCGAGCAGCTCAGGGGCGCAACCCTCGAACATCCCTATGGATCCCATGGAACTGATGATGTGCATGTTGGAAGGACAACAACGGCAGGCCGAGGCAAATCAGTGTCTGAACGAACAGCATCGACAGCATGTTGTAGAGCAGCAGAGACAAGCTACGGCACGACAGACTCAGTTCGAGGCCCAATTCGATGCGCAGTTCAAGTTGCAGCAGAAGCAGCTTGATACTCTTTAGCAAATCGTCCAGACGGTTGTGGCCAACGGAAATTCTGTGATGACTTACACTGCAGCCGAGCCTGCGGTTCTACCGATTCAAATCGAGCCGGAGGCACCCGAGAATTCACCTGCGAAACCAAGAAGCTCCAACTTTGAGGTGAAAAAATTCACAAAAAATTGCCGCACTTTCTTCTGCGGTACTAAATAACCTTCTTTGGCGATCGATTGGTTGGAGGAGTTGGAAGACCGGTTCGAGCTTCTGGGCGTCAAAGAGTCCAAGAATGTCGCATGCGCTCAACTTCTACTCCGTTTGAACGGCAACGACTGGTGGGCCGTGCAAAAGCGAACGATCAGACGCGATGATGAGACAATAGCAATCACCTGGGCCACCTTCCGAAAGGCGTTCGAGATCGAGTACCTCCATGCTGCCATTCGACAAGACAAAGAAAATAAATTTATACAGTTGAGACAAGGGAACAAGACGGGAAGGCAGTGCGCAGCAGAATTCAATAAGTTAGCCAAATTCGCTTGGGCATTCTTGCCAATAATGGAGAGTCGTGCTCGATGGTTCGAAGTGGGACTGAGGCCCGCTATCTCTGCTCATGTGTTTGTTGTCGAATACAAGACAATGGGCGAGTCCCTGAATCACGCCCTCCGCCTTGAACGCCAATATCCCCCAGACGATGTCGGCGCTGTGCATACATACCATCAAAAATGCCCTAGCCACGCGGGAGGAAACAATGGGACCAAGCGTCCAAACCATGGGCAACAATGCAGACAACAAGGGCAAAACTCGTGGCCTCAATGCTCCCGATGTCACCGATTCGGTCACACTATCAACGATTGCTGGATACCAGAGTGGGGATGCTAGAACTGTGGAAAAATGGATCACGTTCGTGCTAATTGCCCAACGAGAAGGCCGAACCCAACGGCGCCCCAAATAACAGCAATATCGTCCAAGGAACCAGGGTCCAGAGGCTCGAGCCCATCAACCCGCACCACAAAATGGCCAAGACTGTCGCCCTAATGCCTAGGGCCACGTCTACGCCATGACTCGAGATGAAGTGCTTGCATCAGATATAGTAGTGTCAGGTATACTAAATTTCAATAATGTGCATGCTCGTGTGTTATTTGATTCAGTTGCTTCGTATAGTTTTATATCGACGGACTTTGTCGTCGAGCACAAATTTTTTATAATATCATTAGATCTCGACCTTAGCATAAGTATACCTTCGAGCACACCACTACTCACAAATTTAGCCTGCGGTGACGGGATCATCTGTATTGGAGGTCAAAAGATCGGTCTTGATGCGATAGTTCTAGATATGAAGGACTTTGACATCATATTGGGTATGGATTGGCTCGGTCCTTGCAACGCTACCATCGATTGTGCAGGAAAGAAGGTCACCTTCCGTATATCTGGAGTGCCTGAATTCTGCTATACGTGTGGTGAAGCATCGTCGGCCTGCATGGTGATCTCGGCAATTTCTGCTCGGAAGCTGCTTCATTCCGGGTGTGAAGGCTACTTAGCGTCCATTCATGACAAAAGACAGGATCGTGCAAACGCGGGTCAGAATGACGTTGTGGCAGAATTCCCAAACATGTTCTCGGACGAGCTACCCGGCATGCCGTCCGATCGAGAAATAGAGTTCACTATCGACACATTCTCTGACACCCGGCCGATCTCGAAAGCTCCGTATAGAATGGCCCCTGCAGAATTAAAAGAACTGAAGGCACAACTCAAGGAATTACTCGACAAAGGGTTTATCCGTCCGAGTGTCTCACCATGGGGTACGCTCGTGCTATTTGTGAAAAAGAAGGATGGATCGATGCGGCTCTGCATCGACTATCGGGAATTAAATAAGGCCACCGTCCGGAACAAATATCCCTTGCCCCGCATCGATGACTTGTTTGACCAGCTCCAAGGTGCAACGGTATTTTTGAAGATTGATCTGCGATCAGGTTACCACCAACTCAAAGTCAAGCCAGATGACGTGCCGAAGTCTGTATTTCGCACTCGCTATGGCCACTACGAGGTCTTGGTAATGCCATTCAATCTGAAAAATGCCCCTACCGTCTTCATGGATCTAATGAATCGGGTGTTCCGTCCGTTCGTTGACAAATTTGTAGTAGTCTTCGTCGACGACATCCTCGTCTACTCGAAGGATCGAGCGCAACATATAGAATACCTGCGGACGGTACTCCAAATCCTTCGAAAGAATCAGTTGTATGCGAAGAGAAGCAAGTACGAATTTTGGCTGAACAATGTCTCATTTTTCGGGCATATCATCTCCGCTGCGGGCATCTCAGTCGATCCAAAGAAAGTTGAGACAGTTGCTGATTAGAAATGGCCTGCATCAGTTAGCAAAATTCGAAGCTTCCTAGCCTTAGCGGGATACTACCGACGCTCCGTGAAGGACTTCACGAAGATTGCATCGCCGTTGACTCGCCTCACCCAAAAAGGAGTCGCATTCGAGTGGTCAGACGACTGTGAAGCTTCCTTCCAGGAGCTTAAACAACGGCTCGTTTCGGCCCCAACACTTGCTCTTCCTGAAGAGACTGAGGGATTTCAAATCGTCAGCGATGCTTCTGGCTAGGGCTTGGGGTGTTTGCTCATGCAGCGGGATAAGGTAATATCTTTTGCTTTCCGGCAGTTGAAGTCGCACGAGAAGAACTACCCCACGTACGACCTAGAACTAGCGGCGATTGTATTCGCGTTGAAGCTGTGGCGTCACTATCTTTATGGTGTGGCGTGTAGAATTTATACGGACCACAAAAGTCTCAAGTATCTCTTCAACCAGAAAGAACTAAATTTGCGGCAGAGGCGATGGCTTGAACTAATCAAAGACTACGACTTATCAATCGACTATACGTTGGGCAAAGAAAATGTTGTAGCAGATGCGCCGAGCCGGAAGTACTTAGCTTCGTTATGCATCAACAGTCGACTGCTGCACAACTTGGAAGGAATGGGCATTGAACACCGAGTTCATTTTAGAGACATAAAACTGGCACAACTGCGGCTGGAACCAAGCCTATTGGAGAGAATCAAGTCTGCTCAGAAGGACGACTAATACCTGGAGAAGATGGGGAAGCTGATATCGACAGAAAAAGTATTCGACTTTGCAGAGGATGAGTCGGGAGTGTTGCGAGTGAAGGGACGGCTATGCGTTCCGGATGACGCAGAACTTAGAAAGGAGATAATGTTGGAGGCACATTATGTAAAATATTTCTTGCATCCTGGTAGCACCAAGAAGTATAAGGACCTACGCATTGTCTTTTGGTGGCATGGCATAAAGAGGGACGTAGCGCTCTTTGTGTCGAAGTGTATGGCCTGTCAGCAAGTTAAAGCCGAGCACCAGCGACCGGGCAGGGAGATGCAGAACCTTACCATTCCAGAGTGGAAGTAGGATCATGTCACTATAGACTTTGTCGTTGGCTTGCCGAGGACGCCGCGGGGAAATAACGTCGTCTAGGTCATCGTCGATCGACTAACCAAGTCAGCACACTTCATAGCCATTAAAATTACTGGGAGCGTCAACCGCCTTGCTCAGATATACCTTGATGAAATAGTTCGGCTACACAGGATCCCAGTATCTATCATCTCGGATTAGGATGGACGGTTCGTAGCGCACTTCTGGGGTAGTCTTTATTCAGTATTGGAGACCAAGTTGAAGTTTAGCTCAGCTTATCGTCCTCAGACTGACGGCCAAACAGAACGGGTGAACCAGATTCTCGAGGACATATTACGACTCTGTACGATCGACTTGAAGTCAAGCTGGGACGTTCATCTACCGTTGACCGAGTTTGCATACAATAACAGCTATCAGTCCAGCATCCAAATGACACCGTATGAAGCTTTGTACGGTCGGAAGTGCATATCGCCCATTTGCTGGGATGAAGTCGAGGAACGACAGATACTTGGCCCAGAACTGGTGGAGCAAACTGTGTAGAAGGTCAAGTTGATACGGGAGAGATTGAAGATAGCACAGAGTCGACAAAAGAGCTATACCGACATGCACCAACGCCCCCTCGAGTTCTCGAACACTACTAAAATAACCCAGATTAGCGACGTCAGGAGACGTCGCTAAATACAGGAAATACGTCGCTAACAATGATTTGCGACGTATTTAGCGACAAAAAACCTACGTCGCTTATAGGCAAGTCGCAGATGGCAATTTAGTCGCCAAACGTCGCTATTTGCGACGCGTAGTTAATTGTCGCTAGACGTCGCAAAATGAGCGACAGATAGCGATGTATAAGTACGTCGTCAACTTTGCGACGTAAAGCGACCACTAGCGACGCTTCAAAAGTTTATAAATGATGACGAGGCATGGCATCCACGTGGCCACGTGGGCAACGTAGCGACGTATATTAGCGACGTCGAGCGACGTAACGTCGCTAGTTAGCGACGTATAGCGACGTCTGTGTGACGTCGCAATACGTCGCAGAACGTCGCTATCCGTCGCTAATATAAAAAAATTTTAAAAAAATATAATTGATATTTTTGTTATGCTGTGTGTCTGTGTTTACAGTGTGTGTGAAGTACAGTGTTCGAACCATCGACAGTTTTGCTTACTGTTGTATGTTTTATCTTTGATAGAAAGAGCAACAGTTCAGGATGCACTTCTCAGAGCTTCCTCTTCACGTCCTTCACCTTCTCGGGAACCTTTACGACGTCCGAGAAAGTGAAGGACGTGAAAATGAAGCTCTCAGAAGTGCACCCTGAACTGTTGCTATTTCTATCCAAGATAAAACATAGAACAGTAATCGAAACTGTCGATGGTTCCGAACACTGTATTTCACATTCACTGTAAACACAGACACACATCATAACAAAAATACACAATATATTTTTTTAAAATTTTGGCAGCATCTCCTTTGTATATCAGATCATCGCTTATAACCCAGCGTAGGTATATTTGTCATCCCGTCGCAGATATCACAAAGTAAATATCACAATAAAAATAGGAGGCAGTACAAAGTAAATATCACAGACACACATCCTCACAAACATCCAATAGAGTCAAATAAAAATGAAAGATGATAAAAAGTCTCCCACCAAGTGTATAAACAACAGTGTATGAATAAACAATTTGCCCATAGGGCCAATACATACAAGTCATAAAAAAACCAATAAAATCACTGCGGACCCCTGCCGCGCAACTGGGATAGAATGTAGTCATACTGCTCCTGGGTGAGCTGTACCGTAGGGGCAGTAGGAGGCAGTACAATGTCTGGAGTCGGTGCCAGAGGCAGTGCAGTATCTGGAGTCGGCGCCGTCGATGGACCCGGAGGACGTACCTACTCCAGCTCTCGCAGTCGCTCACCATGCGCAGCAAGGGTACTCACCACCTTCTCAGTATACTGAGCGAGTGAGAGAGAGGCTCCTCTGCGATCCGTCCAGCTCGACCTGTCTACGCTCCGTGCGCTGCGTAGACTCGGTGAGCATCTGCAAGTTGGCAGCTGCAGCCTGATGCAGACTCATCAGCTCCTGTATACTGCGCTCGACCGCATCAAATCGTCCGATGACGATCGGAGGGTCGGATCGTCGCTCGACCGCATCAGAAATCTGCTGCTGCAACTCGCGACGCAGCTCCTCGATCTGACGATGAACATCCTCAGCTCGTGACGACGCCTGCGTAGCCGGAGACTGCGCACTGACAAAGGGGGCCCAGGATGACTCCGAAGCCAAATACGCGCCGTAGGATCCCGTACCGTAGTACGTACCCTTCTGAAGACCGCCAACGGCGGTCATCCAGAGCTCGTCCGGCGATGGCTCTGCAGGCGGCTGGGAGGAAGTACCAGCCCCTCCCTCTGCTTACGCACTAGCAGCAGCAGCAGCATCAGCCGCCTCCTTCTGTAGCCGAACAAACTCGGCCTAGAACATGTTTGCTAACGTGTAAGTGTTTACTAAAGTCTATATTGATATCTATTTTCCTGTTTTCTAAATTATAGTCAGTTAATATTAGTTGAATAGAACGTACATATGCCTGCGTCGCCCTCTCGTCAATGAAGTCCCCAGCCCTCCGATAGGTGACCAGGAAGACGGTCACCATGTTCGGGTCCTCACCCTTCTTTACCTGTTAAAATATATTATCTATTATTAGTATTAAACATTATATCGAACTATATATAAATTAATGTCCGTCATAGGAAACGTACCAGACGACGAAAATGCTCCGTCATCGGAATGGAGCCACCACACCACTTACCGGCGCTCGACCGCGCCACCTTGGCCTTCTCAGACCACTCCTGGTACTGGCGCTCGCTAAATCTAGCCTTCATCGCAGTCCACTGCTCTAGCGTAATCCAACCCTGGATCGGACATCCGGTGCGATCATGACGCTTCTGGTCGTCGATCGCATCACGGATGAGCTTGGCTATGATGCCAGGAAATTGGCCCTCGATCCTCGCCGCCCGGTGTGGTGGATAGAAATAGGTCCTCTATAAGAAGTAAAATACAAAAGTTGTATAATATACACAAATGATTATTAAAATTTAAAAATAAACAAATTTTTTACCTTGAAGTGGGCGAACCAAAAGGCCTTCCTATCTGCGGGAGCATCTGAGTAGTTGAGCCAAGGCCCACCATAGTTCTGCCTCACAAATGTCCCCAGCTGTCTCTGTACTGCAGAAGGCCGATATCTATACAATAATAATTTTTCATGAATATATATGTACATATAATCATTTGAGAAATATATAATAATTAATTAACTTACTTCATAGGCCCGTCCGTCCAAATCTCCATACGCGTCTCGCCCGGGGGAGCGCATGGAGGGTCGCTCTCACCTCCTGCCTGGGCAGGATCAGTCTGATCGCCGTCCTCCATATTATCGGCGTGGGCTCCCTCCATAGAGCCGTCGACAGTAGGAATGCTGGACGGGGGATCAGGCTGGACGCGGGATCAGGAAGGCTGGACGACGAGGGAGGAGTCGCCAACCTGCTAGAACTGCCCTGTCCCGGTAATGGACCGGGAACAGGAAGGCTGGACGACGAGGGAGGAGTCGCCAACCTGCTAGAACTGCCCTGTCCCGGTAATGGACCGGGAACAGAACAGTACACTGGCGTACTCGGAGATGAGGATGAGGGTACGGAACTGCCCTCTCCATCCCCAGCCCGAGGCTGACGGGGCTGCCTAATATATAATCCTCCGCGTCGTCCAGATGGTCTAGTCATACCTGACAATAAAATATATGACAATAAAACAAAAAAACATATTTATATGATAGACATCACAGATTTTTGAAAAATATCATAGTCAAAAAGTGTCACTGAAGTGTCAATAAAAGTGTCAATAAAGTGTCACTGAAGTGTCACAGATTTATATAATAGAAGTGTCACTAAAGTGTCAAATATGATTATAAAACAAACGTACAGATTTAATCCTCTTCTAAAAATTCATCTAGTTCGTTTAGCTCATCTACTTCTTCTTCTTCTTCTTCTTCTTCTTCTTCTTCCTCCTCTACATCTTCACTTTCATCTGCATCTTCCTCTTCAGATAATTCTACTTCTTCTACACAATTAGATGTGTAATAGGAAACTTCCGTCGTGTCCACTTCTATAATATTTGTTACAAGAGGTAGTTCATCCTGTTGATAAGCTATATCGTCAACCTCAAAGGTATTTCTAGCTTTGGTCTTGTATACTGCCCACCAGTCCGACCTTGTTGTTCCCCGTTTAGGATAACTTGTGAAGTACACGAGCTGAGCCTGACTTGATAGGACAAATGGTTCATAGGCTTGATATCGACGCCGATAGTTTATATCAACAAGACCGTGATTGTCTACTTTCCAACCTTGACCTTCAATCGGATCGAACCAATCACACCTGAATAACACAATCTTAGCAGGCTCTATTCCATAACTATATGTCAGCTCCACAATCTCCCGTAACACGCCATAGAAATCGTTGCCCGCATCAACATCTTTGTAGTTCGAAGATCTGATACACAAACAGCTGTTTTTGGTAGAATCGAGATCCACAAAGTTGTCTCTGATCGGGCAAGTTGTTGACTTGAACCTAAATCCATTAACACAGTAGCTTGGCCATATTTTTGCAGCATAAATTGGTCCCTTGGCTAGCGTTCTAATAGACTCATTCTCAAGTCTTGCGTATGGACGATCGACCTAAATACCACGAAAGAAGCAATTAAGCTCATTCTCAATCAAGTGCATATACAAAAAGGTAATTACAGAGTTCTCAAGTCTTACATATGCACTCAACCATGATGGAAAATAATGCCTCATTTCTTGTTCTAGTTCTTCTTCTGTTATGTGTGGCCTACCCGACCTTACATCATCATTAAATATGCTGAAAACAACATCGTTCAAGGCGGTAGGTTATACGGAGGTTATACGGAGTCTTCATGCACATCCAAGGCGGTAGGTTATACGGAGTAACAATCACAGGCCAGCACGAATACTGGGATCCCGAAAGACCAAAAGGAGTAAAACCGTCAGAAGATAGTCCCAACCTAACATTTCGCGGATCTGAAGCAAAATTTGGATACACTCGATCAAAGTGCTTCCACGCTTCTCCATCGGATGGGTGATCTAACACTCCTTCAATCTGTTCTCGCATGTGCCAACTCATATTTTCGGCCGTCTCTTTCACCATAAATAATCTTTGTAACCGCGACGTTAAAGGCAAGTAGTACATTGAATCGGTCGGTCTTCTTGCACCGGTAGACCTTCCTGTACTAGTTGTCTTATAGCGATCAGCACCATAAAATCTGCACACATCTGCGTCCTTGTCGTCTTTGTAGTACAACATGCACCCATTGCGACAGGAATCGATTTTCTCGTATCCCATCCAGAGCGATCTCACCATCCTCTTAGACCGGTAGAAGTCTTTAGGCAACTTAGCACCCGCCGGCAAGATCTCTATAATCAACTCCAACACTCGGTTGTAGCATTCTTGCGACATGTTAAAATCTGACTTAATGCTCAACAGTCTTGTAACCACCTCCAACGGTGAATGATCCTCACAACCAGGATACAATGGAGTCCTTGCATTCTCCAGCAACTCCATGAACTGTGCAGCATCGGCGTTCGGTGCCTCCTCAGGTGCATCATGAACGAAACTAGGCCCCGCAGCATCGAAAATCATGTTCACGCACCCGTTGTCGTATGCATGATTATCTGAAACAAAATTAGGTCCCGCATGCATATACGGCTCAACGTAAGGCTCCGGCTCTGATGCTAAAGACACAAGTTCTCCGTGTGCGGTCCACTGATAGTAATTAGGCGTGAAACCCCTCGAGTACAAATGATATGTCACTTCCACTTCTGGATAATATTTTACGTTATGACATTTCACACACGGACACTTAATTTTGGTGCCGTCTATGTACTGAGGGAACGCCTTAGCAAACTGCAGGAACTGCTCTACTCCTGCTATGTATTCATCCCGCACACCACACATATCATCAGGACGACGATTGTACATCCATGAACGATTCCGCAAGTAGTAATTCATATCCATTTGAAAATAATTCTGCAAAGATGGACACACATTATCCAACAGGCACAAATTCGTATATAATGTCTTATTATGGGACACACATTAGTAGCGGACAGTTACTAATAACAATGATATTGACCGATACCGATACGGTTTGGCATGTTCCGATCCGATACAGACCGATACCAAATATTGACCGATACCGACATTGGCATATTCCGATACTATACATACCGATACCGATACCAAATATTGACCGATACCGACATTGGCATGTTCCGATACCGATACTATACAGACCGATACCGACATTGGCATGTTCCGATACTATACCGACATTGGACAGTTACTAATAACAATGATATTATCCAACAGGCCGATACCGATACGGTTTGGCATGTTTCGATCCGATACAGACCGATACCAAATATTGACCGATACCGACATTGGGGGTCTTTGTTCCGGTCAATTCGGCAAAACCAATCGGTAAGGGTGACTACTATTTCATATAATTTCAAAACTACTAAGAAATAACGCTGAAATACTTAAAATTATGCCTAAATGTATAAAATATATGTTTTTAAATGTAAATAATTTATTAATAATTATTTGTTTTTCGATACCAAAGTTCGATACTCCGATACGATACCGCCGATACTACCGGTATCGCCGATACCAATACTTATAGGAATAGTCCGATACCGATTCCGATACCGATATTGTGAACCTTGGGTATATATCGTCAACATTTCAGATTCTTAAAATGACTTTCAAATGGATTTCAAATGGATTTCAAATAAATTTCAAATGGTATATATCCCTACATTTTGCGAATCCCTTGAACAAAAAATAAAATCCTATAATGTGAAGTAGGCATGCACGAAGAAAATTTCTTTTCGAGCCAACAAGATTTGTAACGATCCTAACATTTGGAAAGAATTAACATCACCATTATATATCATAATAAATCACAAACATAAGCAAGGAAAGGAAGTAGTTAACATGGCATTGTCTTCCAAAGTTCAAAATGTCATGAGCCCGGTTCATGTCCCGCTCTTACTGCTACTACTACACCTACTTCGGTCCATTTGAGTCACATCTATTCTCTCCTTTCTTTCTTTTTCTTTTTTCTTAGTACCACTTGCAATATGTGACAGAGAAATCTATCGACCAATATTAATGGCAGTAGACCAGCATTCAATGGAGACCAAGAGGAAGAGCGAGAGAAGCAACAAAATCGTACTCGATAAAGAAAAGTGGCAGACTGTACACGTACAACAATTATGGAAAAAAAACATGAAAAAAGGAAAAGAAAAATAAAAATATCACAAGACAACCAGCAGCGATATGGACTGCAGTCCACTCGCACACTCTCTCTCTCTCCCTCATCGGTAGTGAATGTGCGTGCAAGCGCCTAAGTGTTCGACCAAAATATACACTTCACCCCTGCCTCCCTCCCCCTACCTCTGCACCCACCCCAACCCTCCCCTGCCCCCCCTCCCCCCTCCCCTGCCCCCCCTCCCCATACCCCTGCACCCACCCCAACCCTCCCCTGCCTTTCCTCCCCTGCCCCCCTCCCCCTGTACCCACCCCAACCATGCCCCCCTCCCCCTACCCCTGTACCCCTCGGGTACCCCCACCCCTCCCTCCACCCCTCGACAGTAAGACCCCCCCACCCCCTGCACCCAACCCCACCCCTCTCTCCCCCCTCGACAGAAAGATCACCCCAGCAGCTAGGGTTAGAGTTCTCGTGTCCGTGTCTGTGTCTAGATAGCTAGGGCTAGGGTTAGGGTTTACCTGAGGAGGGTGGCTTCGTCGAAGGATGGAGGCGGCGAGGAGGGTGGCTTCATCGGAGGAGGAAGCGGCGAGGAAGGCTCCTTCGTCGGAGGAGGGAGGCTGGTCGCCGGAGGGAGGGGTCAACGGGCGAGCGGGGTCTCCGGGGGGAGAAGGGGGAGGGTCTCGTCGGAGGGAGTGGTCGCCGGAGGGGGAGGGTTCGCCAGGGGGAGAGGGGAGAGCGGGAATAAATTTTTGGGTGAAAATTTTGGGATTTCGATCGGACCAGGAACCCTATATGAAATAAAACAGCGACGCCTACATGATACGTCGCTAAACGTCGCAAGCCAGTGACGTAAATTATACTACGTCGCTGAACGTCGCTACGCAGCGACGGACAGCGACGTGTAGCACAAGACGTCGCTATATGCAATTATCAACGACGCGTATTTCCGCCGTCGCTAATATACGTTGCTATTTAAGCATATTTTAGTAGTGGAAAGGCGACAATGTATTCCTAAAAGTGACGCCCATGCGTGGAGTTACCAGATTCGGCGCGAAAGCGAAGTTGAGCCCAAGATTTCTTGGTCCGTTCGAAATATTGAAGCGAGTTGCCCCAGTAGCTTACCAAATCGCTTTACCACATGCATTGTCGGAGGTACACAACGTCTTCCACGTCTCATAATTGTGAAAGTACGTGCACGATCCGAGCCATGTGGTAGATTTGGGTCAGCTGGATTTGAAGGCGGACTTGTCATATGTTGAAGAGCCTGTGCAAGTCTTGGAGCACAAAGATAAACTTCTCTACAACCGTGTCATTCCTCACGTTCGCGTCCTCTGGAGAAACCATTCGGTCGAAGAGTCGACGTGGGAGCTTGAATCAGAAATGAAGGAGAAATTTTCTTCATTGTTCTCGTAGAGGTAGGTTCTATTCTTACGTTTCGAGGACAAAAAATTTTCTTAGTTGGTTATGGTGTAGTGCCCTGTCCCTACATCATGCCCCGTTCTCCGTCCACGGGGTATGCGAGAAAGGAACACTGTCGCCATCGATTCGGTTGGGACCGATAGGTCGGGATCGATCGAATCGGTCGAACGAGAACTGTTGAATTAAGATCTATTCCCCGTTATAGAATGGCTTCTTCGGAACCATGTCTCATATTCAGCGAGTTATGCCTCAGGGATTGACTCTGCGGCTGAGTCGAGAGAGACCTTCCGTTGCTCTGTTTTTCACGTCGCTTAAGTTGGTTTTGGCTTTGTTTTCTGAATGTATTTTCGTGAATATTTTCGATGATTTTTATGACTTACATTTCGAACTCACATTTCCTATCGAACTTCTTGAATAATACAGTATTCTAATCGGTTGCTTATGCGATTTCAGGTAATCGCGAAGGTGACATCTAGCGCGACCAACAAGTTCTCTGGCCTCAAACAAACTCAAGGTGAGTGGCTGACCTCCTTTGTCTCGACCCTCTATTTCAAAAATAAGAACTCAGGTAACAGTATCAATTTGAATGGTTCACTCAAAAAATATAAGTCCTATGTTCAGATGAGAAAATATAAGAGTCTAACAAAGAGATAGAATTATTTTTGGGTTTGAAAAATGAACTAAGTAAATGAATTGGTTACTTAACAGCCCCAACGATTCCCTAAATTATACCTTATTAACATAACACGGTCGTTGGACAACTTATCGACAAGGGGTGTTTTTATCGTTTCTTCGGATCGAAAAGTCTTGGGCCAGGGGACCGATCCGACCATGAAGGAAACGGGGTATAGCCGGGCTGAGTGTGCAACAACGGGTAGTTCGGGAACTTGCATCGGAGCTCGCTACTTGCGGTGCAAGGATCCTATTTACCATGCTATGTCCAGGATGGCTAACTAACGCTGGAGACCTATGGGTAATACACCAAATATAATTATTATCAACTAACAGGGAAAGTGATGGTAAGTTTTATTTTGCACGGCACGCTCTGCCGGAGGAAATTCTAGCGTAATTCACTTGGTTTATATTCCGCCAAACTGTTCGCATGAAAATAACTAGGATGGTTAGAAACATCACAAATAAACAAGTTACATGTTTTATCTAAATTCTTGAACCAAATGAGAGCTTGGAAATTAATTAGCCACTCGCCAGTACATGTTGATTGTACTGATCCTCGCTCTCTCTACAGGTACGATAAATCAGGAGGAGCGTGCTACATGAAGGAAGGCAACGCTCGTGTTTTTTGAAGCTTCGTCCGTGCGGCCGAAGCCTATATCCAATCTTTTGAAGACTTTGCTATCGAAGACCAGAAGACAGATGGAGCGACTCCCCACCATCCCAGGTAGATTTTGTAATACAGGTTGTAGCAACTAATGGATGAAATGTATGGAACGACTATCTCATCGATGTTCATTTTGTAATGGAGTCAGTTTGTAAAAACCCGCACGGCGCCTTTGTATCGAGTCTGTAAAGTGATGTTTATTATCAATAAAGCCTAAGTTTTCTTCTTTATAATGTGTGTTCAATTTACTCTGTGCATTCTCTTGTTGTTGTGTTTCGGATAACCTTATGACTATGCCTTGTGCGATCGTAATTTAGGTTCGCACGGCATCACATCCGGAGGACGACTATCGATTCTACAGAATTCTATTTTGTAAATGATAGTAAAGAATGCTTGACGTTGTTAAGCTTTTTTATGGGCACTACAAGAAAAAGACCTTGTTATAATGTTTGAAATTAGGTTATTACAACGATTCAGTTATAAGCGTTACAGAATTTTTGCAACAGCACATAATATGACGGGTTTGAAGAATTTTTGGCCTATTATAACGATTTATAGTGCTAAACGTTATATATTTTTCATACATATATGACATTGTTACACGTAATTGTTATAAAAAGTGATAAAAAATTAGAATCCCGCTGGAATGCCCGCTCAAACCCGATCCTAAAATCAAAAGCCACATTCCTTCCCCCCTCTCACATTTCTTTCCTCATCTCCTTCTTCCCTCCTCTCGCCCAAGATCCCCATTCTCTACGACTGGTTCGCCAACCACAAGCTCGGTCGCCCTTCGCTCTCCTGCAGGTACACCCACGCCCTGACCCTAGATTTCTAGGATTTTGTGATTCATGGGAGTTTGTGTCACGCCCCGCTCCCGTAGGAGCGATCATCCTTGCTAAGGCGTGATGCCGCACGAGCCTAGATTGCGCTCGTGCAAGGAAGTATCATAACGGTCGATTACAGTGGCTGCGACGAGGTTGTCGCACAGAAGTCCTAAGCAGAAATATTGAAACATGCAGCGAAAATTTAAAAGCAACACACAAGTTATTCAAAAGTGCTCTTTATTGATATTGAGCAATGAGATTACAATGGGGCGCAAGGCCCTGATTACAAGTCTCTCAAGCTCACTTTTCTCTCATTTTACAAGTTACTCTGCTCTCTCTCATCTCTCGATACAATGCTTGAGCCAGTGGAAGCTTCGGAAGGCAATGTCCATACATTATGTCCCATATAAGTCTTGACTTCATGCGGCCGCATGCTTTGAATCGTCAAGGAACTCCTTACCTTGACGCATCCAAGCGAACTCCGTGCTACGAGCTTCTACCTGTAACTGCACATGAAAAACTGTGTGGGTGTCAGTACTCAACTGTACTGGTGGAGTGAGCTCCTTGTCCATCCATACAAAACTGACACGTTCATTTAGTTTATGCAGCTTAATCCCTTTTGATTGTCTTTCTAGTCTTGCCTTAGGATTAATTTTAAGACAATGACGCCTTGGCCTATACTTGGCAACGCAACGACAGGGTCGTGCTATACTCTATTCGTGTCTTCAATATATTCGAGGCAGTGCCTTGCCGAGCAGAAACTTATGCAACTCGACCGTTGTAACACCCCAGTCCCAAAATCATATAGGACTAAGTATGCAAAACATGCCAGCAGTAGATATACGAAGAATAATCTAATGTATGGAATCCTCGTATAAATACATAAGCTGTAAAATATAGAGAACCAAGACATGCTAAATCTCATCCACAAATATATAAAGAATAAAGCTAGAATCAACTTGAATAGTTATGGTACAATCGTTGGGCGGAGACAAAGTCCACTACCAACTATCTCAATGAAATAAATGTACAAGAAAGCGATCGACAAAATGACAAAACGAACCAAGAGCAATCATCTTCGAGAAATGGAGAAGATCACGGTCTTGGCTAGAACACCTGCAGAAAATCATGAAAGCACACACCTGGAGAGATCACCAGGTCCTCAGAGGGACGTAACAAGACACATAAAACAATACCATAATGAACCGTAAATGAAACATGATAGAGGAAAGATCACATGCTCCCACACAATGGAACCTAACCATCTAGGTGTAATGCAAGTCGAAAACTATACTGGAACGTATAAGTGGGTAGGAATAAAGCATAGCATCCGCTAGAGGCTTTCGCATGAACTAGTATACGTCTCTGACCGTATCTGACGCGTGGTCAGGGCCGTGCAATGGATATATCCTCTAGCAATGCACCCATAACAGGGAAACCATGAACCCATAACCGGGCAACTAGAAGGCTGTGGGCTAGCTCATACGTCCCAGTAGTTTTTTTCGCCCATGTATCACACAAGTCATATCCATGACTTGGCGATCCATATCTCTATGCAAGTCTCTATCTAGACTCCGCTAATCCATAAATGAACCGACACACGAACCGCCCGTATCGGTAGCAAGTCGAATACGTAGGTTCGTGCCAACTCCATGATCCTCACTTCTTGTGTCGTGTATGAGACGTGTCAACAGGTTAAAGAAGTTATGGAGTATAACTTCAACACATCGGAAAAGTCAGCTACCACATATGGTCCACACACACGCGCACACACACAAACATCGATATATATATCGATGTTTTCCAAGTCATACTTGGACACACCCTTACTAATGTAAAATACTAGCAACATATAAAATATCATGAATCAAATATAAGTACAAGATGGCAAGGTATCTTGCCTGAAGTTATGTGCAAAAGCAAAGATCCAGTAGCTCGAACCGACAAATAAACGAAGCCAGAGAAAGCCAAATCCCGCAGATGACTCCGGATGCTGCAACAAACATCACAAACGAGTTTGGAATATAAGATATGCCTAGAAATCGTCTGTCCAAAAGTTAAATTATGGAACAGGGTCAAAATCGTAATTTTGGGTCAAAACGATATCTGCCGTTGGACCCGCTTTGCACCGAAATGTACGCCAGAACCTACGGTCTCTAAAGTCGTCAAACTACATGTCTACAGATTTGTTTTGATGAGATGAACCCAATGGTATGTCCAATTTTGGATTCCGGTAGACCGTGCACAAAATCGCCCGTTGAGTGGGATTGTTAGCCCGCAAAAATCGCGTCCCGATCAACGGTCTCATAATCGGACCAAACTTGGCTCACAGGACCAGAAAAATATTTCGAGTCCAATGCCGCAAGTTTCGTCGCATTTTGATGAGTGTGCACAAAATAATTGGGAAATTCCGAAAAGCCCGATACAGAAAACTTTGACGGATACGGGTCAAATTCATCGCGCACACGCAACCAATTTGAATTCCGTCAAAGCCCGCACGTCCGCAAAGTCGATACGGACCTTTCGGTACTCTCGATTTACGACGGGGTCGCCCGATTTGTCGGGACATACCTCGTACGGGGTTTTTAAGGTTTTGAAAACGGGTTTCTCGAAAATTTTAATTTAATTAAACATGGAATTTATTGCAGAATAAATAAATCTATTTAAAGTGGATTCTAGAGGGTCATGTAGACTTTCTACACGAATTGACGGATCTAAAAACGGATTTAAGATGATGGAGAAATCGAACGGAGAAGTAGGAAACCTTAAAGTGGGAATCTGTTGTTTTAATGTTGTTGTTGTTGTCGCCGTGACGATCGGGAGGCGGGGATGCTTTCGCTCCGGCGAGGTGGCACGCATGCCGGGGAGAGGGAGGAGGATGGAGGAGAGAGGAGGAAGAAGATGGAGAAAAAATTAGGATTTTAGGGCTTTCCAAAACTTGTCACCTCCAGTTTTCAAAATTGAGGGCAAATTTGTCATTTTTAATATTCTAATATTTTTGTGAATATTTATTTTTTAATATTATGTTTAGGGTTTTATTTGATCGGGTTTGAGTTTTGTCTCATTTCGACTTGTGCTAGCGACCCGGATCAGTTTTGGACCCAACTAGACCCGACCAACTTGTCATGACCAAACCCAGATATTATATTTGACTAATCTCATTTGATTTTAATGGGATTAGGGATTAGAATTAGATTTAGAACTCGAAATTAGGAGTTTTCAAGTTACCATTTTGACCCCAACTCAAAACCACTTATTTCTTTGACTTGGAGGGCATTTTGGTAACTTGCCAAATGCCCCCAACCCTCTAAAATATGGCCGGCAGCAGCTAGCACCCCCTCTCTTCTTTTCATTGCAAGAAACCTCTCTTTCTCTTCATTTCTCTCATTCTACAAAGAACTCCTTCTTTTCCCTTTGGATTTTAAACTCCAAAGAAAGTCAAATCTCTTCTAATTCTCTTCCATACTCTAGATCTCTCTCTAATCTTGGTGCTAACCATTGTTTATCTCTTATTTGTGGTTTTTATCTAGGTAGAACCTAGCGTGGAGGGGTTGGAAGCTTAGATTTGGCTTTGACCCAAAAAGAATCAATTTTGGGGCTTTTTCTTGGGATTTCAACTTCCAAGAGGTAAACCCTAACTCTAACTCTTGTAATTGCTCCTAATTAGTGTTATTTGCATTTTAGAGGATGCCCGAGGTGTAGGATAACCCGTTAGAAGTGGTTTGGAACCTATTGGACTCAATTTGGGACTTTCGGGCTAGGTTTAGTGCCAATTTTGGAAAAAAACCCCTAAATTGACATGTTTGGGTGTTGCCCTAGCCTATTTAGACATAATTAGGTTAGTTTAGGTGAGATGAGGCTAGGTACGTGTCCATATTTGGATACGTGGGGTCGTTTCGCGAGAAATAATAAAAATAGGCTTTTTCGGGGTTTTCGGGTTCCAACACACGGTGACTTTTTGCACCGACACTAGAATCAGCAAGTTAGCACTTAGAATAGGTTCTAATCATTATTTAGAACTCGTGGGTAGAGTTTGGGTCGATTTCAGATAGATTTGGTGTCCGTATCGCGCGGTATCGCGAATCGGACACTCCGGAGTCGCCAGAATGGCCATTTGGCCATTCGGGCCTCGTTTCTCATTTTTTGCTCGCGTGCGCGAGTTAGATTGATTGTGTGGGGCGTGTCTAAGCCCTAGAGGGTAGAATTGAGAGGATTTGGGTATTCGGATAGGTTTCGAAATATTTTGTATATATATAAATGTTAGTGTATGTGTGATATATATATATATATGGGTGTATATTGTGTGTCTAATATATTGTGTTGGTAAGGTTAGAGATTTCGAGAGAGAGAGGAGATTGAGAGAGTATATGAGTTTGAGAGTGAGAATTAGAAGGTGATTGAGAGAGTATGTGAGTTTGAGAGTGAGAATTTGAGGGTGAATTGAGAGTGATTAGAGAGTGGTTTTGAGAGGGAGAATGAGGGAATAAGGGGGGGTTTGTACTGCTGTAAACAGCAGCAGTAGTGGCAGGTATCAGTCCCCCAAAGGGGACTGATTTTGTAGCAGCAGTAGTAGTGTATGCTGCTGCATTTTGCAGCAGTTAGAGGGGGATATCAGACCCACATATCAGCCATAAATTCAGCCCACTTAGCCCCCATTCAACCCCACTTAAAAGCCACAAAACAGCCATAAATTAGTCCAATATGGACAGCCCTATAACCCCACATGGACAGCCATATATTAGCCCCTATTAGCAGCCCAAATCAGCCCTATATTCAGCCTACATTCAGTCCACTTAACCCCCACATATTCAGCCCAAAACAGCCCCATTTGACAGCTATTTCAGCCCCTATATCACCATACATTCAGCCCCCTTTCACTTACACTTTCAACCATTCAATCCACCATTCTTCCCTTCATTTTTCATCCATTCTTCATTAGTTCTTCATGCATATTCAGTCACCTATTCTCCTCTTCATTCATTCATGCATTCATTCATTCATTTCTCTTTCATTCACATTATTCCACCCATCCATTCACTTCAAACATTCATTCATTCATACCATTCATCTATTCCTTCACAAATAAGCCTATACCCTATCTAACCCACTAATTTGGCCCTAGTTTGGTGTCCCTAGATGGTGTCTTAGAGAGTGGATATGGGTGTTAGTTAGTGTGGGTTTTGAGATTTGATGTTAGAGTTGGTGCTAGTGTAGTGTTAGCAGTGAGTTAGTTTAGTTAGTGTCCTAACTAGGTTAGTATCTTAGAAGACTAGTAGAGTGGGCTAACCTAGACACTAGGAGAGTGTGGGAGAGTGAACTAGGAAGGTTGGTAGAGAGTAGGGTGTGGTATCTCACGATACCATAGCGTATCATGACGATACCCTAAGGTAATGTTGGGATGACCAACATGGACCATAAGATGGACTAGATGTCCTAGAACCCTAGATTTCTTGGTTGGTAAACCCTAGATAGGATAGTATCTCGCTACCCTAAGAAGCCTAGGCAAGTATCCTGAGATTTAGAGGGGTTTCCTTTGTAATGGGCAAGGTATTGGTATTTACCTTGTGAAGGGTAAATGTAGGTAATAGGGTATTGATAAGATATTGAGTTTGACTTCTAAGATGGGGTTAGAAATAGGTTGTCTTGGTAGGTAATGACTAGATGAGGGTAGTTTAGGCTAGTCTTGACCTCCGTTGACCAAGAGTTGACTTTTTGACTAAAAGTTAACTTCAAGTCAACACTTGACTTAGAATCGACCCAAAATCAAACCAGAGTTGGCCAGTTGACTGAAAATCAACTGTTAGTCAACATTTGACTTGTTTGACCTAGGGTTGACCTAGGGTTGACTTAATGTTGACCCGAGTTGACCAGAGTTGACTTTTTGACCAAAAGTCAACTGTAAGTCAACCCTTGATCCAGATTGACCTAGTTTGACTTGGATTGACTTTCTGTGACCTTGTTTGACCTTGGTTATCCTAGTGTGACCTATTTTGGCTCAGTATGACCTAGTGTGACCCAGTTTAGCTTGGTGTGACTTGGTTTGACCTAGTTTTGACTTAGACTTGCATATCATGACTAGATTAGCTTTTCTTTCATTATTAAACCATATTTTGACTTGTAGTACCTCATCTTTAGGTCTGTGATTACTCTGAGCATCTGTTCACCTTATCAGCTTAGGACCACAGGCGAGTACATTCACTGATAGTTTTCATTGTCTTGATATCTGCTATATCCGATTCAGTTGTAGTGTCTTACTTGATTCCTAACACGATGGTTCACGAACTAGTATATGTCGGATCCTGTCATGAGATGTTGTTCCCGGGTTACTTGGTATATTGGTATATGACTCGACTTGTTACTTGTACTTGTATAGACATGGACTTGGGAGTGGACTGATCACCTGCTTTTGAATCCCGTGTCATGACGTGTTATGTCCGGATCCTTTATACTATTCGGGGATGGGGAGTTATTAGTGGTTGTGTGATCAAATTCCCACATTGTTCTATTATACACATTATTCATAGCTATACCCTCGCCTCACGACGGGTAAAGCCTTACCCTACATCGTTCATAGCTTTCCATGGTGACCGACCTTACCGTTCTATTGTACACATTGTTCATAGTCGGTCGGATGGAAAGCCTGATCATGTTTCCCAAGCCGATCACATAACGCTCTAATAACTCAAGGCACATTTTATATTTACTTATCTTATCACATATCCTGTTCTGTTCTACATTCAGTACTTTCTCACCATGCTATGATATTCAGTTACTCACATGTTCTACATGCCTTTATATTGTACCTTGATTGGAGACTAAGTTCTGCTTGGAAGAAGAGTTACAACCCCGGTCCTTGTTTGGTTTAAGGGTTGTAACTCAGCTTCCGAACGGTTCCCAAGTCTTCCTATATCTTTGTCTTGTATTTCATTATACTGTCTCTTATAGAATTTGTCAATTCACATGGAACTGCTGTTAGTGTTTGTATGTCACTCCCCGATCCTGGAATACGTATTTTTAATACGTAAACCGATAAACCGTATCTACCTTGTATTTATACTGTATTTATATGCTATATTTCTTCATGTATTTCCCAAAAATATTCAAAAAAAATATTATTTCGTAATTTATTATCTGCATTTGGGCCTACAGTTTTGGCTCATTTGGGGAACCTATTCTTGGTTCACCTTGGTTCATCATGAACCCATGGGTTCAAGATTCTATATAATAACTCAACTCATTCTCTCTCCTATCATTTATTTTCTCTCATTTACTTTTCTCCACCAACCAAGGCAAGTACCAACTTGCTCAAGAGATGGATCCATAAATATTGTTGATGTTTTCTTACAAAATTATTTGTCAAAATATGTTCTTCTCCTTATTCTATACTAGTTTAGAACTTGAAGTTTTCCATTTTGAAGCTTTAATCTTCGTAGATCTAGGTTTTAGCCATTTTTGGATTTTCTTGGTTCTGATCTAGCAAACTTCATTATTTTTAAGTTTTGATGGTTCCATGTTGTAGAGAATTTTGTTCTACCCCATTTTGACCTAAGGAAGTTCCGATTTGGGCTCCGGATGAAGGTTTTGTGTAGTTTGGAAGCCATGGTTGCTTGGCTCCTCTTCTCGGACAAGTGGAGAAAAAGAGCAGTACTTGACCGCATGAATCTTCATACGGCAAGTCTCTGGCCGTATGGCCTATCCAGCCGCATGAGACTCATTCGAGCTCAGCCGCATGGAAAGTCCTTCCTAGCCGCATAAGACTTGCTTGAGTACTTGACCGCATGAATCTTCATGCGGCAAGTAATTGAGCCGCATAGCCTTGTTCAGACCCAGCCGCATGAGCCCCTGTCGCATGGACTTCATGCGGCTAGCCTTCGCAGCCGCATGAGTTCTTTTGCATCCAGCCGCATATGCGCCACTGTTCTGAGCCGCATAAGGCTTCGTCTGATCCTAGCCGTATATGCTGTTGAACCCCGGCCGCCTGGCGATAGCTCCCTTCGCAGCTGCATATGCTGACACCCCTTCGTCCGCATGAACCCGACCTTCCAGCCGCATGCGCCTTGGGGCTCTCTGAGCCGCATGAGCGTGTAGTCCCAGCCGTATGAACCATTATTGACCCGGCCGCATGGACTCACTCCCCTTGGGCCGCATGGACTTTTGTGCCCTATATTGTTACCTTATTATTATTATTATTATATATATATATATATATTATATGCCCATTTTATATCCTTACGCCTTTTGTCTCGAGCATGATATGAGCACTAATGTGACCCCGGAGAACAAAGTGTTCCTACCTGATACATGTACATGAATGTCCCAGTTCTTGTTCATGCTCGACAAAAGACTCGTAACTCCACGTGACGTATTTGCAATGATGCATTACACTAAGGAGGGTAGAACATGTTGACATACTGATTGACATGGATCCTCTTTGGGATACTCGTACTAAAGTACGACCTTAGGAGGATAATCATGCAGGCCACAGCATGTGAGTCCAAGATTTCATCTAGGGTTAAACTAGGCAACTAAATATACTAGATGCATGGGGGGGCAAAATCCCGAGATCGTGTTACACCAGCCGCCTTGAGATGCTGTCTTGACGCGCCGGCTGGTCTCCACGGATACTGTGTCATCTGCAACGAGTGGATGACTGTAACCGATTAATTTCTGCTATATATTATATGTTTTAGCAAGGTGGCCTTGCGAGGGACCTGTGCTCAATCATACCTGTCTACGCGAACCCCTGGGTTGGCTAGCCTTGCTGGAAAGATACGATCTGAGGATTTTCTAATAACATGACGCGAGGATAACCTCGTTCCACTAGAAACGCGTAGACTTGATTGGCCATGAAAACGACTTGCTTGTATCCTATTACCTTCCGTGAGTAACTGAGGGAAGCGGACTGTCATGGTACGTGATCCAACCCATGTTCTTGTTTGATTGTTGGGTTGGTTATCGTACTATGATAGGCTGTGGACCGAAGTTATGAATGGAAGACTTATTCTGGTTGTGAAGTGCTACTTCTGTGAATGACCGAGGAACATGGTTTATCGTGGTACATGATCCAACCCATGTTCTTGTTTGATTGTTGGGTTGGTTATTGTGCTGCGATAGGCTATCGACCGAAGTCACGATCAGGAGATTTTATTGTTTATACCCTTTAACTTATGCGAAAGTTATAGAGTACGACGCGTCCCGACTCCATGCGGCACCTTTTGTCCTTGTTTGGTTGTAAGGGTGCCATATGGGTTCGAGGATGTGGCGCCACCCTATAATGGTAGCATAAGTATTACTATTATCAATCATTCTATTAACTAGGTTTTTAATCTTAACTCTTGTGCCCCTTTGGCGGTACTTGCTATTCGGGGCTGACCCCGCTGGTTTTGTTTGGCCAGATCCCGTAGCAGAGCCAGAGGACACGATCTTCCTCTGTGACATCCATGGTGCATACTAGGAGCATGGCAGTTCGGGGACTCGAGTGGGTTTCTTCTCTACCACTCCTGCTTATACTTTTGCGGCGTTTAGCCACCGGCACCTGTTAGCCGGATTACTTGATATTTTGTGTCAGTACATAATTGTAATTAAACAGACTGCAGCTGTGTATAATTTTGTACTCCTGACTCTCCGAGATAGCTAAATTATGAAGCTAGTCTCTCATGATCATTTTGATACAGCGTCGGGGACGCCTTACTGCTTTATCTTTAATGCTCATCTTTTGCTGATGTGATTTGATTGATTGAGACATAGAACTCTGTGGGACCATAGGAGACTTGATTGTAGCATGTACCCCCTAGTCTCTCGACAGCCACGATCGCTGTATGACGTTACGTACCTCATATGGTGTAGCTGGCCTAGTCCGTCTCCGTATTTCGGTACTGGGGCGTGACATTGTACTTGCTCATTTTCCTGACAGAATATCATTTATATATTACAGATAATTCTGAGACAGATTGCCCGACCTATTATGGGGTCGAGTCTGATGGAGTAGACCTGGACCATGGCTTGTTAGTAGAGCCACTAGACTTTGTTCTTCCAGAGTAGTGTAGATTAGTTGGGTTGCCTGGACTGCGATCCAGCTAGCATTATCAGACTGTAGCTTCTATGTTATATTCTGTGACTCTGTGGTGTTGTGTATATATCTGGGCTTGTGTGGATCTCGAACTTATTTTCTGCTTTCATCTATCATATTTCCTTTCATGCTATCTATCCTAGTTTGCTATGTGATTGAGACTGTATTGCTATGTCACCTCCATTCGGAGTATATATACTGTACAGGTACCTTTATCTGTTTAGTTGTAGTATTTATAGATGACCTAGACTGCGTTCTACCGCCGATGCTGCGGCGTAGGCTGGACGTAACCACGTACTCGTGTCCCTAATTAGGGTGCGGGTCGTGACACATTTTTGTGGTGGCCCACGCAGGTCCGGTGTCACAATTAGTACGATCTCATAATGGTGCTCGACTTAGAGTACTAATTACGAGCCTGCAATTAGGACGTAGGACCTAGGATATGATAGGAGTTTCTCAATCACACCTAGAAAATTTTTCATTCTTTTGATTATCATGATTACTCCTCTTGTATTAAATTAACTGTCCTTCTTTGATAATATCTTCTCATGTGCCATATTGATCTCTTTGTTTTAATTCGTCTCTAGGATGACGAAGCCGCACCCGCAGGCCACTGGATCGAGTAGCTTGCCCGAGAGATCTGACCAGGCTGAGAAGGAGGTTCACGAGACTGCCTCCAGTGATTCCACTATCCCGGAGGCCGTGGCAGTTGCACAGGAAGGTCTACCACCTCCACCCCAGAGGGTTTCGATCGTTGTTCCAGAGATACTGCCGCTACCACCTCCGATACCGACGGATACACACCACATGTTCCTTCTCCTTCAGCAGATAATGGAGACACAGCGAGCCCAGGCAGAGGTATCGCAGTGCCAGACGGAGGCGTCACACCGTCAGATTGAGATGCTGAGGCAGAGCATGGAGAACTCGCATCAGCTTACACTGGCAGCCGTGGAGAGAGTGGCACCGGGTACGGTACAGGGCCCTACTGGCCAGCAGCAGTCCAGGCCAGGGATAGTATTAGAATTTAGGAAGATGAGCTCCAGGGACTTCACGAGCACGGAGGGCATCCTTTATGCATACGACTGGCTAGAGGACGTACAGCGGAGTATGGAGCTAGCATAGCTTCCTAGAGGACTTTGGGTTTCGGCCGCAGCCAGCCGATTCTTCAATATCGTGCTGACATGGTATCGCACGGATCCTCGTGCATCGGTGAGAGGGCTGACATGGGAGAACTTCCGGAGGCTCTTCAAGGAGAAGTTCTTCCCGGACGTGGCTCTTACAACATTGGAGGGCCAGTTCGTGGGTCTAGTACAGGGAAACTCGTCGGTGGACGAGTATACAGCAGGGTTCTTCTGCCTTTGCAGGTTCGCTCCCGATATGATTCAGGATGAGGGGCAGAAGGCTCATAAGTTCCGTAGGGGACTTATTCATGCAGTGTGCACTCGCACCTAGGGTCGTCGTGACGCGACGTTCGATCAGATATTGATGGACGTACAGATTACAGAGGAGGACTTCGGCCCAAGCCGAAGAGGAGCGATGATACCATGGAGGCGAGTTCCAGTGCGGGACCGGCCAAGTGCCCCCACTTTCAGCATCAGCAGAGGCCATTTCAGCAGCAGCAGCCTCTGTTACAGATTCAGCAGGCACCAGCGCGTGCCCAGTAGCACCAGGGACAGGGCCAGAGGTAGGCCATCCAGTGTGCCTTCTGCAAGAAGATGGGGCACACCTGGGAGGTTTGTAGGATGAAGTAGGGTATTTGTTTATTCTGTGGAGCTCCAGACCACCAGGTGAAGAACTGTGCCGCCCGTGCAGCCAGACAGGCAGGCCAGGACGGAGTACTGCAGGCTAGAGGAGGCCAGCAGGGCGAGCTTTCGCCATGACAGTTGAGCCCACTCAGGCAGTAGCAGAGCAGATAGCATGTTCCAATCTTTCGATCTTATTTCCGTATTTGCCTCCTTATAAACTGTCTTGAAATTCGATTCCATCTGTTCCTTGATCGTTTGATAAATTTTTGTTCTTGTGATGTGATATTCTTCTGAGATAAGTCGTATGGGCTAGGTCGCCTCGATTATGAGATTTTAGAATCCTCTAGGGTCATGCTAGCAGGCATAGTGAGGACATATAGTCGAATTATGGACGTATTTCTCGGGTGTGGGAATTTAAGATTTTCGCTGCCAAGCATGCGGCAATGCAAAAATTTTAAATACCATAATTCTAGAGGTATGTACCTTAGTCGAGGACTCTGTGATTATCGTAGCCTTGCTCACTAGCATGATGGAGATTCTGAGTATCATGATTTTGGACAGACGCATGTGATTATCGAACTGCATGATTTTCTGTAATTGCTTTGTTTTAATTTCGAGGACGAATTTTTTTAAGGTGGATAGATTTGTCACCTCCAGTTTTCAAAATTGAGGGCAAATTTATCATTTTTAATATTCTAATATTTTTGTGAATATTTATTTTTTAATATTATATTTTGAGGTTTTATTTTATCGGGTTTGAGTTTTGTCTCATTTCGACTTGTGCTAGCGACCCGGATCAGTTTTGGACCCAACTAGACCCGACCAACTTGTCATGACCAAATCCAGATATTATATTTGACTAATCGCATTTGATTTTAGTGGGATTAGGGATTAGAATTAGATTTAGAACTCGAAATTAGGACTTTTCAAGTTACCATTTTGACCCCAACTCAAAACCACTCATTTCTTTGACTTGGAGGGCATTTTGGTAACTTGCCAAATGTCCCCAACCCTCTAAAATATGGTCGGTAGCAGCTAGCACCCCCTCTCTTCTTCTCATTGCAAGAAACCTCTCTTTCTCTTCATTTCTCTCATTCTACAAAGAACTCCTTCTTTTTCCTTTGGATTTTAAGCTCCAAAGTAAGTCAAATCTCTTCTAATTCTCTTCCATACTCTAGATCTCTCTCTAATCTTGGTGCTAACCATTGTTTATCTCTTATTTGTGATTTTTATCTAGGTAGAACCTAGCGTGGAGGGGTTGGAAGCTTAGATTTGGCTTTGACCCAAAAAGAACCAATTTTGGGGCTTTTTCTTGGGATTCCAACTCCCAAGAGGTAAACCCTAACTCTAACTCTTGTAATTGCTCCTAATTAGTGTTATTTGCATTTTAGAGGATGCCCGAGGTGTAGGATAACCCGTTAGAAGTGGTTTGGAACCCATTGGACTCAATTTGGGACTTTCGGGCTAGGTTTAGTGCTAATTTTGGGAAAACCCCTAAATTGACATGTTTGGGTGTTGCCCTAGCCTATTTAGACCTAATTAGGTTAGTTTGGGTGAGATAAGGCTAGGTACGTGTCCATATTTGGATACGTGGGGTCGTTTCGCGAGAAATAATAAAAATAGGCTTTTTCGGGATTTTCGGGTTCCAACACACGGTGACTTTTTGCACCGACACTAGAATCAGTAAGTTAGCACTTAGAATAGGTTCTAATCATTATTTAGAACTCGTGGGTAGAGTTTGGGTCGATTTCGGATAGATTTGGTGTCTGTATCGCACGGTATCGCGAATCGGACACTCCGGAGTCGCCAAAATGGCCATTTGGCCATTCGGGCCTCGTTTCTCATTTT
This sequence comes from Iris pallida, assembly GCA_029216955.1. NCBI lineage: Eukaryota > Viridiplantae > Streptophyta > Magnoliopsida > Asparagales > Iridaceae > Iris > Iris pallida. The sequence continues at coordinate 37,305,006 of JANAVB010005599.1, forward strand.
TTGCTCGCGTGCGCGAGTTAGATTGATTGTGTGGGGCGTGTCTAAGCCCTAGAGGGTAAAATTGAAAGGATTTGGGTATTCGGATAGGTTTCGAAATATTTTGTATATATATAAATGTTAGTGTATGTGTGATATATATATATATGGGTGTATATTGTGTGTCTAATATATTGTGTTGGTAAGGTTAGAGATTTCGAGAGAGAGAAGAGATTGAGAGAGTATGTGAGTTTGAGAGTGAGAATTAGAAGGTGATTGAGAGAGTATGTGAGTTTGAGAGTGAGAATTTGAGGGTGAATTGAGAGTGATTAGAGAGTGGTTTAGAGAGGGAGAATGAGGGAATAAGGGGGGTTTGTACTGCTGTAAACAGCAGCAGTAGTGGCAGGTATCAGTCCCCCAAAGGGGACTAATTTTGTAGCAGCAGTAGCAGTGTATGCTGCTGCATTTTGCAGCAATTAGAGGGGGATATCAGCCCCACATATCAGCCATAAATTTAGCCCACTTAGCCCCCATTCAACCCCACTTAAAAGCCACAAAACAGCCACAAATCAGTCCAATATGGACTGCCCTATAACCCCACATGGACAGCCATATATTAGCCCCTATTAGCAGCCCAAATCAGCCCTATGTTCAGCCTACATTCAGTCCACTTAACCCCCACACATTCAGCCCAAAACAGCCCCATTTGACAGCTATTTCTGCCCCTATATCACCAAACATTCAGCCCCCTTTCACTCACACTTTCAACCATTCAATCCACCATTCTTCCCTTCATTTTTCATCCATTCTTCATTAGTTCTTCATGCATATTCAGTCACCTATTCTCCTCTTCATTCATTCATGCATTCATTCATTCATTTCTCTTTCATTCACATTATTCCACCCATCCATTCACTTCAAACATTCATTCATTCATACCATTCATCTATTCCTTCACAAATAAGCCTATACCCTATCTAACCCACTAATTTGGCCCTAGTTTGGTGTCCCTAGATGGTGTCTTAGAGAGTGGATATGGGTGTTAGTTAGTGTGGGTTTTGAGATTTGATGTTAGAGTTGGTGCTAGTGTAGTGTTAGTAGTGAGTTAGTTTAGTTAGTGTCCTAACTAGGTTAGTATCTTAGAAGACTAGTAGAGAGGGCTAACCTAGACACTAGGAGAGTGTGGGAGAGTGAACTAGGAAGGTTGGTAGAGAGTAGGGTGTGGTATCTCACGATACCATAGCGTATCATGACGATACCCTAAGGTAATGTTGGGATGACCAACATGGACCATAAGATGGACTAGATGTCCTAGAACCCTAGATTTCTTGGTTGGTAAACCTTAGATAGGATAGTATCTAGCTACCCTAAGAAGCCTAGGCTAGTATCCTGAGATCTAGAGGGGTTTCCTTTGTAATGGGCAAGGTATTGGTATTTACCTTGTGAAGGGTAAATGTAGGTAATAGGGTATTGATAAGATATTGAGTTTGACTTCTAAGATGGGGTTAGAAATAGGTTGTCTTGGTAGGTAATGACTAGATGAGGGTAGTTTAGGCTAGTCTTGACCTCCGTTGACCAAGAGTTGACTTTTTGACCAAAAGTCAACTTCAAGTCAACACTTGACTTAGTATCACCCAAAATCAAACCAGAGTTGACCAGTTGACTGAAAATCAACTGTTAGTCAACATTTGACTTGTTTGACCTAGGGTTGACCCAGGGTTGACTCAGTGTTGACCAGAGTTGACTAGAGTTGATCAGAGTTGACCAGAGTTGACTTTTTGACCAAAAGTCAACTGTAAGTCAACCCTTGATCCAGATTGACCTAGTTTGACTTGGATTGACTTTCTGTGACCTTGTTTGATCTTGGTTATCCTAGTGTGACCCATTTTGGCTCAGTATGACCTAGTGTGACCCAGTTTAGCTTGGTGTGACTTGGTTTGACCTAGTTTTGACTTAGACTTGCATATCATGACTAGATTAGCTTTCCTTTCATTATTAAACCATGTTTTGACTTGTAGTACCTCATCTTTAGGTCTGTGATTACTCTGAGCATCTGTTCACCTTATCAGCTCAGGACCACAGGCGAGTACATTCACTGATAGTTTTCATTGTCTTGATATCTGCTATATCCGATTCAGTTGTAGTGTCTTACTTGATTCCTAACACGATGGTTCACGGACTAGTATATGTCGGATCCTGTCATGAGATGTTGTTCCCGGGTTACTTGGTATATTGGTACATGACTCGACTTGTTACTTGTACTTGTATAGACATGGACTTGGGAGTGGGCTGATCACCTGCTTTTGAATCCCGTGTCATGACGTGTTATGTCCGGATCCTTTATACTATTCGGGGATGGGAAGTTATTAGTGGTTGTGTGATCAAATTCCCACATTGTTCTATTGTACACATTGTTCATAGCTATACCCTCCCCTCACGACGGGTAAAGCCTTACCCTACATCGTTCATAGCTTTCCATGGTGACCGGCCTTACCGTTCTATTGTACACATTGTTCATAGTCGGTCGGATGGAAAGCCTGATCATGTTTCCCAAGCCGATCACATAATGCTCTAATAACTCAAGGCACATTTTATATTTACTTATCTTATCACATATCCTGTTCTGTTCTACATTCAGTACTTTCTCACCATGCTATGATATTCAGTTACTCACATGTTCTACATGCCTTTATATTGTACCTTGATTGGAGACTAAGTTCTGCTTGGAAGAAGAGTTACAACCCCGGTCCTTGTTTGGTTTAAGGGTTGTAACTCAGCTTCCGAACGGTTCCCAAGTCTTCCTATATCTTTGTCTTGTATTTTATTATACTGTCTCTTATAGAATTTGTCAATTCACATGGAACTGCTGTTAGTGTTTGTACTTGCTCATTTTCCTGACAGGATACCGTTTATATATTACAGATAATTCTGAGGCAGATTGCCCAACCTATTATGGGGTCGAGTCTGATGGAGTAGACCTGGAACATGGCTTGTTAGTAGAGCCACTAGACTTTGTTCTTCCAGAATAGTGTAGATTAGTTGGGTTGCCTGGACTGCGATCCAGCTAGCATTATCAGACTGTAGCTTCTATGTTATATTCTGTAACTCTGTGGTGTTGTGTATATATCTGGGCTTGTGTGGATCTCGAACTTATTTTCTGCTTTCATCTATCATATTTCCTTTCATGCTATCTATCCTAGTTTGCTATGTGATTGAGACTGTATTGCTATGTCACCTCCATTCAGAGTATATATACTGTACAGGTACCTTTATCTGTTTAGTTGTAGTATTTATAGATGACCTAGACAGCGTTCTACCGCTGATGCTGCGGCGTAGGCTGGACGTAACCACGTACTCGTGCCCCTAATTAGGGTGCGGGTCGTGAAAAAAATTATATATATATATATATATATATATATATATATATATATATATATATATATATATATATTAGTTTGGGAGGGGGCGGCCACAAGTTGTGGCTTGTTGCTGCTGTTTCCATAGGGTTGGGCGGCCTAATATGGCTGCTACTGTTTTTTTTTCATTTATGTGGTGTGGTCGGCCAGGTGGTGGGGCCGACCACTCCACCCCTTTTTTTCTTTTTTTTCCTTATCTTAACCTTCTATATATATAACTTCTTATATATATAATATATATATATATATATATATATACACCTCCAAACTCTTCAAATTCAAAAGAAATTCTTAATCTTATCTATCCATATATAAAATCAATTTAAAATATACGTACATATATATTTAAATTCGTTTGACAATAAAAATCAACTAAATAATAATAATAACTAATAGAATAAATATGATTATTTAGTCACCATAAATTAACTTTAAATAAATAATAAAAATAGTCCAATGGGTGAACTTACCACACACCCTCATTTGAGTCCAGAAAATTGTACAACGTTTTGCAAAATATTTTTAAAAATAAAATACCAATAATTGTACAAATATTTAAATAATTAGAAATTGTACATAATGTTCTAAAATAATTTAGAAAATATTTGTACATATCTAAAATATGCCTATGAGGCCACAGTTGGTCACACTACATGCTTACATGGGATTGGGTTCGGTCGGGGCCCAGTTCGGACCGGTTTGGGCCAACCGGGTCTCTAAAAATTAATATATAAAATAATATTTAAGTCTAATAAAATAATAAAAATAATAATAAAAATAGGGGGTTTTACATCCTACCCAACTTACAAGAATTTCGTCCTCGAAATTTAGGATTAATAGGGTAGATAGGGTTGAGGGATAGGAAGAGTTCGTCAATACCAAAATACAAATTAAATTTTATAGGAGGCGATAAAACGACGTTCAACACCACCATGCAATAGAAAATTTTGGAGTCGATATATACAAAAATATATCATGGTTATGGAATTGAATAAGGGTTGCTAATGAAGGTGACAAAATTTGATAACCCGAATAAAAATAGTGAGAAATTTAGTAGATCAAAGAGGATAATTAGATGATTGGGAGATATGGTTCCTTGAGAGAAAACTGGATACTAATCATCTGGGTTGAGAGTTAGATTTAAGTGAACGATTAGAATCATTCTTGAGTGCTCTAGAATAATTGGGAGGACACGACAACAATTTTAGGGTTAAGGAACGCGGAGTAGTTAAAGGCGAGGTTATAACCACATGAGTCGGTCGGTGGCTATCTACATTAGTGTATAAATAACTGATAGGGCAACTAAAGATGATATCTTGGGTCTATCTATCAAGTACCGTGTGTGGTCTTTCTAAAGTAAGTAAAGTAAAAACAATAAAGAGTTCAAGGACGAGGCTATCGAGTATGAATACGGGGTTCATAGGCGACGGAAATAATTCAAATGAGAGTTGTCAATGCTGTCATGGATGAGACTCTAAGACAGGTTTAACTATGTCTCCATCCACATAGAATAATACATGAAAAGCGAACCAAAGTGCAATAGGTTGATCAGACCATCATGCACCGGTTCTGATTAGACAATATGTTAGTGGGTGCACCCAATAATATATGTCATGATCAAGCTTGATAACGAAATAAGCTTGCAAAACTGAAGCTACATTAGCAGCATGAGATAGTCAAAATATGAGCAAGGGAGGTACTGATGAAGGAAATTTTAAATAGTCCAGGATCTTTTTAAATCAAGTCTTGCCCGAAGTGTGGGCCCTTACAGTTGTCCTAGTTTTCTTCATTTATGGCTTGGTCACCTATATAAGTTTAGGGTCCTCTGAATTTCTAGTCTGAGTAAACTCATCAACATGATTCATAAGGAATAAGGTTTTGTTAGGTTGTGAGGTATTCTACCCAACTTACAAGAGTTCAACTAATAGTGTGATGGGACAATGGGTCACGCAATCAAGGTAAGCACAAAGTCAGGCATTTAGTGGATGAAGTAGAACACAATCACCTATCAGGTTGAAAGAAATGAGTTAACGTTGGACCTCTATTTCAAGTCCGAAAGTAACTGGTGTCATGATAGAGGTTATAGCTTAGCCATTTTTACCAGAAAGTCATGTCAAGAAAATAGAGTACAAAGAGACGTATTTTGGTGGGATATGATATGTCTACATGAAGGTGGGCTCGTCTAGGTCTTACATATAAAGTTTGTTGGAAGGAAAAGTCTAGTGTTGTGCTCCAAATATTCAAGTCACGGTAAGGGATGCCAAAATATTCAAAATAGAAAGTGGGAGTTCATGAGGTGAATAATAATGCTCAAAAATAAAGGAGAACAAGTTAAAGCATGCAATAAAATTAATTAAAAATCCAGCAAAATAATTTAGGATCACAGTTCTAGAGAGAAGATAGCTCTTAAATGAATACAGTCAATGAACAATTTAAATCATTATTCAAATTGCAACTGGATTAGAAGGTTACCATAAAAGATCGAGATCCGAGGGATAGTCGAGTAAGTAAAGATTGAGATACAATATAGTTTGGTAGATGACTAGCAACGCTTGTGTATATGCTACTATCATGGTCATGAGTGACATGGCATTTAGTATGTAATACTTCCAATTTATTAGGGCTATCTTGGTGGCCTAATATTAAAATTGAAAACTCAAGTTTCCTCCAAAAGTTCCTTAATAATTTCTTTAAAATGAACTATCCAAATTTCGTATCCACTCCAAGGCGTCAAATTTAATCATGACCAAATCAAATCCCTTTCCAAGTAAACTTCCATCACGTTGCTACCAACCTTTCCAAAATTTAACATTTCCACTCCAACTTTTAAACTCAAGAAACTCATGAATCAAAAATTTTATATCACTTCATAACTTTAAAACTCCAAAAATTTCTCCAATAACCCTCAAGATAAACTTTTAACATATCACGAATAATCTAAAATTTACAGCTCAATATTTTAACGCACTCATCACATAACTTCTATTTCTAAGTCATTCAAAGGAAATCACAACTTTTTAAATGGTAAATTCCTTTAATCAATCAAAATAACTTTTCACCACATCTTTAGTAACCTTTCCCAAAGATTGTAATATTAGCAATCTAACTGTAAACTTAATATTCAAATGATCTTATCATTCATCCAATCAAAAAAAAAATTCCAAAATTTCCAATCAATCTCGAATAACCTTTATTGTGTCACAAATCAAATCTATATATTTTCTTCTTCTATCATTAATTCAAATCTTAAACTCAAAATTTAAATAGGAGTTATCAATCGTAATTTATACAAGAGTTTAAAGTAGATACTCAATTTGATTATATATCCTTCAAAATATTTTTAACCCAAAATTCTTAATAACCTTACTCCAAACTTAAAATTCAAAATTTTACGAACTTATTAATTGGGAACCATACAATCCTGTGGCTCCCCTTCCCGAAAATCTAAAATATTTTATTATTTGTTTTATTTAAATGGTGATGATTAGATGAGACGGGTATATTGATAATTGATTTCTGAGTGTATGATGGCACGTCTTAGGAATTGTCTTTTGGGATTTGTATGAATAGCTAGGCTACATGAATACTGGTGAATATATAGGTACGCATATCTAGGGTATACAAATACTAGGCAGTACGTGTATATTAGTATATCTTATTTATATAAACTTCTTAAATATCCTTTATATTTAATTAATGTGTATATCTATTTATACATGCGTAGTGGTAGCTTATTTGATAGACTCGTTTTATATAAATATAATATATGCATATTGTATAGTATATGAGTATTAAAATATTTTAATTGTATATATGCAAAATATTGGCAATTATTGTCTAAATGTTAGTTAATCATTGTTTATATTATTTCGTAAATATGGTTTGTATATATATGTATATGTGTACATGTATATATATTGAAAAAAAAATATATATATATATAGGAAAATATACATAAGGGCATTTAGGAATATGTAAGTAAACAAAATAGGAAGAGAAATATAGGGATATATATTGTGTGTGGATATTTATATATGTGTGTATAAATATTAATTGGTGAATATATACGTATATATGTATATATTATATATGGAGATATGTATATATATTTAATATTGTTTTCTTTAAATACCATAAATAAGTATAAGTAACTATAAATGATTATATATAGATATATATAAATGTATGTGTATATATGTATAAAATATATATTATATATATGTAAGTGTGTATATATGTATATATAGAAATGTATGTATATAAATATGTACATAGAAAAACAAAAAGGGAAAAAGAAAGCAATAGCAATCCCGAGCCAAGCCTGAACAGCCCATACTCAAACTGAGCGGCTGAGATATGCATTCTCTCCAGAGCCAGTGAGCAACCCTTTGCCAGCTCCCCTTATTTCCCCACACAACTGTATTAGCCCGAGCCCGTAGTACACGCGAGTATAAGTATATCGAGGGATCGACAGAACGAAGGAGCAAAACCCTAACCCTATGCAACCCCGACCTGGCGCGCCCCCACGCCGCCGACCACGACCGTCGGGCGACCGTCGGAGCGCCGGCCAGGGCCGCCGCGATCCCCGCGCGCGCATGAAAGAACGCACAGAAGCAACAGTAGTTCAGCTGCAGGAGAGGAAGCTTCGTGATGACGTATCGTCGTGCACACTCATCCTCGCGACGAACCGTCTCTTCAGGTATGACGCCGACATAACCCTCTTCTAATCCTATCAAGTAGACTACTTTAGTTTGTACTAGGTTGGTGGTGAATCGAGTTCCAAAACTCGGAAAAAAACCCGCTTTTATAGATACTAAAACCGAACCAAAACCCCAACTTGAGAGACGTTTTCCGACCCAAATAATCCGGGTTTTCGAAAACCAATTTCAAATAGTAGAAGACAACATATAGGGGATCAAAACCCTTCAGATAGATTGATTTTTCATTTAGTTTACAGAAAGTTACTCGACGTCGAAAATCATGAAAAACCGGTTTTTAAAACTATAGAAAACATTGAAAACCATCCACACGACGTGCGTCCCACCATTCCGGGCGACGTGGTCGTGAACCGAAAGGATCGAAAGCTGCGTAACAGCTTCGTGGTCGTGTGGGCTTTGACGGAATTCAAATTGGTCGCGTGTGCACGACGAATTTGATGCGTATCCGTCGAAATTCACCGTATCGTGCACTTTGCAAATTTCTCAATTACTTTGTGCACGCTCGTCAGATCGAGACAAAACTTGTGCCAACAAGATCGTATCATTTTTCTGGTCCTGTATGCCAAGTTTGGTCTAATTCTGAGACAGTTGAATCGTACGTCGTTTTGCGGGCCCTACGGTCCCACTCAACGGGCGATTTTGTGCACGGCCCGCCGAAATCCAACTCTGGACTTACGGTTGGGTTCGTATTGGAAAACTGGATCCGTAGACATATAGTTTGATGACTTTAGAGACCATGAACTCTGGCACGCTTTTCGATGCAAAGTGGATCCAACGGCGGACATCGTTTTTGTCCGAAATTACCGTTTTACCCCTGTGTCCAGAATTGGACGTAAGGACAGGCAATCCTTGCTAATTGGACTATTCTGAGATCATTGGTATTGTTTATTTCAGCTTTCGGGGACTGTTGTACAGGTTTTGACTATAGTGGCACATTGAGTAGTTCAGATTGTCGGTTTCACCAGTACAGGACCACAGGCGAGTACAGTTTATTGTTTGCATTTCGATATTGATCTTTACTATATTTCATTGATTAGTCTTTGGTTATGTGATTTTTATACTCTATTATAAATTGTTGAGTCGGGGATGAGAAGTACTAAGGATGTGTGATCAGACCGTAGACATTGTAGATATCGTAGACATTGTAGATATCGTAGATATTGTAGATATCGTAGACATTGTTTATTTTTATGCAGTAGATCTCGTAAACATTGTTTATTTTATGTAGTAGATTTCATAGACATTGTTTATTTTATGCAGTAGACATCGTAGACAGTGTTTATTTTCTGCAATAGACATCGTAGACAGTGTTTATATTCTGCAAGTAGATATCGTAGACCGTGCGGTGTAGCACTCCAGACCGATCATATGTCAAAGGTACTTCTAACGGTGGAAAGTATATTGGTCTATTTTTACTATTGATTTTCTCACGGCTTTACTGTTATTTTCAAAACTCATGATTGATGCCTAACCCTTGTCTTATAGTCATTTTCTTTATTTGAAATTGCATTCAGTGAATTGTGCTCGTTCCATTCCTGACTGGAAACCAACATTTTCAGGTTAGCCGTGGATTCACTTAGCTTAGGGAGTGACGGGAATATTGCAGACAAAAGCTTAGAGACTAGATAGATAGTTGAGTTGTAATCATTCATTTATTTGTACAAGTTTATGTTTTTCTACAAATGTAAAACTTGTGATCTTTGTAAGTTAAATTAATTAAGTGAATGAGCATTGTTTGTGATTTTGATCTTCATGGCCGTGACAGCGTTCTACCGCCGACACTGCGGCGTAGGCTGGCTTGGACACGTCTCGTATCCGTTAAAAAAAAATGGGTGCGGGTCGTGACAAGTTTTTGTGGTGGCCCATGCAGGTCGTCTTCGCAAACCATGCGAACTCGTGATAGTACTTAAGTTAGTCGTACTATTGCGAGCCTGCGAACAGAAATGCTCATTCACGAATTAGAAATTAATTTAATTTACGGGAATGACTAGGACTAGGAGTCCCTTATACAAATTTACCGATGGATAGTCTAGGCCATGCAATATAGATAAGGAGTTATTAATTTTGATAGTTTGTTAGATCCCCATAGGTACACTATCATCTCTTGATATGACTATGTAATCCAATGTGGATAGATTATTCGCTTGGTGAGACAGGGCTTTATAGAATTATTGATCTAACCTTGATAAATTGTTCAATTCCTTGCTCTTTAGATATCATCCCCATGTCTTAGTCGAACTGCCTATTTAGTTTCTATTTGCCCTAGGAATTAAAATTTTGTATAAATTCTGATTATTGTTATCCCCATGCGGACCTCGAGTTAGTTTCGGTTCAAAGTTTTTCCTCAATGATTGAATACACATGGAATAGACATTAGAATGTTTGTGTATCTTTTTTCTTCAATTATTTCCTCCCCGCTCAATCTTTTATTTTAAGGGTTGATAGGGCAAATATTTATGCCTTATTTCATAGTCAACTTGTTTGAATCTCTAGAAGCTCAGGGATTTATTTACAGATATAGTTACGAGAATGTTAGTTAACTTATACTGGCAGGACAGCAGCGCACTGTCGCCATTTATTTAAACTTTGGAGACTAGGGATTCACTGCAGCCAGCAGCGCACTGGCGAGACACGACCCCTAGAGTGGAAAGGAGATTAGAAAAATATCGATTATAGAATTTGCTAGAGATATGACTAGTGGTCCACTCTTGATCGTAGATACCGTTGAGCCAATATTGGATAGAGTTAAGAAGTGTTCGATTTTGTATCATGTTGAGTTACGAAACCAAGGGTTTACCACAGCCAGAGTATACGGGCGTGGCGTAGTCCTCGGTGAAATAATTTCAGACGTGATTACAAGTTAAGGATACTATAGAGGATAGGACAGTGCCCTGTGTGTTCCATAAGATCCGAAACCAATATTGGTAGAAGTTTGTAAGTTGGATAGCACGTCTCCCGATCTAGCATTCTGTGGTCCTTGTGACCTATCGACTAATAGGTTTACCTAGAATATGGAATTTAGAATGTCCATAACCCATTAGTCGACCAAGTCCTTGTGGATCAGAAGATAGTAGGAAGACTGTATAAGCGAGAACACCGGGTAAGGTTTGATTCTCACAAAACTCGAACTACTTGTGCCTCTTTTCAAAAATCTCGCGTACTTGTATCTTGACTATCTTGACCAACGCTGCTGTTACAGCTTAGTTTTGCAAGCTCACTCTATTCTCGAGCTTGATTCGAGGCATATGTTTAGTGGGGACGCCTGCTAACTTATTGTCTAATCAGAATCAGTGTATTATGGTCTGATCAACCATGATGCATTTGGTTCACACTTTATTTAATTACCCTACATGGATTGAGAGATAGATATCTCTAGGATCTCATCCACGACTGCTTGACAATTCCTCTTGAATTATACATTCGCCCTTGAATCACGTAATTGTATTCGATGATATCTTTCTTGAACTCTTTATTGTTTTTTTTGTCTTTCACTGACTTAGAAAGACGAAATCTTGTATTTGGTAGAGAGATACAGAGTATCCCCCATGGCTATGGTAGTTGTATACACAAGTGTAGTTATCATTGGAGTTCGAGAATGATTAGGACCTTCCCCTTGACCAAATGCCAACCTAGGAGACTACTTATCGTCCAGAGACCAAATGTTGTGAGCCTCTAATCTTTTGTTTGAAGCTTGCTTCAACAAGAACCCTTATGACGATAGTCTGGCAGGTTTGACCCCAATAGAAACTCACGATCCAGTCGTTAGAAATCTTTTCATATGACGTGCCTTAGAGTTGGTCATCCCGTAGACAACTCATGGATATTGTGGGCGAGTAGGTCATTCTATTTTATCGACCCTGTGTCATTGCACACATACTCATTTCCCATTTATTGAGGAACGACCCTTGACTTGACTTATATCTACCGGATTTCGTTATGCTGTGCCTCATTCTTTATTAACAAGAGTCGAGGTACAGTATCCGGGCTTTGGAATTCTTCTAGCCTCATCCTTCCTAAGACCATGACCTAGCTTCCAAGGTGGGTAGACTGTAAGCCTTCTAAAATTTTAGGATATACGAGGATTACCGATTAATTAGAATGATTTCCATTAGGATGATAGGTAGTGTCTCATTGGACTCCCACTTTCTATTTAGATCATTTTGTGTTCCCGGCCGTGTCATTAACAATCGGAGCACGAGACCAGCTGTTACCTTCCAACAAATTTTATATGCAAGATCTAGACGAGTTCACCTTCACCTAGGTATATCATGTCCTACTCAAACACGTCCCCTTGTACTCTATTTTTGTGCTACGACTTTCAGGTAAAAAGGACTAGCTATAACCCTTACCATAATATCGGTATATTTCCCGACTCCCATTAGAGCCTCCACTTTGACTTAATTCCTTCGACCCAATAAATGGTTGTGATCTACTCGGAGCCCACTATGCACATGCCACAAGTGTGCCACCCAATTGAGGTCTCATGTGCTTCTTGAACACAAAGTCACTGCTGTCGCATCTTGAGTCTTAAGGACCTAGTTAACCAATCTGACTAGCCACTAGCTCAACCCCTTGGATAGAAACCTATTCTAGGGTACCCTAATCTAGTGGGAATAGTTTTATCATTGAGATCTTGTCTAGTCCATATAGATTGAAATCCAATGTTCATCCAACCAACGACTGATGTCCAAATAGAGAACCCATTAAGACCACAATCTTGATTTCTCAAATTCCGTTCCGTTATGGAACCTTGTTTGAATTGGAATTTCGAGAACGAGACTTCTGTATAGCACGGATTGCAAGCCCCTCTAAGAAACAAGTGCACTTCGACGTCGCAAGTGATTGGACTAGAGTAGCACGATCTAGCAAATAAGACAAGGGCTTATAAACCTTCCCTCTGTCTACATCATTGGATACCCTCTACCGCTTTGGGAGCTTCATAATTGCTCTCGATTAATTTCCCTATCTTCCTGTCCTTCCTATTGTAGAGTGACGAATGGTCTTACTTATTAGAATTTACCAATAATCCTTAGCTACTTGTGTAAATTTGTTGCTTGTTAAATTTGGGTTGCTTGATAGATATGAGAGGGTTATATATACCATATGCCTAGATAATTGTTGGTAGGACTGTTGGCAACCAGTTAGAATATTTTAAGATTTTAGTTTTAGGAGTAGTGTGACCAAAGGTGGGTAGAAGTCCTCGAGAATTCGAAGTTTCGAAATGGCTAGGAGAAGGTATAAATATTTCTGAGAAATTAAAATTTAAGGAGATTGTGGTAATAGTGAATTTATCATTTTACTTTTATTTTTGAATTTTAGGCATGGTTACGAGTTAGAATTTCGAGGACGAAATTATTTTTAAGGTGGGTAGATTTGTAGCTCCCCTTCCCGAAAATCTAAAATATTTTATTATTTGTTTTATTTAAATGGTGATTATTAGATGAGACGGGTATATTGATAATTGATTTCTGAGTGTATGATGGCACGTCTTAGGAATTGTCTTTTGGGATTTGTATGAATAGCTAGGCTACATGAATACTGGTGAATATATAGGTACGCATATCTAGGGTATACAAATACTAGGCAGTACGTGTATATTAGTATATGCCACTCCCCGATCCTGGAATACGTATTTTAATACGTAAACCGATAAATTGTATTTACCTTGTATTTTTACTATATTTATTATGCTGTATTTCTTCATGCATTCCCAAAAATATTCGACAAAATATTATTTCCTAATTTATTTTTTGTATTTGGGCCTATAGTTTTGGCTCATTTGGGTAACATATTCTTCGTTCACCAATGGTTCATCATGAACCCATGGGTCCAAGATCTATATATATCACTCATTCTCTCTCCTCTCATTTATTTCCTCTACCAACCAAATATTTCCTCCACCAACCAAGGCAAGTACCAACTTGCTCAAGAGATGGATCCATAAATGTTGTTGATGTTTTCTTACAAAATTATTTGTCAAAATATGTTCTTCTCCTTATTCTATACTAGTTTAGAACTTGAAGTTTTCCATTTTGAAGCTTTAATTTTTGTAGATCTAGGTTTTAACCATTTTCAGATCTTTTTGGTTTTGATCTAGCAAACTTCATTATTTTCAAGTTTTGATGGTTCCATGTTGTAGAGAATTTTGTTCTACCCCATTTTGACCTAAAGAAGTTCCGATTTGGGCTCCGGATGAAGGTTTTATGTAGTTTGGAAGCCATGGTTGCTTGGCTCCTCTTCTCGGACAAGTGGAGAAGAAGAGCAGTACTTGACCGCATGAATCTTCATGCGGCAAGTCTCTGGCCGCATGGCCTTTCCAGCCGCATGAGACTCGTTCGAGCTCAGCCGCATGGAAGGTCCTTCCTAGCCGCATAAGACTTGCTTGAGTACTTGACCGCATGAATCTTCATGCGGCAAGTAATTGAGCCGCATAGCCTTGTTTAGACTCAGCCGCATGAGCCCCTGTTATCTTAAGTCGCATGGACTTCATGCGGCTAGCTTTCAGCCGCATGAGTTCTTTTGCACCCAGCCGCATATGCGCTACTGTTTTGGGCCGCATAAAGCCCATCCATCATCCAGCCGCATAGGTATCGCCCATGCTCAGCCGCATAGGACTTCGTCTGATCCTAGCCGCATATGCTGTTGAACCCCGGCCGCCTGGCGATTGCTCCCTTCGCAGCCGCATGCGCCTTGGGCTCCCTGAGCCGCATGAGCGTGCAGTCCCAGCCGCAAGAACCGGTATTGACCCAGCCGCATGGACTCACTCCCCTTGAGCCGTATGGACTTTTATGCCCTATATTGTTACCTTATTATTATTATTATATATATATATATTATATGCCTATTTTATATCCTTACGCCTTTTGTCCCGAGCATGATATGAGCACTAATGTGACCCCGGAGAACAAAGTGTTCCTACCTGATACATGTACCTGAATGTCCCAGTTCTTGTTCATGCTCGACAAAAGACTCGTAACTCCACGTGGCGTATTTGCAATGATGCATTACACTAAGGAGGGTAGAACATGTTGACATACTGATTGACGTGAATCCTCTTTGGGGTACTCGTACTAAGGTACGACTTTAGGAGGATAATCATGCAGGCCACAACATGAAAGTCCAAGATTTCACTTAGGGTTAAATTAGGCAACTAAATATACTAGATGCATGGGGAGGGCAAAATCCCGAGATCGTGTTACACCAGCCGTCTTGAGATACTGTCTTGACGCGCCGGCTGGTCTCCACGGATACTATGTCATCTGCAACGAGTGGATGACTGTATCCGATTAATTCCTGCTATATATTATATGTTTTAGCAAGGTGGCCTTACGAGGGACCTGTGCTCATTCATACCTGTCTACGCAAACCCCTGGGTTGGCTAGCCTTGTTGGAAAGATACGATCTGAGGATTTCCTATTAACATGATGCGAGGTAACCTCGTCCCACTAGAAACTCGTAGACTTGATTGGCCGTGAAAATGACTTGCTTGTACCCTATTACCTTCCGTGAATAACTGAGGGAAGCGGACTGTCATGGTACGTGATCCAACCCATGTTCTTGTTTGATTGTTGGGTTGGTTATCGTACTATGACAGGCTGTGGACCGAAGTTATGAACGGAAGACTTATTCTGGTTGTGAAGTGCTACTTCTGTGAATGACTGAGGAACATGGTCTATCATGGTACATGATCCAATCCATCTTCTTGTTTGATTGTTGGGTTGGTTATTGTGCTACGATAGGCTGTCGACCGAAGTCACGATCAGGAGATTTTATTGTTTATACCTTTTAACTTATGTGAAAGTTATAGAGTACGATACGTCCCGACTCCATGCGGCACCTTTTGTCCTTGTTTGGTTGTAAGGGTGCCATATGGGTTCGAGGAAGTTGCGCTACCCTATAATCATAGCATAAGTATTACTATTATCAATCATTCTATTTAACTGGGTTTTTAATCTTAACTCTTGTGCCCCTTTGGCGGTACTTGCTATTCGGGGCTGACCCCGCTGGTTTTGTTTGGCCAGATCCCGTAGCAGAGCCAGAGGACACGATCTTCCTCCCTGACATCCATGGTACATACTAGGAGCATGGCAGTTCGGGGACTCGAGTGGGTTTCTTCTCCACCACTTCTGCTTATACTTTTGCGGTATTTAGCCACCGGCACCTGTTAGCCGGATTACTTGATATTTTGTGTCAGTACATAATTGTAATTAAACAGACTGCAGCTGTGTATAATTTTGTACTCCTGACTCTCCGAGACAGCTAAATTATAAAGCTAGTCTCTCATGATCATTTTGATAAAGCGTCGGGGACGCCTTACTGCTTTATCTTTAATGTTCATTTATTTGCTGATGTGATTCGATTGATTGAGACATAGAACTCTGTGGGACCATAGGAGACTTGATTGTAGCATGTACCCCTAGTCTCTCGACAGCCACGATCGCCGTATGACATTACGTACCTCATATGGTGTAGCTGGCCTAGTCCGTCTCCGTATTTCGGTACTGGGGCGTGACAAGGTTTTAGTGGTGGCCCATGCAGGTCTGATTTTCAGACTTGTGGGGTATTGTGAATTATTAGGAGTCTCAATCAAAATTTGTTCCCCTTGAAATTCTGTTTCGAATTCTCTGTCCTTGCCTTGATCTCTAACCTGACTTGCATCCTCGAAATCTTCCTCGTCCGGACTTGATAATCTTATATTCTTCTCTATAGGGGTGCTTCATTCTCAGTAGCGGGTGAGGCCCATGAGGAAGAGCAGCAAGATCATGGCTCGACTGGGCAGCAACAGGGGAGAGAACCTTCTCCAGTGCAGGCACAAGCAGAAATGGAACCAGAGGCAGTGCAGCCGCAGGTTATTGAAACTCCTGCAGCACCAGCAGCGACGACAGTACCAGACGCCGTAGCACTCCTGGAGATCATCCGGGGGTTTCTTGTCACTAGCCAACAGCAACAGACTCGGCAGCAGGAGCAGAACGTGTTGCTGAACCAAGGAATTCAGTTAGCTCTTGAGAGGAGTGCCGGGGTTGACTCGGGAGCATCAGGAAGGTTCCGTCGCTTGAACCCGAGGTATTTTGATGGCACGGAGGATGCCATCACTGCGGATGCATGGATTCAAGACATCGAAGCCATTCTTGTAGCAGCCAAGGTTCCAGATGATGAGAAGGTTGATCAGGTCAAACTGGTACTTTAGGATCTTGCCCGCGACTGGTGGGCATCAGAAGAAGTTGGTACAAGACGCCCTGTTCGTTGGACCACCTTCAGTGACAGATTCAAGGCCAAGTATTTTGGCGTAGTAGCTCGATATGAGCTCCAGCAGAAGTTCATCAGTCTCAAGCAAGCAGGTAAGACCGTAGATGGGTATGCAGCAGAGTTTTGCAGATTGTGCCGTTTCGCACCAGCAATGGTGGCAACGGAGCCAGAGAAAGCTATGAGGTTCCAGCAGGGACTTCATTTGGAGCTACTACAGCTTGTGGAGGGACACGACTACCAGACGTTTGACGCTGTTCTGACGGCCGCTCGGAGGCACGAGCTTACCCAGCAGAGGTTGGCATCGAGGACAGGAGGTCAGAAGAGATCTCATTCCCAGGTTAGAGGAGGAGCAATGCAGCGAACATCGGCACCAGCACCCGGTGTACGTATTCATGATGCAGGAGCACCACGAAGGACGGCCGTGTCAACTAATACAGCGCCAGTTCGGCATCAGCAGCCGAGGAACCAGCAACAGCGTCAGGGAGCACCCCAGGGCTGTACATTCTGTGGAAAGGCAGGGCACACGAGGGAGGTGTGTCGGTCAGCGAATGGCTTATGCTTGAGGTGTGGTAGTTCAGACCACCGAATCTCCACTTGTCCTATGATGCAGAGGCCAGGAGGGCCAGCTCAGCAGTTTCCAGCATTGCCAGCTCTAGTGGCAACCCCGAGTGGAGGGCCAGTATTAGCAGTAAGGCCCCTAGCCCAGCGTCTACCAACGCAGGCTCAGATGTTCCGTCAGGCACAGGAAGCCGAGGGCCCTCAGAGGCAGCAACAGCATGGTCGAGGAAGGCTGCAACAAGGGGCTCCGCGGGGCCAGGCTCTCACATTGACCTTGGAAGAGGCTCTAGCGTCTAGTGACGTGGTGGCAGGTAAAATTTTCGTCACCTCATTTCCCGCTGTAGCATTGTTTGATTCAGGCGCTACTCATTCATTCATCTCTGCACAATATGCTACACGGATTGGATTAGAGTTTGAGGCATTGCCGGAGAGGATGGATATACTCACCGACAATGGGTTCGTAGAAGTTAGCAGAGTACGCTTTTCATGTCCGGTGGAGGTGTGTGGGCATTTACTGCCCGCATCATTGATTGAATTCCCTATGGAGAATTTTGATGTTGTTCTTGGCATGAACTGGTTGAGGGACAGTCATGCGACAATTGATTGTAGAGGAGGTAGGGTCATATTTAGCGTTCCAGGGATGGAGCAGTTCATCTTTACTCGAACCTTGAAGAATCAGGCCGGAGGCGTCATCTCAGCAACAGTATCAGAGCCAGGACAGATTCCGAGAGTGGTCGAAGATTTTCTCGACGTCTTCCCTGATGAGCTCCCAGGGATACCCCCAGTCAGAGAGGTAGAATTTAGCATTGAGTTGAACCCTGGAATTGAACCCTGAAACGAGGCCTATTACAGACAGAGTTTACAGAATGTCGCCGTCAGAACAGGATAAGTTGTATCAACATGAAGAAGAGTTGAAGTCTAAGGGATTCATCCGAGACAGTAAATCGCCCTGGGCCGCGCCAGTGATTCTAGTTCCCAAGAAGGATGGGTCGACGAGGATGTGCATCGACTACCGCAAGCTGAATGCAGTAACAGTGAAGAATAAGTACCCGCTACCAAGGATTGATGACCTGTTTGACCAGTTGAGCAAGGCCAGCGTCTTTTCCAAGATCGATCTTCGGTCGGGATACTATCAAGTAAGAGTCCGAGAGCAAGACATACCGAAGACAGCATTCAGATCTAGATACGGGCATTATGAGTTTTAGTAATGCCCTTTGGACTAACCAACGCCTCCGCAGTATTCATGGATTTAATGAACCGCATCTTTCTGCCGTATTTGGATAAATTTGTGGTGGTGTTCATAGATGACATTCTTGTCTATTCCAGCAGTGAAGAGGAGCATGAGAAATATCTTAGGACTGTCTTGCAGACATTGAGGGAGCATCAACTTTATGCGAAGCTCGACAAGTGTGAATTCTGGTTAGATCACATCTCGTTCCTGGGGCATGTAATTTCTGGGGAAGGAGTGTCAGTGGATCCGAAGAAGGTTGAGGCCGTAGAGCATTGGCCAGTCCCGAGGACGGTTGCAGAAGTGCGAAGTTTCTTGGGATTAGCTGGTTACTATAGAAGGTTCGTGGCGGACTTTGCCAAGATCTCTGCGCCCTTAACGCGTTTGACGCACAAGGACGTAGAGTTTGTTTGGTCAGCTAGCTGTCAAGCATCATTTGAAGAATTGAAGAAGAGGTTGATCTCAGCCCCGATCTTGACGCTTCCGGTAGGAGCGGGAGGCTTTACAGTATATTGTGACGCATCTGGGAAGGGTCTTGGATGTGTATTGATGCAGCACGAAAAAGGTGATAGCATATGCGTCTCGACAGCTTCGAGACCATGAGAAGAATTACCCGACTCACGATTTGGAGTTAGCAGCTGTGGTATTTTCACTCAAGTTGTGGAGGCATTATTTGTACGGAGATCGGGTAGAGATCTATACTGATCATAAGAGTTTGAAATACGTGTTCACGCAGCGAGATTTGAACATGAGGCAAAGAAGATGGTTAGAATTACTGAAGGATTTTGACTTAGATCTTCAGTATCATCCAGGCAAGGCGAATATAGTTGCAGATGCACTGAGTAGGAGAGACAGTGCCTTTATCCTGACCTCGTAGAAGCATATTTTAGAAGACCTTCAGAGTATGGGAATCGAAGTAGTTTTGCCAAGGGATATAGGAAGAATGACCAGTATGCAGATTCAGTCAACCTTAGTAGAGAGGATAAGGGCAGCACAAGCAGGAGATCCACAGATTCAGAAGTTACGGTCGGAGTGTGAATCAGGCCGTAGGAAGGAGTTAGTGATTCATGAAAATGGTACGCTCAGGTTTGGAAATAGACTCTGTGTACCGAGTGGAGACCTTCGGCAAGAAGTTATGTCCGAAGCTCATAGTTCTATTTACTCCATTCATCCAGGAGGAACGAAGATGTATCGAGATATCAGGCAGTACTTTTGGTGGAATGGCATGAAAAGAGAGAAAGCGAGATTTGTATCCAAGTGTCTGGTATGTCAGCAGATGAAAGCCGAGCAGCAGAGACCAGCAGGATTGCTACAGCCGCTTCCTATTCCAGAATGGAAATGGAAGCACATCACGATGGATTTCGTGACCGGTCTACCTAGATCCCCGGCTGGCAAGAATGCAGTCTGGGTAATAGTAGATCGACTCACGAAGGTCGCACATTTCCTTCCCTTCCGAGTTGGACAGACTACTGAGCAGTTAGCAGAAATGTACATAAAGCAGATAGTAAGGCAGCACGGTGTTCCAGTTAGTATAGTATCAGATCGGGATACGCGGTTTACTTCCCATTTCTGGCGGAGCTTACACCAAAGTTTGGGAACCAAGTTAAGATTCAGTACTGCTTATCATCCACAAACCGACGGGCAATCAGAAAGAACCATTCAGACATTAGAAGATATGCTACGGGCGTGTATCTTGGATTTTGGCGAATCTTGGGAGGACCACCTTCATCTAGTAGAGTTCTCCTACAACAACAGCTACCAGGCTAGCATTCAGATGACCCCGTTCGAAGCATTGTACGGAAGGAAGTGCAGGTCTCCTTTGGCATGGGACGATGTCGGAGAACGGAAGTTGTTGGGGCCAGAGATGATCACGCAAACTGTGGAGATAGTTAAGTTGGTCAGAGAGCGCCTTCGAGTTGCACAGGACCGACATCGTCATTGGGCAGATCAGCATCGTAGGCCTCTAGAGTTCAGAGTTGGCGACCAAGTATTTCTGCGGATTTCGCCTACTCGGGGTATCATCAGATTTGGAACCCGAGGAAAGCTTAGTCCAAGATACGTTGGTCCTTTTAAGATTCTCGCTCGGGTAGACGATGTGGCTTATCGACTTGCCCTTCCGCCTTCGTTGACTGGCATACATGATGTGTTTTATGTATCCCAATTACGTGGGTATGTCCCGGATTCGAGTCATGTCCTCGATCATTCTGAGTTAGTCGTTGGTACCGACCTAACTTACGAGGAACAACCCGTATCTATTTTAGACCGGCGAGAGAAGGTACTCAAGAATCGGACGATAAGCCTTGTTCGTGTTTCTTGGAACCATCACTCTCCGGAAGAGTCAACCTGGGAGCGCGAGGACGAGATCAGATCTCGGTATCCGCATTTGTTTGACTGATAAGGTATATTTTTGCACCTTATTGACACGATTCCATGCTTATCTGAACCTGCTTGTTTTGCACTTTGTGATGTATGATAATAACTGCTATGATAGTTAACTTATATATGATTGTGCCTTGCTTGCCTTGATTTCACTATCCTGTCTTGGCTGGAATTCCGAGGACAAAATTTTTCTAAGAAGGGTAGAGATGCCACTCCCCGATCCTGGAATACGTATTTTAATACGTAAACCGATAAATTGTATTTACCTTGTATTTTTACTATATTTATTATGCTGTATTTCTTCATGCATTCCCAAAAATATTCGACAAAATATTATTTCCTAATTTATTTTTTGTATTTGGGCCTATAGTTTTGGCTCATTTGGGTAACATATTCTTCGTTCACCAATGGTTCATCATGAACCCATGGGTCCAAGATTTATATATATCACTCATTCTCTCTCCTCTCATTTATTTCCTCTACCAACCAAATATTTCCTCCACCAACCAAGGCAAGTACCAACTTGCTCAAGAGATGGATCCATAAATGTTGTTGATGTTTTCTTACAAAATTATTTGTCAAAATATGTTCTTCTCCTTATTCTATACTAGTTTAGAACTTGAAGTTTTCCATTTTGAAGCTTTAATTTTTGTAGATCTAGGTTTTAACCATTTTCGGATCTTTTTGGTTTTGATCTAGCAAACTTCATTATTTTTAAGTTTTGATGGTTCCATGTTGTAGAGAATTTTGTTCTACCCCATTTTGACCTAAGGAAGTTCCGATTTGGGCTCCGGATGAAGGTTTTGTGTAGTTTGGAAGCCATGGTTGCTTGGCTCCTCTTCTCGGACAAGTGGAGAAGAAGAGCAGTACTTGACCGCATAAATCTTCATGCGGCAAGTCTCTGGCCGCATGGCCTTTCCAGCCGCATGAGACTCGTTCGAGCTCAGCCGCATGGAAGGTCCTTCCTAGCCGCATAAGACTTGCTTGAGTACTTGACCGCATGAATCTTCATGCGGCAAGTAATTGAGCCGCATAGCCTTGTTTAGACTCAGCCGCATGAGCCCCTGTTATCTTAAGTCGCATGGACTTCATGCGGCTAGCTTTCAGCCGCATGAGTTCTTTTGCACCCAGCCGCATATGCGCTACTGTTTTGGGCCGCATAAAGCCCATCCATCATCCAGCCGCATAGGTATCGCCCATGCTCAGCCGCATAGGACTTCGTCTGATCCTAGCCGCATATGCTGTTGAACCCCGGCCGCCTGGCGATTGCTCCCTTCGCAGCCGCATGCGCCTTGGGCTCCCTGAGCCGCATGAGCGTGCAGTCCCAGCCGCAAGAACCGGTATTGACCCAGCCGCATGGACTCACTCCCCTTGAGCCATATGGACTTTTATGCCCTATATTGTTACCTTATTATTATTATTATATATATATATTATATGCCTATTTTATATCCTTACGCCTTTTGTCCCGAGCATGATATGAGCACTAATGTGACCCCGGAGAACAAAGTGTTAAATTAGGGTTAAATTAGGCAACTAAATATACTAGATGCATGGGGAGGGCAAAATCCCGAGATCGTGTTACACCAGCCGTCTTGAGATACTGTCTTGACGCGCCGGCTGGTCTCCACGGATACTATGTCATCTGCAACGAGTGGATGACTGTATCCGATTAATTTCAGCTACATATTATATGTTTTAGCAAGGTGGCCTTACGAGGGACCTGTGCTCATTCATACCTGTCTACGCGAACCCCTGGGTTGGCTAGCCTTGCTGGAAAGATACGATCTGAGGATTTCCTATTAACATGATGCGAGGATAACCTCGTCCCACTAGAAACTCGTAGACTTGATTGGCCGTGAAAATGACTTGCTTGTACCCTATTACCTTCCGTGAATAACTGAGGGAAGCGGACTGTCTTGGTACATGATCCAACCCATATTCTTGTTTGATTGTTGGGTTGGTTGTCGTACTATGACAGGCTGTGGACCGAAGTTATGAACGGAAGACTTATTCTGGTTGTGAAGTGCTACTTCTGTGAATGACTGAGGAACATGGTCTATCATGGTACATGATCCAACCCATGTTCTTGTTTGATTGTTGGGTTGGTTATTGTGCTACGATAGGCTGTCGACCGAAGTCACGATCAGGAGATTTTATTGTTTATACCTTTTAACTTATGTGAAAGTTATAGAGTACGACACGTCCCGACTCCATGCGGCACCTTTTGTCCTTGTTTGGTTGTAAGGGTGCCATATGGGTTCGAGGATGTTGCGCTACCCTATAATCATAGCATAAGTATTACTATTATCAATCATTCTATTTAACTGGGTTTTTAATCTTAACTCTTGTGCCCCTTTGGCGGTACTTGCTATTCGGGGCTGACCCCGCTGGTTTTGTTTGGCCAGATCCCGTAGCAGAGCCAGAGGACACGATCTTCCTCCCTGATATCCATGGTGCATACTAGGAGCATGGCAGTTCGGGGACTCGAGTGAGTTTCTTCTCCACCACTCCTGCTTATACTTTTGCGGCGTTTAGCCACCGGCACCTGTTAGCCGGATTACTTGATATTTTGTGTCAGTATATAATTGTAATTAAACAGACTGCAGCTGTGTATAATTTTGTACTCCTGACTCTCCGAGATAGCTAAATTATAAAGCTAGTCTCTCATGATCATTTTGATAAAGCGTCGGGGACGCCTTACTGCTTTATCTTTAATGTTCATTTATTTGCTGATGTGATTCGATTGATTGAGACATAGAACTCTGTGGGACCATAGGAGACTTGATTGTAGCATGTACCCCCTAGTCTCTCGACAGCCACGATCGCCGTATGACGTTACGTACCTCATATGGTGTAGCTGGCCTAGTCCGTCTCCGTATTTCGGTACTGGGGCGTGACAGTATATCTTATTTATATAAACTTCATAAATATCCTTTATATTTAATTAATGTGTATATATATTTATACATGCGTAGTGGTAGCTTATTTGATAGACTCGTTTTATATAAATATAATATATGCATATTGTATAGTATATGAGTATTAAAATATTTTAATTGTATATATGCAAAATATTAGCAATTATTGTCTAAATGTTAGTTAATCATTGTTTATATTATTTCGTAAATATGGTTTGTATATATATGTATATGTGTACGTGTATATATATTGATGTATACATATATATATATAGGAAAATATACATAAGGGCATTTAGGAATATGTAAGTAAACAAAATAGGAAGAGAAATATAGGGATATATATTGTGTGTGGATATTTATATATGTGTGTATAAATATTAATTGGTGAATATATACGTATATATGTATATATTATATATGGAGATATGTATATATATTTAATATTGTTTTCTTTAAATACCATAAATAAGTATAAGTAACTATAAATGATTATATATAGATATATATAAATGTATGTGTATATATGTATAAAATATATATTGTATATATGTAAGTGTGTATATATGTATATATAGAAATGCATGTATATAATATGTACATAGAAAAACAAAAAGGGAAAAAGAAAGCAATAGCAATCCCGAGCCAAGCCCGAACAGCCCATACTCAAACTGAGCGGCTGAGATATGCATTCTCCCCACAGCCAGTGAGCAACCCATTCCCCACAGGCCCACGAGGCCAGCTCCCCTTATTTCCCTACACAACTGTATTAGCCCGAGCCCGTAGTACACGCGAGTATAAGTATATCGAGGGATCGACAGAACGAAGGAGCAAAACCCTAACCCTATGCAACCCCGACCTGGCGCGCCCCCACGCCGCCGACCACGACCGTCGGGCGACCGCCGGAGCGCCGGCCAGAGCCGTCGCGATCCCCGCGCGCGCATGAAAGAACGCACAGAAGCAACATCAGTTCAGCTGCAGGGGAGGAAGCTTCGTGACGACGTATCGTCGTGCACACTCTTCCTCGCGACGAACCGTCTCTTCAGGTATGATGCCGACATAACCCTCTTCTAATCCTATCAAGTAGACTACTTTAGTTTGTACTAGGTTGGTGGTGAATCGAGTTCCAAAACTCGGAAAAAAAACCCACTTTTATAGATACTAAAACCGAACCAAAACCCCAACTTGAGAGACGTTTTCCGACCCAAATAATCCGGGTTTTCGAAAACCAATTTCAAACAGTAGAAGACAACATGTAGGGGATCAAAACCCTTCAGATAGATTGATTTTTTATTTAGTTTACAGAAAGTTACTCGACGTCGAAGATCATGAAAAACCTGTTTTTAAAACTATAGAAAACATTGAAAACCATCCACACGACGTGCGTCCCACCATTCCGGGCGACGTGGTCACGAACCGAAAGGATCGAAAGCTGCGTAACAGCTTCGTGGTCGTGTGGGCTTTGACGGAATTCAAATTGGTCGCGTGTGCGCGACGAATTTGATGCGTATCCGTCGAAATTCACCGTATCGTGCACTTTGCAAATTTCTCAATTACTTTGTGCACGCTCGTCAGATTGAGATAAAACTTACACCAACAGGACCGTATCGTTTTTCTGGTCCTGTATGCCAAGTTTGGTCCAATTCTGAGACAGTTGAATCGTACGTCGTTTTGCGGGCCCTATGGTCCCACTCAACGGGCGATTTTGTGCACGGCCCGCCGGAATCCAACTCTGGACATACGGTTGGGTTCGTATCGGAAAACTGGATCAGTAGACATATAGTTTGACGACTTTAGAGACCATGAACTCTGGCACACTTTTCGGTGCAAAGTGGGTCCAACGGCGGACATCATTTTTGCCCGAAATTATCGATTTGCCCCTGTATCCAGAATTGGACGTAAGGACAGACAATCCTAGCTAATTGGACTATTTTGAGATCAATGGTATTGTTTATTTCAGCTTCCGGGGACTGTTGTACGGGTTTTGACTACAGTGGCACATTGAGTAGTTCAGATTGTCGGTTTCACCAGCACAGGACCACAGGCGAGTACAGTTTATTGTCTGCATTTCGATATTGATCTTTACTATATTTCATTGATTAGTCATTGGTTATGTGATTTTTATACTCTATTATAAATTGTTGAGTCGGGGATGAGAAGTACCAAGGATGTGTGATCAGACCGTAGACATTGTAGATATCGTAGACATTGTAGATATCGTAGACATTGTAGATATCGTAGACATTGTAGATATCATAGACATTATAGATATCGTAGACATTGTTTATTTTATGCAGTAGATCTCGTAAACATTGTTTATTTTATGTAGTAGATTTCGTAGACATTGTTTATTTTATGCAGTAGACATCGTAGACAGTGCTTATTTTCTGCAGTAGACATCGTAGACAGTGTTTATATTCTGCAAGTAGATATCGTAGACCGTGCGGTGTAGCACCCCAGACCGATCACATGTCAAAGGTACTTCTAACGGTGGAAAGTATATTGGTCTATTTTTACTATTGATTTTCTCATGGCTTTACTGTTATTTTCAAAACTCATGATTGATGCCTAACCCTTGTCTTATAGTCATTTTCTTTATTTGAAATTGCATTCAGTGAATTGTGCTCGTTCCATTCCTGACTGGAAACCAACATTTTCAGGTTAGCCGTGGATTCACTTAGCTTGGGGAGTGACGGGAATATTGCAGACAAAAGCTTAGAGACTAGATAGATAGTTGAGTTGTAGTCATTCATTTATTTGTACAAGTTTATATTTTTCTACAAATGTAAAACTTATGATCTTTGTAAGTTAAATTAATTATGTGAATGAGCATTGTTTGTGATTTTGATCTTCATGGCCGTGACAGCGTTCTACCGCCGACACTGCGGCGTAGGCTGGCTTGGACACGTCTCGTATCCGTTAAAAAAAACGGGTACGGGTCGTGACAAATCCAATTTAAAACCAAGCTTTATCAACCGCCCTCAAAATCTTACAGCAGCATTTAAATTTTCAAAAATTCTTTTCAACTAACTTTTTATCTATTCAAGGATGTATATAATTTACTGAATCATAAGTATTTTTCAAAGTCCTTCAAAAATCAAAACTCAAAATCAATTCAATTTCCTTTCTTAATTATATATAGATTCCTCTATCATTTTGTAGATAAAATAAAGTTCTAAAATCCTTCGAAGTTATTAATGTTGCTACTACCCAACTTGGAATTAACTAATCCCTAAGTTCATACTTCCTGAAAATATGGTCCCTCTATCCTCATAGATTTATAACTCAATCAGGATCTCAAGGCTTACTAGTTGTCAATGTAATCATTTTAGCCATGTGGTTGACCAATGAGCATATATTAGTGTAGTCATCTTCCTATCAAGTATGGAAATAAGGATTACGGTAGGAAGAGCTCAAGCAAGATGCAAGTCAAGGAGGTCGAACGAGAGTTCAAAATTTGAAGTCAAGAAAGGGTGTCAAGTAGGTGGATGAGATTCTAGACTCTAATCCTATATTGCAGGCCCGTTCGGTACAGTCATGTAACCGAAACGGCAAAATGGACCTGCATGGGCCACCACAAAAACATGTAATGCCCCAGTCCCAAAATCATATAGGACTAAGTACACAAAACATGCCAGCGGTAGATATACGAAGAATACTCCAATGTATGGAATCCTCGTATAAATACATAAGCTGTAAAATATAGAGAACCAAGACATGCTAAATTTCATCCACAAATATATAAAGAATAAAGATAGAATCAACTTGAATAGTTATGGTACAATCGTTGGACGAAGACAAAGTCCACTACCAACTATCTCAATGAAATAAATGTACAAGAAAGCGATCGACAAAATGACAAAACGAACCAAGAGCAATCATCTTCGAGAAATAGAGAAGATCACGGTCTTGGCTAGAACACCTGCAGAAAATCATGAAAGCACACACCTGGAGAGATCACCAGGTCCTCAGAGGGACGTAACAAGACGCATAAAACAATACCATAATAAACTGTAAATGAAACATGACAGAGGAAAGATCACATGCTCCCACACAATGGAACCTAACCATCTAGGTGTAATACAAGTCGAAAACTATACTGGAACGTATAAGTGGGTAGGAATAAAGCATAGCATCCGCTAGAGGCTTTCGCATTAACTAGTATACGTCTCTGACCGTATCTGACGCGTGGTCAGGGCCGTGCAATGGATATATCCCCTAGTCCATACTTTGCATCGCTAGCATATCTCCTGACCGTATCTGACGCGTGGTCAGGGCCGTGCAATGGATATATCCTCTAGCGATACGTCCATAACAGGGAAACTATGAACCCATAACCGGGCAACTAGAAGGCTGTGGGCTAGCTCATACGTCCCAGTAGTTTTTTCCGCCCATGTATCACATAAGTCATATCCATGACTTGGCGATCCATATCTCTATGCAAGTCTCTATCTAGACTCTGCTAATCCATAAATGAACCGACACACGAACCGCCCGTATCGGTAGCAAGTCGAATACGTAGGTTCGTGCCAACTCCATGATCCTCACTTCTTGTGTCGTGTATGAGACGTGTCAACAGGTTAAAGAAGTTATGGAGTATAACTTTAACACATCGGAAAAGTCAGCTACCACATATGGTCCACACGCACTCGCACACACACAAACATCGATATACATATCGATGTTTCCCAAGTCATACTTGGACACACTCTTACTAATGTAAAACACTAGCAACATATAAAATATCATGAATCAAATATAAGTACAAGATGGCATGGTATCTTGCCTGAGGTTATGTGCAAAAGCAAAGATCCAGTAGCTCGAACCGACAAATAAACAGAGCCAGAGAAAGCCAAATTCCGCAGATGACTCCGGATGCTGCAACAAACATCACAAACGAGTTTGGAATATATAATATGTCTAGAAATTGCTTGTCCAAAAGTGAAATTTTGGAACAGGGGCAAAATCGTAATTTTGGGTCAAAACGATGTCCGCCGTTGGACCCGCTTTGCACCGAAATGTACGCCAGAACCTACAGTCTCTAAAGTCGTCAAACTACATGTCTACGGACTTATTTTGATGAGACGAACCCAACGGTATGTCCAATTTTGGATTTCGGTAGCCCGTGCACAAAATCGTCCGTTGAGTGGGATTATTGGCACGCCAAAATAGCGTTCCGATCAACGGTCTCATAATCGGACCAAACTTGGCTCACAGGACCTGAAAAATATTTTGAGTCCAATGCCGCAAGTTTCGTCGCGATTTGATGAGTGTACACAAAATAATTGGGAAATTCCGAAAAGCCCGATACAGAAAAATTTGACGGATACGGGTCAAATTCGTCGCGCACACGCAACCAATTTGAATTCCGTCAAAGTCCGCACGTCCGCAAAGTCGATACGGACCTTTCGGTACTCTCGATTTGCGACGGGGTCGCCCGGTTTGTCGGGACATACCTCGAACGGGGTTTTTAAGGTTTTGAAAACAGGTTTCTCGAAAATTTTAATGTAATTAAACATGGAATTTATTGCAGAATAAATAAATCTATTTGAAGTGGATTCTAGAGGGTCATGTGGACTTTCTACACGAATTGACGGATCTAAAAATGGATTTAAGATGATGGAGAAATCGAACGAAGAAGTGGGATACCTTAAAGTGAGAATCTGTTGTTTTAATGTTGTTGTTGTTGTCGCCGTGACGATCGGGAGGCGGGGATGCTGTCGCTCCGGCGAGGTGGCACGCACGCCGGGGAAAGGGAGGAGGATGGAGGAGAGAGGAGGAAGAAGTTGGAGAAGAAATTAGGATTTTAGGGCTTTCCAAAACTTATATATATATATATATATATATAATATATATATATATATATATATATATATATATATATATATATATATATATATATATATATATATATATATATATATTTTATATATATATATATATATATATATATATATATATATATATATGGGAGCGGATCAAAAGTCCCCCTTAGAAAGCCCCCCAAAAACCCCCCTCACTCTAATTCGTAATATTAATGTTAATATTAATGTTAATATTAATGTTAATGTTAATATTAATGTTAATATTAATTTTAATGTTAATATTAATTTTTTTTAATTTTTTTTATATATTAATGTTAATGTTATTGTTAATATTAATGTTAATGTTAATATTAATGTTAATATTAATTTTAATGTTAAGTTTAATGTTAATTTTAGTATTTAATGTTAATATTAACATTAATATTAATATTAACATTAATATTAACATTAAATTACGGATTAGAGTGAGGGGGGTTTTTGGGGGGCTTTCTAAGGGGGACTTTTGATCCGCTTCCTATATATATATATATATATATATATATATATATATACATATATATATATATATATATATATATATATATATATATATATATATATAAAAATATATATATATATATATATATATATATATATATATATATATATATATATATATATATATATATATATATATTAGTTTGGGAGGGGGTCGGCCACAAGTTGTGGCTTGTTGCTGTTGTTTCCTTAGGGTTGGGCGGCCTAATATGGCTGCTACTGTTTTTTTTTCCATTTATGTGGTGTGGTCAGCCAGGTGGTGGGGCCGACCACTCCACCCCTTTTTTTTTCTTATCTTAACCTTCTATATATATAACTTCTTTTATATATATATATATATATATATATATATATATATATATATATATATATATATATATACACCTCCAAACTCTTCAAATTCAAAAGAAATTCTTAATCTTATCTATCCATATATAAAATCAATTTAAAATATACGTACATATATATTTAAATTCGTTTGACAATAAAAATCAACTAAATAATAATAATAATAACTAATAGAATAAATATGTTTATTTTGTCACCATAAATTAACTTAAATAAATAATAAAAATAGTCCAATGGGTGAACTTACCACACACCCTCATTTGAGTCCAGAAAATTGTACAACGTTTTGTAAAATATTTTTAATAATAAAATACCAATAATTGTACAAATATTTAAATAATTAGAAATTGTACATAAAGTTCTAAAATAATTTAGAAAATATTTTTACGTATCTAAAATATGCCTATGAGGCCACAGTTGGTCACACTACATGCTTACATGGGATTGGGTTCGGTCCGGGCCCAGTTCGGGCCGGTTTGGGCCAACCGGGTCTCTAAAAATCAATATATAAAATAATATTTAAGTCTAATAAAATAATAAAAATAATAATAAAAAATAGGGGATTTTACAATCGTGCCAAGACTTTCAATTCTTTCATGTACCTCTAGACCATTCTCGTGCCAACGAAGTCAAGGGGATGACTCGTGTTGGTCATGCCAATGAACTCGATCGTGCCTTAAGACCGAGGCCGTGTCTCCTAAGTATCAACCAGACTTGATCAACTTGCCTTACGGTCCTTCCTGACTTAACTCGAGACGAGACCACATTCATGCCGAAGCACGTATCCTTGCTATAGCTAATCTTAGGCTCTAGATTGGTGATGCAACCGTGCACACCTAACTCGTACCGACTCAAGGTTAGCGCTTGCAATAAGCATAACTTGTTAACCAAACACGTAACTTGCTAGTACTCGACGTAATCCAAAGGCATACATACGGATAGCCGCTCTTGCCAACACATCTATATGAGTGGTCACTAGCAATGTCTAGCTATCCTGAATCTTTTGCATACGGTGACCATTCACGTGACAAGGTACGAGCTCCCACCGAATGACCCGCAGCCTACATTGTAATGGTTCACTTCTATCGAGTCGTACCGTCGATGAATGTCACGCCACAGAACCAGAATACTGGAGAGCGGAGGAATGACTCAACCAGCTACGTATTACGGGTAGATGAATACCGTATAATACGATCATTGCTGTCTAACCAGATGAGGGGGTGCATACTACATGAAAGTCTCACTATAGTCACTTCACAGCTATTGTCTCAATCATTCGAACAAGGAACAGAAATAGAGAACATGTAAGATAAAGTAGTAAGGCGTCCCAAACGCTCTGTCAAAATGTTCTTGATATCTGGCTTTACAAAATATAGCCAGATTGATGTAGCAAAAGTATACACAATTGTTATCAGCTGTAGCCTGACTTAGTTACAATTATGTAAAAGTAGATACAAGACGATCCGACTAACATGTCGGTGCCAAACGGCAAAGTATAAAGTAAATAACAAAACGAGTGGTAAAGTAAAGAACCCACTCGAGTCCTCCTGCGATCATTCCTCTAGTATTGACCATCTTGGAGGTGGAAGTAAGCTGGATCCTCGGGGACCGGCTCTAAATCTGGCCATGTAAAACCAGAGAGGTTAGACCTCTAATAGCAAGTACCGCAAGAAAGCACAATATGAAGGATGAAACCAGTAAATAAAAGAATATAATAATAGATCTCTGCTTGCCACTGGGATTCACACAACATCACGACACTTCGAACCAACCTCCCAACCAAACAAGGACAGAAATTGGCCCGTCATGTCCTGACATTCTGATCATCTCAGTTAGGTAACAGAGTAGATACAGTACACAAACAAATCAATTTAAACGGCCATTCAACTACTACGGCTTGCTACTGTGATTTCCAAGTTATCCTGGATATATACAATAAAGGATTCCTCAGTTCTTACTATGTGCAAGCAAGGCTAGTTTACCCAGTCAATCAATTGCGCCAATCATGAATTAGACGAGTCCCAGCAGGATGCCCGTCATCAATATACAATATACAATAGATAATATAACCAGATACCGCTCCCTGCCCGTGTGGCAGATTTGCAGTATCTGTGGGGACCAACCGGCCTGTCGGGCACTACTAGTCCCAAGAGGGCTGCCATGTAAGAACTCGGGAATCCATTCTCTCCATTCAATCATTATTTTATTTGACTTAATAGTCTCTACGTTGAGTGAAATCCTATGTCGTGGATCATGGTCATTCAAATGAGTACTTCCGTACAAGTACGATATGCCTAACTCTACAATGATACCCGTGCGGTTAGGTTGTAGGTCTTACATAGCGTAATGCAACAATCAAAACTAACCACGGAATAATCATGCCTTGACCATCAAGTACACATGCTGCTTTCGTAATAGTTAGATAAATAAATAACTGAAGCCTATATGTATCTGTATGCCAATGTTTTGGGACCAGCCAGTCGATTATAATAGTTCATAATATGAACGTGTCTCATTCATTCAATCCAATAAGACGACTTGCCAGCCTCTTAGTTCCAACTAGGAATACATGATCAATTATTAATCGAGATAACCAACTATCATATTATAATGTCAAGATAATAATTAATGTTAATAAAAGCCAAGGTAATTAATCAAGGTTAATTAATGTCAATCAATGTCAATTTGGAACAAGGATCAGCCAAAGGCTTTAGAATCAAAGTTCATGCGACCAGGAAATCATGCGGCTAAGGAAGCTTGAATTCATACGACCGGGACAACATGCGCCTATGCGGCTAGGACCACACGCGCCTAAGCGGCCGGGGTTTGAAATAGCCCCATGTGGCTCAGCAATGCCCAAGCCATGCGGCTGGAAAAAGTTACAGTCTCATGCAGCTACGGTTAACATGCGACCATACGGCCAAAGGAAATTCCATGCGGCTGGAAGATAGCAAACCCCATGCGGCTCAAAATGACATGCGCCCCTGCGGCTCAAAATGACAGGCGCCCATACGGCTGAACATGGGACAAGCCTATAGGCGGCTAAGGAAAACTAATTTCATGCGTCTAGAATAAGTACAATCCTATATGCGGCTGAGAGGTCATGCAGCGCCATGCGGCTGTGGGACCGAATGCATATGCGGCTAGCTAAGAACTCATGCGGCAGATAAGTCTCATGCGGCTGACTAAGCCCATGCGGCTGGGATTGGAATCAGTCTCATGCGGCTCAAACGAATGAACTCATGCGGCTCAAACGAATGAACTCATGCGGCTGGAATGCCCATGCCCATGCGGCTGAATGCCCATGCGGCTGGGATTGGAATCAGTCTCATGCGGCTCAAACGAATGAACTCATGCGGCTGGAATGCCCATGCCCATGCGGCTAGAATGCCCATGCGGCCAGGGGACTTGCCGCATGAAGACTCATGCGGTCAAGCTTTGTCCTGTGGCCAGAATTGTTCTTCTTCTCCGAATTTCTAAGGACAGAACCATGAAAACCATTGCTTCCAAGCTCTCTAATCCCTTCATTCTAAGCCCAAATCTGAACTTCCATAGGTCAAAATGGGGTAGAACAAAATTCTCTACAACATGGAACCATCAAAACTTGAAGATAACAAAGTTTACTAGATCAAAACCTAAGAAATCCGAAAATGCAATAAACTTAGATCTACAATAAATAAGCCATGGAAATCGAAAATGCCAAGTACTAAAGAGACTTAGAATCAAATAAGAAAAATGATGGAACAATAAAAATGGGGATCCATCAAGAAGTAAGTTGGCACTTGCCTAGTTTTCCTAGGTTGGTGAAAGAGTTATGAGGAGGAAGAAAAAGAGTAATGGTGAAGTAATAAAGAGAGAGAAAGGGGATGGGCTTTAAATGGAAGGGGTGGTGGTAGGTGGGGGTTTGGTTCGATTCATGATGAACCACATGAATAAGCCAATCTAAACCGATCCTAAAGCAAAGCTAAAGCAGGGTATAAGAGCCGAAAGTCAAATGCAGAAATAAAATCGCAGGAAATTAATTAACATGAATTTAAAGGAATTAATTACAGAGCAGTACATGACGAATATAAAATAAATACATCCTAAAATAAATACATCCTAATAGTATATGCATTAAAAATACGTATTCTGGGAACGAGAAGTGACATCTCTACCTTCCTTAGAAAAATTCCGTCCTCGGAATTTCAAATCCGAGCATGATAGAAACATCAAAGCTAACTAATCCAAGCATAAGCAATTGAGTAAGCAATCATTTCACAATGTCAATAGCAAGTAACATATCTCTGTTTAACTATTGACGACACCAAGCAATTCTACTCATAAGGTGACAAGCATGAGGAGTTAAGACAATCAAGGTATACAGGAAGAAATATACCTTGTGAGTCAAACAGGTGTGGATACCGTGATCGGATATCATCCTCACGTTCCCACGTTGACTCTCCTAAAGTGTGATGACCCCAAGCAACCCGGACAAGGCTAATTGTTCGGTTCTTAAGTATCTTCTCTCTTCGATCCTAAATGGACACAGGCTGTTCCTCGTAAGACAAGTTGGTACCAACAACCAGCTCAGAATGATCAAGGATATGGCTTGGGTCCGATACATACCATCGCAATTGAGATACATGGAACACATCATGCACCTCTCGTAACGAAGGTGGAAGGGATAAACGATAAGCAATATCGCCTATCCGATCGAGGATAACAAGCGGGCCCACGTATCTCGGACTCAACTTCCCGCGAACGCCAAATCTAATAACCCCACGAGTAGGTGAGATCCGCAGGAACACGTGGTCCCCAACAGAAAACTCTAGCGGCCTACGATGCTGGTCCGCCCAATGACGATGCCGATCCTGCGCAACTCGAAGTCGCTCTCTAATTCCTTTAACCACTTCTACTGTCTGAACAATCATTTTTGGGCTTAGCATCTTCCTCTTCCCGATATCGTCCCATGCTAGTGGTGACCTACACTTCTTACCATATAGTACTTCAAATGGCGCCATCTGGATACTGGCTTGATAACTATTATTGTATGAGAACTCGACTAAGTGTAGGTGGCTCTTCCAAGACCCTCCAAAATCCAGAGTGCATGCTCGTAACATATCTTCTAAAGTCTGAATTGTTCTTTCTGATTGCCCGTCCGTCTGTGGATGGTAAGCCGTGCTAAACCTTAACTTGGTATCCAGACTATGATGTAAACTCTTCCAGAAATGTGATATAAAGCGGGTATCTCGGTCTGACACAATGCTGACGGGGACTCAATGCTGCCTGACTATTTGTTGTATATATAACTCCGCCAACTTCTCTGTAGATTGTCCTACTCTGAAAGGAAGAAAGTGTGCTACCTTCGTAAGCCGATCTACGATTACCCAAATAGCATCCTTACCACTTGGTGATCTTGGTAAACCGGTCACAAAGTCCATTGTGATATGCTTCCACTTCCATTCCGGGATAGGAAGCGGTTGTAATAATCCAGCTGGCCTCTGCTGTTCTGCCTTCACTTGCTGACATACCAAGCAACGGAAAACAAATCTAGCTATCTCCCTCTTCATTCCGTTCCGCCAGAAGTGTTGCTTGATATCTTGGTACATCTTGGTCCCTCCAGGATGTATAGAATACTGAGAACTGTGAGCTTCTGTCATAACTTTCTGTCTGATATCTCTACTAGGCACGCATAGGCGCGATCCAAACCTAAGTGTACCATCTCCATGAATTTTCATCTCCTTTCTGAGCCCTGACTCATATTCTGCCCTAAGCTTCTGAATCCTTGGGTCTTATGCCTGAGCTGCCTTGATCCTATCTACCAAGTCAGATCGAACTTGTAGACTTGCCAGAATTCCTACATCACTAGAAAGTACAACTTCGATGCCCAACTCCTGAAGGTCTTCTAAAATGTGCTTCTGGATTGTCAACATAAATGCACCGCCTCTCCTGCTAAGAGCGTCTGCTACTACATTAGCCTTGCCTGGATGATACTGAAGCTCTACGTCGTAATCCTTGATCAACTGCAACCATCTTCTCTGTCTCATGTTCAGCTCCTTCTGAGTAAAAATGTACTTCAGACTTTTGTGATCTATGTACATGTCCACTCGATCACCATATAAGTAATACCTCCATAGCTTCAAAGAAAATACTACTGCTGCCAACTCCAAGTCATGAGTTGGATAATTCTTCTCGTGATCTCGAAGTTGCCTAGATACATACGCTATCACCTTCCCATGTTGCATGAGGACACATCCAAGTCATTTTCCTGACGCATCACAATATACTGTAAAACCTTCGGGTCCAACTGGCAATGTAAGAATGGGTGCTGAGATCAACTTCTGCTTTAGATTCTCAAATGATGCCTGGTATTCTGTCGACCAGACGAATGGCACATCATTCCGTGTCAAGCGGGTCATGGGTGCTGAAAGCCTTACAAAGTCTGATACGAACCTTCTGTAATATCCTGCCAATCCCAAGAAACTCCGCACATCAGCTACGGTCTTGGGTACTGGCCAACTCTCTACTGCTTTTACCTTCTTGGGATCCACTGCTACTCCAGCTCCTGATATGATGTGACCTAAAAATGAAATGTAATTCATCCAGAACTCACACTTGCTGAGCTTGGCATACAACTGATTCTCTCTCAGAACCTGTAACACTTTCCTGAGGTGGTCTTCATGCTCCTCTTTACTAGCAGAGTATACGAGAATGTTGTCAAGAAATACAACGACAAACTGATCTAAGTACGGCATAAAGATGTGGTTCATCAAATTCATGAATATTGCGGGAGCATTGGTCAAACCAAACGGCATTACCAAGAATTCATAATTCCCATACTTCGACCTGAATGCTGTCTTGGGGATGTCCTCCTTCGGAACCCTCACTTGATGATACCCTGAACGAAGATCTATCTTGGAGAAAACTCTAGCTTTGCTCAACTGATCAAATAAGTCGTCGATCCTGGGTAGTGGGTACTTGTTCTTCACTGTTGCCGCGTTAAGCTTCCTGTAATCAATGCACAATCTGGATGACCCATCCTTCTTTCCTACAAGTACTACTGGTGCTGCCCATGGTGATATGCTAGCTTGGATGAACTTCTTCTCCTTCAATTCTTCTATGTGCTGATATACCTTAGCCTGCTCCGAATTCGCCATTCTGTAAACTCGATCTGATATCGGGTTAGTTCCAGGTGCCAATTCTATACTGAACTCAATATCTCTAACTGGTGGTAGCCCTGGAAGTTCTTCGGGAAATACATCTAGAAATTCATCAACTACCTTCGGAACTTAAACTTCTTTCATTGTCGTTACTACCCCATACTCTTGCTGAGTTGCCTCTGATCTGACTAAGGTGAATCGCTTCATACCCGGGATATCAAAAGATACACTCCCTCTACGACAATCTATTGTCGTATGACTATTTTTCATCCAGTCCATGCCTAAGATAACGTCGAAATTTCTAACAGGAAATTCTATCAACCGGGCGGGTAAAGAATGCCCGCAAACTACAATGCTACATGCTAGAATGTCTCTACTAACTCCTACGAGCCCATTACCAGTGAGTATGTTTAACCTCCCTGGTAATGCCTCAAACTCCATTCCTAGCCGTGTTGCAAATTGTGCAGATATAAATGAATGGGATGCTCCCGAATCAAATAATGCTACTGCGAGATATGAGGCGACGAGAATGTTACCTGCCACAACATCTCCCGATGCTAATGCCTCTTCCAAGGACAGAGTGAATGCCTGCCCTCGACCTCCTTGTTGGTTTCCATGTTGCGGCCTAGCCTGGTGCTGCTGCTGGCCCCTTCCTTGATGATGCTGGGGTGGTCTATGTTGGTGTTGCTGCATCGACGGTCCCTGCTGCCGAAACATCTGAGCCTGCGGCATCAGCGGATGCTGGACCAATGGTCTTACTGCCACCGCTGGTCCTCGATACTGACCTACCCCTGGTGCTGGCAGAGCAGGAAACTGCTGTACTGGTCCTCCTGACCTCGAATTTATGGAACATGTGGTAACCCGATGATCTAGATTTCCACATATCAAACACAGTCCGTTCAATGTCCGACACACATCTCTAGTGTGTCCTATATTTCTACAATAAGTGCAGCCCGCTGGGGGTTGCTGGTTCTTCCTCTGTTGCTGTTGCTGTTGCTGTTGCCTTGGTGGTGGTGCTGGCCCTCGTATCGCCACATCGTGGATACGAATGTCAGGGGATGGTGCTGTTGTTCGGGGCGCTGCTCCCCCTCCTCCTTCAATCTGACTGTGAGATCTCTTCTGACCCCCAGTCCTTGCCGTAAGCCTCTGAATGGTGATCTCGTGCCTTCGGGTTACCGTCAATACTTCGTCAAAAGTCTGATAATTATGCCCCTCTATCAATTGCAAGAGCTCAAGATGAAACCCTTGCTGGAACCTCATCGCCCTCTGGCGCTCCGTTGCTACAATCTCTGGGACAAACCTACTCAATCTGCAGAACTCCGCTGTATAAGCATCTACTGTCTTGTCGGCCTGCTTGAGGTTGATAAACTTCTGTTGTAGCTTAAACTGCTCCACAACTCCATAGTACTTGGTCTTGAATCTTGCTGTAAAGTTGTCCCAAGCCACAGGACGTCTGATGCCTACCTCCTCTGATTCCCACCAATCATGTGCGAGATCCTGAAGTAACAATTTTACTAGATCCACACGTTCTTCTACCGGCACCTTAGCTGCTGTCAGAATAGCCTCAATATCCTTAAGCCACGCATCTGCTGAGATGGCATCTTCCGTGCCCTCAAAACGATGGGGGTTGTACTTGCAAAACCTGGCTGATGCTCCTGAATCTGGCCTCGCCCCTCTTTCCAATGCCGTCTGCAACCCTTGGTTGAGTAGTACGTTCTGCTCTTGCAACTGAGCGTGCATGCGCTGCTGGGATAACATCTGGTGTTGTTGAGTGGCCATCATCCCTCTCATGATCTCCAGAAGGGCTGGTGTGTCCACTTCCCCAGGGGTCGACGGAACTATTGGTGGGTCGAAACTTCCGGATACTGCGGTCCAGTTGCTGGTTCCACTATTACTTCTTCTTGAATAGTCTCTTGAGGTTGTACTGGTCCTTGTAGCTGACCAACCTGGTCAGGTTGCCCATGTTGCCCTTGTTGCTGCTGTCCAGTCCTGACAGATGCGGACGAAGTGCCCCTAAGAAAAGGGACAAGAGAACAATCAAACGATCGGACATGGAAAATCAATAAAGTCAAAGGATACCGGAATGTCAAGCTAGGATCGAGAATAACGAATCAGGAGATCAAGGGGAAATATGTGTAATTGAGACATCCTATAAATCAAAACACCCCACAAGTCTGAAATCAGACCTGCATGGGCCACCACTAAAACCTTGTCACGCCCCAGAACCAGAATACTGGAGAGCGGGGGAATGACTCAGCCAGCTACGTATTACGGGTAGATGAATATCGTATAATACGATCAATGCTGTCTAACCAGACGAGGGGGTGCATACTACATAAAAGTCTCACTACGGTCACTTCACATCTATTGTCTCAATCATTCGAACAAGGAACAGAAATAGAGAACATGTAAGATAAAGCAGTAAGGCGTCCCAAACGCTCTGTCAAAATGTTCTTGATATCTGGCTTTACAAAATATAGCCAGATTGATGTAGCAAAAGTATACACAATTGTTATCAGCTGCAGCCTGACTTAGTTACAATTATGTAAAAGTAGGTACAAGACGATCCGACTAACATGTCGGTGCCAAACGGCAAAGTATAAAGTAAATAACAAAACGAGCGGTGAAGTAAAGAACCCACTCGAGTCCTCCTGCGATCATTCCTCTAGTATTGACCATCTTGGAGGTGGAAGTAAGCTGGATCCTCGGGGACCGGCTCTAAATCTGGCCATGCAAAACCAGAGAGGTTAGACCTCTAATAGCAAGTACCGCAAGGAAGCACAATATGAAGGATGAAACCAGTAAATGAAAGAATATAATAATAGATCTCTGCTTGCCACTGGGATTCACACAACATCACGACACTTTGAACCAACCTCCCAACCAAACAAGGACAGAAGTTGGCCCGTCATGTCCTGACATTCTGATCATCTCAGTTAGGTAACAGAGTAGATACAGTACACAAACAAATTAATTTAAACGGCCATTCAACTACTACGGCTTGCTACTGTTATTTCCAAGTTATCCTGGATATATGCAATAAAGGATTCCTCAGTTCTTACTATATGCAAGCAAGGCTAGTTTACCCAGTCAATCAATTGCGTCAATCATGAATTAGACGAGTCCCAGCTGGACGCCCGTCATCAATATACAATATACAATAGATAATATAACCAGATACCGCTCCCTGCCCGTGTGGCAGATTTGCAGTATCTGTGGGGACCAACCGGCCTGTCGGGCACTACTAGTCCCAAGAGGGCTGCCATGTAAGAACTCGGGAATCCATTCTCTCCATGTAATTATTATTTTATTTGACTTAATAGTCTCTACGTTGTGTGAAATCCTATGCCGTGGATCATGGTCATTCAAATGAGTACTTCCGTACAAGTACGATATGCCCAACTCTACAACGATACCCATGCGGTTAGGTTGTAGGTCTTACATAGCGTAATATAACAATCAAAACTAACCACGGAATAATCATGCCTTGACCATCTAGTACACATGCTGCTTTCGTAATAGTTAGATAAATAAATAATTGAAGCCT
The DNA here is from genome assembly GCA_029216955.1 of Iris pallida. Lineage (NCBI taxonomy): Eukaryota > Viridiplantae > Streptophyta > Magnoliopsida > Asparagales > Iridaceae > Iris > Iris pallida. The sequence continues at coordinate 37,346,847 of JANAVB010005599.1, forward strand.
GCATGATCTGTATGCCAATGTTTTGGGACCAGCCAATCGATTATAATAGTTCATAATATGAACGTGTCTCATTCATTCAATCCAATAAGACGACTAGCCAGCCTCTTAGTTCCAACTAGGAATACATGATCAATTATTAATCGAGATAACCAACTATCATATTATAATGTCAAGACAATAATTAATGTTAATAAAAGCCAAGGTAATTAATCAAGGTCAATCAATGTCAATCAATGTCAATTTGGAACAAGGATCAGCCAAAGGCTTTAGAATCAAAGTTCATGCGACCAGGAAATCATGCGGCTAAGGAAGCTTGAATTCATGCGGCCGGGACAACATGCGCCTATGCGGCTAGGACCACACGTGCCTAAGCGGCCAGGGTTTGAAATAGCCCCATGCGGCTCAGCAATGCCCAAGCCATGCGGCTGGAAAAAGTTACAGTCTCATGCGGCTACGGTTAACATGCGACCATACAGCCAAAGGAAATTCCATGCGGCTGGGGGATAGCAAACCCCATGCGGCTCAAAATGACATGCGCCCCTGCGGCTCGAAATGACTTGCGCTCAGGCGGCTGAACATGGGACAAGCCTATAGGCGGCTAAGGAAAACTAATTTCATACGGCTAGAATAAGTGCAATTCTATATGCGACTGAGAGGTCATGCAGCGCCATGCGGCTGCGGGACCGAATGTATATGCAGCTAGCTAAGAACTCATGCGGCAGATAAGTCTCATGCGGCTGACTAAGTCCATGCGGCTGGGATTGGAATCAGTCTCATGCGGCTCAAACGAATGAACTCATGCGGCTCAAACGAATGAACTCATACGGCTGGAATGCCCATGCCCATGCAGCTAGAATGCCCATGCGGCTAGAATTGGAATCAGTCTCATGCGGCTCAAACGAATGAACTCATGCGGCTGGAATGCCCATGCCCATGCGGCTAGAATGCCCATGCGACCAGGGGACTTGCCGCATGAAGACTCATGCGGTCAAGCTTTGTCCTGTGGCCAGAATTGTTCTTCTTCTCCGAATTCCTAAGGACAGAACCATGGAAACCATTGCTTCTAAACTCTCTAATCCCTTCATTCTAAGCCCAAATCTGAACTTTTATAGGTCAAAATAGGGTAGAACGAAATTCTCTACAACATGGAACCATCAAAAGTTGGAGATAACAAAGTTTACTAGATCAAAACCTAAGAAATTCAAAAATGTAACAAACTTATATCTACAATAAATAAGCCATGGAAATCGCAAATGCCAAGTACTAAAGAGACTTAGAATCAAATAAGAAAAATGATGGAACAATAAAAATGGGGATCCATCAAGAAGCAAGTTGGCACTTGCCTAGTTCTCCTAGGTTGGTGAAAGAGTTATGAGGAAGAAGAAGAAGAGTAATGGTGAAGTAATGAAGAGAGAGAAAGGGGATGGGCTTTAAATGGAAGGGGTGGTGGTAGGTGGGGGTTTGGTTCGGTTCATGATGAACCACATGAATAAGCCAATCTAAACCGATCCTAAAGCAAAGCTAAAGCAGGGTATAAGAGCCGAAAGTCAAATGCAGAAATAAAATCGCAGGAAATTAATTAACATGAATTTAAAGAAATTAAATACAGAGCAGTACATGACGAATATAAAATAAATACATCCTAAAATAAATACATCCTAATAGTATATGCATTAAAAATATGTATTCTGGGTACGGAAAGTGACAATGAAGGCCGTACAATATCTGCAATTCCTCTTGTAACGTCCCAGTCCCAAAATATGTAGGAATAGGAACGTAGACATGCCAGCCGTATAATAAATATACGTAAGCTGTAAAATACAGTAGAACCATAACTAATCTCATCCACACAAAATAAATGAATAAAAGATATCATATAATAAGAATGAATTGTCTTGATACAATATGTTGGGCGGAGACAAATCCACTACCAACATAATAAGGAAATAAAATACATGGAAAATGAAATGAGTGGCGAGTGAAGCGAAGACGATCCAAGCGCAATCATCCTCGAAGAAATAGAGATGGTCACGGCTAGAGCTAAAGCACCTACGAAAGATAATAGCACACACCTGGCGAGATAACCAGGTCCTCAGAGGGACGTAACAAGACACATAATATCATGCCATATAAACTGAATAAATATTGCTCAAATAAATAAGTCAATTGAATTTATAACATGGTCCAATACATACCTATTGAACGAGCGTACCATCCCCCCAACCAAACAAGGACAGGAGATGGTAAACTAATTCACGGTGACGTATCTTTCCATGCCATGAATCCAATATGGTATCCGGACCCCAACAAGGTTCAATACCTTCTCATCGAAGTAGTAAGTCACACCTACAACCAAACAAGGACAAGATGTGATAAACTACTCCGCGACAAGTTATTGTTCCAAGCCACGGTCAGATACAAGTACTCAAACCAAAAGTACTCGTACCTGACAGATAAAGGTAGCCTACCGTTCTAAGTGATATGTAGTTAAGAACAATCCTTCCTACGTATGGGCCCTGGCTGAATAGGATCGGCATAGTCCCCCCTTGGGGCACTAGAGGCCCCATCAGTAAGAGCATGACGTTCTGCAGAATCGTCAGTGGCCATCAGTAATCATGGGTCATCAACCCCGTATCTCCAGCGGAGAGTCCGGGTCATAAGGGAAAGTGCATCGAAGCCCATACGCTAAAGAATTGTCCTCCCCGCCCAATGCCTACTCTGTTGTATCCACAATAGTAAACCTCTATAACCGCTAAGTCAAACTAAGCATGCAACCTCTATTAGCGGTTATTCCTATCGCACGGCTTGTACGTACTGGTGGACAGCCAATCACGTACTTCCGTGTTCTACATGCGACTCACAACTTCGTGGTATAACGTGTCAAGGCCATGAATGCAACACACAAAGGTGGTCTCTTAAATCTAGGTTTAATGTGTAAGAAAAATAATACATAGCAAGAATATAAATGAACAGTAAGTTCTAACAGGTTATGCCATGTATCACAGTTTATTTTGTATAAAGAAAATAATGAACAATGTATGAAATATGAGCTAAAATAAGTAAACAGCAAATGGCAAAGTGTCTTGCCTGGTAGGACGCCTGGTGTGCTACGATAATCAAGGTGGTAGGAACTGCGACTTCGGTGCAACAACTATACAAGGTGACCTCTGATGGTGGCACGGACAGTCCCGACGGGTCAAGGACGGTCAGATTAGTTAGGGTTGATATAAGGTGGTCCAGAATTGGCAAGAGAATATGAAGAATCTGATTGGTTAGGATAGGAGGATAATCAAGATAAATTTGATAATTGGATACATATATTTATAATCCTTAAAAATAAAAATATTATATATAATTACTTAAAAATATGATAATTTGGAAACCATATCAAAATACTTTTAGGCTAAAAACTTACATTTTGAATTAGAACTTTCTTTTAGAAAAAAAATAACAATAATAATAATATATTTAAGGCCAACTTTATATTTGAAAGAGAATGGCTGGAATACTATAGTAAAATCATACTTTGAAATAATACAAGATTATAATTTTAGAAATATAATAACATTATATATTAATAAAATAGTAGTAAAACTGATAGATACAATATAGCCATATTAGTATTATATTTTATATAAAATGTATTTGTAAACCACTGTTTTACACAAAATCTTAACAATTAAAATTTGTTGAAAGAATAGAGTAACAATAATATTCATATATACTCACATTAAATCAGTAAATTAAATTAGTAATAATAATAAAAATATAACCATAAGAATGAGTATATTAAAATATATAAAATAAACTAATAGCAATTTTGAGCTAAATGATGTACTGATTGCAGTAGTTAGTAATAATGCAAATAATGATAATGAAAACAAAACAAGGGAACAAATACCAATCAACAAAATAAAAATAAAAATAGAAATAATAAATAAAAATATATAAGTTAAAAATAAGATGTCTGTACAGCACTACTCTCCTCTCGAGAGAGGAGAGTTTACACAGTGCTTGAACATTTGAGAAGATGGGAGAGAGAAAGCAATCGGTAGGGAAAAAGGAAATCGGGAGAGAGGAGGCCGGGCTCGTCGGCCGGCGTTAGGCGGGTGACCGCAGCGGACGGGTGGAGAGGAGCTAAGAGAGAGGGAGGTAGAGAGGAGCTAAGAGAGAGGCGGAGATGGAGAGGAGCTCAGGCGAGCGGCGGCGTCTCCCGGAGGGCGCGGTGGTGGCGCCTCCACCGGAGTGCGACGTCAGCGACTAGGAGGCGCCGCGGAGGGGTGTGCGGTGGTCTCTGGGCTAGGACAGCGCGGATGGCGGTCCGGACGCGGAGAGGGTGGCCGGCGAGGCGAAGAGGGAAAATGTGGCACGGGAAATCGGGGGCTCTCGACGACGCTTCGTCGGTGGCGTGATCGGCTCAAGATGACACGGAAACCGGCAAGGTGGTCGACTTGGCCACTCACCGGCGCTCGATGCACGGAGGCGAGGCAGGTCGTGTGCCAAACGTGTGGGGAGAGAGAGGTCGGGCGGGACGACGCTTAAAGAAGCGATCAGCCGTGGGGACGAGGCGGTTCCCCGACGGAGTTCAGATCTAGACGAGTGGAGTTAGGCGGAGCCGGGATCAAGCTCGCCGACGGTTAGGGTCAATGCATGCGGCACGACGGGTCTGACCACAAAAATCTCGGTGGCTGACTGGCTTTGGTTAGGGTTCCGGTCGAGACCAGCTCGATAGCGGACTGGAGGAGACGGAGATGGGGGACGAAGATGATGGTGGTTGCCTTGATCTTGGGTTGGGTTTGGTCAAAATTCGTTCGGCGATAGTGGTATTGGCTAGTCGGGGAGAGGAATTGGGGCACGGTGGTGATGCGTTGGTAGTTATGGTGGTGTAGGCGGGGCTCGGGTGGTCAGGTGGTCAGGAGGAAGACGGTGGTTGCCTTGGTAGCCGCGACCAGGGAGATGACAGCGGGTTGGCAGGACGACGGGTGGTTACGTGGAGTTGACGGGAACGGAAGATGACAGATGCCAGGCGACAGTAGACTAGGGTTAGATTTAGGGATTTGTTTGTGTCGGGGAGTGTCTGACGCGGAAGTGGTAAATTGTATATGTAAAAATATAGAATAAGAATTTGGACGGGGAGGGATTACATGGACACGATTGTCACGACCCGCTACCCAAATTGTTGGGCCAGGCCGAGTCATGTCCAGCCTACGTTGAGATAAAACGTAGTAAGCTGTTCTAAAGACAACAGGATAAGACTAAATGTGCTAACAATTCTATAAGTGAAGAAGAATCATAAATGCTCCAAACACAAAAGTCGTCGTATATAGTAAAATATCTAAGTACAAGTAAACTGAAATGTAAAACTGGATACATGTCCAGTTACAAAATGATATAGTCTAATACATGTCTACTCTCAAAAGTCTAAGTAAACAAAAGATAACTAGGCGAGGTTTCCTGCAGGAACATCCTCGTAAAGCAGAGCCGGGTCCTCGGTAGTAATCCCATAATATGAGTCGCAGAGTAACTCCTCCTCAGTAAGGACACCTATAACGTTATCCTGTCAGGACGGGAGCAAGTACTAAATCTAGCAAACTAGCATATGAAACATGGAAATGAACATGAGAGGAATAACTGGAAAGCATGGCATCACATAGTCTATCATGGCAAGGACACATATGTCATAGAGACAGATGTATATGTAATGTTTAAAACTGTAGCAGGTACGTGATCGGTCAATAGATGTACAATGCGCTGTGGTACATAATGAAATGTACATACGTACAAGTAGACAAGCATAGGTGTACATCCGTACAGAAAATACAGGATATTTACCTGCGGCAAGGTATGCATATAAAATGCGACCATGCTCGCTACTATAGGGGGGGTCGTGATCACGTACACTACTATCAGTTTCCCCATAACCCATATTCTAATCATGTGAGAGATACATCAAGACTGTTCTAAGCATGGTAGTAACTGGAAGTACAACATGTAGAGATCTAACTTGCTACCCCAAGGATCAGCATATAACATGGTGGGGTTTGCAGTTCATTTATGTGACAATATGTAAAGTTCGTAGAAAGTACTTGCCTCTAGCAAAACAAAACAAAACAAGCTGCGATAACAATGCTATGGATGTCCAGTAACTCGTCGCTGTAGAAGTAAAATATAATAACTTAGTTTTACACTAAGTTAAAGCACTAGGACACTAATTGGTGCGACACGACTTGTGACTGGACACCTAGCCAAAATGATGACTTGGCATAGAAGACCAATGTGGGATGACACACTATGTTAACTAACTTTCTAGGGTCTTTATACTAGTGAGGGATGGGGTTCAACACGACTAAAACTCCAAATAACACAAAAAGCTACAAGTCGTAATTAATCAATAAATAAATCAAAAGATCATTGTGTTCTAACAATTTTTGAAGTAGACAAAAAGCCTAGTTTTCCTTAAAGTAAAGCACTAAGGTGATCCTTGTTAATCATAGAAATTTATTATAATTTTTCTGGAATTTATTAACCAGTACAAATATTTTATAAAAATCAGTTTTCCTAAGTATACAGAAAATGAGTTTTGGTTTCATATGCCAAACTAGTGGCAAAACAGTAAATTAAATACTACAAAAATTATACTAAATTAGCTAACTTAACATAGTATCTAAAAACTATTTTTCCATAATTTTAGCAATACTTTAAGTATTTTTTTTATAAAATCAAAAACAGCAATGCACACAATAATTAATTATCTGCGTATTTTGTCCACGTATATAATTTGAACCACAGTTCAAATACAGGACCCAAGGCCATGAATCAAGTCCAATATGACTTGAACAGGTCTTGAATGTGTGAAAACACATTTGGGCCCAAATACCCATGCTAGGCTTGGACACCAAATGGTTGCAGTAATTTAAATACAATAAAAATATAATTTGGTAATAGTCAAAATAAATATTATTATTTTAATAAGGTAAAGTTATGTATATAGAAAATATACCTACATATGTTTTAAAAGTACATATATATGTAAGGAAAAATACTTAATTTATAAGGTATATATATATATGTATAAATATATATACATATATAGGAAAATACTTAACAATAAAGTGTATATATATATTAATATATATATATACATGAAAATATATACATATATACATAATACATACATATATGAATATATATATAAATACAAACATATTTATATAAAATTTACTAACTATAAAATATATACATATATATATAAATACTGTCAAAAGCAGTATATACACATATATATATATATACTAATATATATATATACATATATATATATAAATATATATATATAAAACTAAAAAAGAAAAAGAAAAAGAAAAGAAACAGAAAAGAAAAGAAGACAGAAAGGAGGGGGGGCTCGAACCCTGTCCTCAGGAAGGGGGGGTGTTTGATCACTGCGCGCTAGCCAGTGGGCCAGCGGCCCGCTGTGTTAGGAATAGGTTTAGGTTAGTTATATTTAGTTTCGAATTAATTAACATATAAAAAAAAATATAAAAACCATCCTGTGTCCTGACAGTTAAGGACACAGGTATCAACGTGTCTTCGCTTGGCACGACACGTACGACACGAGTTTCGTGTGTCCTCGTCTGCGTTCGTGTTCGCCAGGACACGGCGAACACTTTCGACCCAACACGAGACACGCACGACACGTCGTGACACTTACAACTTACGTGTCCGGCCGTCGTAGGGGGGGTTCGATGGTGCTGACGGGCAGTGGAGACGTCGGGGTCAGGGCGCTCCTGTGGCGACGTGTTCGCCTCACTGCGGCGAACCTTGTGACGGTGGTGGTAGGTGATGGCGTACGTCGTAGGGGCGACGCTCGGGTCTAGCCGGAGCTTGGGTTCCGGTGGGGTGAGAGGGGGTGATGGGGCGGCGCTGGCGGTCGTGGGGGAAATTTAGGGTTAGGGTCTGGTCAAGGGGAGTGATGGGGATTTTATAGGGCCTCTGGAGGCGGTGGGGGCAGCCGGGAAAGGCGGGGGCAGGGCGGTGAGTCGGTCGGGGCAGTCGTCGGGTCAGCGGGGGTTGGTGAGGGAGGAGAGAGAGTGAGTGACTGGTCGGGGGGGCTTGGCAGGTTAGCACAAAAGTCCCCCAAGTTTAGGAATTGCATAATCGATTTATTAGCGAGATAATACAAAACAGGATTTGCAAATCCTAATTAAAACATTTCCTTTTATTACAAACTGATATACTAACTATTCTAAAAATTGCAAAACATTATTAAAACAATTCAGAAAATTACAAAATGATATTTTTTATATAAGAAAACTCATTTAAAATTATAGAAAATTCCTAAAAATTATATTAAATAATTTTAAAACCAATAATGACATTTAATAATTAATTAACACTAGTTTAATAATTTTTGAAAAAACAGGGGTTGACAAGTCTTCCCTCCTTGAAAAATTTTGTCCACGAAATTCACAAGGATTGAAGACCTACAATATTCTAACATAGCAAGCAATGCAACAAAATGACTAAGGCTGCGATCGAAACTAACCTCTAAGGTATCAAGCGGGAACGGGTGGTTCCCTCGCAGCGGTTGGATCGAACAAGTAAGGGTATCTCTCCCTCATATCCGACTCCCTCTCCCAAGTAGATTCACCTGGGGAGTGACGGCTCCAAGCTACTCGCACTAGGGGTATAACCTTGTTCCTCAGCCTCTTCTCTCTTCGGTCTAATATCTCCACTGGCTGCTCAGAAACTGTAAGGCTCGGTCCGACCTCCAACTCTGAATGATCTAGCACATGGCTGGGGTCTGGAACATATCTTCTCAGCTGAGATACGTGAAAGACGTCGTGAACACCTGCTAGGTTGGGTGGAAGTGCAAACCTGTAAGCTACCTCTCCGATCCTGCCAAGCACCTCGAATGGCCCGATGTATCTGGGGCTCAGCTTCCCTCCTCGTCCGAACCGGATCATCCCTCGAGTAGGAGATATCTTCACTAGCACCATATCACCGTCTGCGAACTCCATCGGCCTGCGACTAGCATCAGCCAAGTGTTTCTGCCTGTCTTGAGCTACTCTGAGCCTATCTCTGATCATCCCGACTTTCTCTGCTGTATCCGTGATCATCTCTGGTCCGAGCATAACTCTGTCTCCGACATCATCCCAAAAGAGCGGTGTGCGGCATCGTCGTCCATATAGCGCCTCGAAAGGAGACATACCAATACTGGCCTGGTAGCTGTTGTTGTATGAAAACTCTACCAAGTGCAGATGGCTCTCCCATGATCCTCCGAAGTCCAGCACGCAAGTCCTCAGCATATCCTCCAGTGTCTGTATCGTCCTCTCGGACTGCCCATCTGTCTGTGGGTGGTACGCCGTACTGAACTTGAGCCTACTGCCCAACTCCTCCTGCAAGCTCCTCCAGTAGTGGGATGTAAATCTGCTGTCTCTGTCTGACACGATGCTCACCGGCACTCCGTGTAGGCGAACTATCTGCTGCATGTATAGCTCCGCCAACTTCTCGGTGGAAAGCCCCACCTTGAAGGGTATGAAGTGCGCACACTTCGTCAGCCTGTCTACAATGACCCAGATGGCATCCTTCCCTCCTTGGGAACGAGGAAGCCCTGAAACGAAGTCCATCGTAATATGTTCCCACTTCCACTCGGAAATGGGTAACGGCTGCAACAAACCAGCTGGCCTCTGGCGCTCCGCCTTGACCTGCTGGCAAACTAGGCATCTCGAGATGAAACGTGATACATCCCTCTTCATCCCGTGCCACCAAAGATGTTCCCGTATGTCACGGTACATCTTGTTAGCACCAGGGTGAATAGAATATCTCGATCGGTGTACCTCCTGCAAGACTGCCTCTACTAGCTCTCCCTTCGGCACGCACAATCGGCTGCCATGCCTCAAGGATCCATCTTCTGCTATAGTGAAGTCATCCAGCAATCCAGCTAATGCCTGGGGTCGAAGTCTGCGAAGGCTCTCATCTGTAGACTGTGCCTCCCGGATCTGCTCCATCAATCCTGACTGAATGTCAAGCGCCATCATCTGTATCACTGATCCTGGCCGAACTAGCTCGATACCGAGCTTCTCCAGATCCTCCCGTAAATGTCGATCAATCATCAGGTACCATGCCATCGGATGCCTGCTCAGTGCATCCGCCACCACATTTGCCTTCCCGGGGTGATACTGTAAATCGATGTCGAAGTCCTTCATCAACTCCAACCATCGTCTTTGCCTCATGTTCAGCTCTTTCTGCGTGAACACATACTTCAAGCTTTTGTGGTTAGTAAAGATTTCCACATGCTCTCCGTATAAGTAATGTTTCCATAACTTGAGTGCAAAGATCACCGCAGCTAACTCTAGGTCATGGGTAGGATAATTCCTCTCATGAGTCCGCAATTGCCTAGATGCATAAGAAATTACTTTCCCATGCTGCTGTAGGACACATCCTAGCCCCTTCCCAGAAGCATCGCTGAAAATGGTGAAACCTCCAGAACCTGAAGGTAAAGTCAGAACTGGAGCGGTCGTCAGCCTCCTCTTCAGCTCCTCAAATGCCGCCTGGCAGTCCTCTGACCAGATGTACTCTGCGTCCTTTCGCGTCAGCTTCGTCATGGGTTCAGCTATCCTAGCAAAGTCCTGGACGAACTTTCTATAATAGCCTGCTAAACCCAGAAAGCTCCTGATCTCTGAAACTGACGTCGGAGCCTTCCACGTCTCAACTGCAGCAATCTTCCTGGGATCCACCGAGATTCCATCTCTAGTGACTACATGGCCGAGAAACTCTACTCGGTCTAAAAGAACTCGCACTTCGGCAATTTGGCAAACAATCTCTCCTGCCTCAGAATTCCTAAAACTATCCGCAAGTGCTCTGCATGCTCCTCTGGCGTCTTTGAGTATATCAGGATGTCGTCGATAAATACTACGACGAACTTATCTAGATACTGGTGAAATGTCTTATTCATCAAGTTCATAAAGACAGCTGGCACATTTGTGAGACCAAATGGCATCACCAGAAACTCGTACTACCCGTACTTCGTGTTGAACGCCGTCTTTTGGATGTCTGCTGGCCTAACCTTCACCTGGTGGTACCCGGATCTCAAGTCTATCCTGGAAAACACCTTCGTCCCGCTCAACTGGTCGAACAAATCATCTATCCTGGCAGAGGATATTTGTTCTTGATGGTGATGGCATTCAAGGCCCGATAGTCAATACACAACCGGACTGTACCATCCTTCTTAGGCACAAAGAGCACTGGTGCTCCCCATGGAGAAGCACTGGATCGAATGAAACTCTTTTTCAACAGGTCATCAATCTGCTCTTTCATCTCTATGGCCTCCTTGGGATTCACTCTATAGCAAGCCCGGGACACTTGTCCTGAACCCGGCACTAGATCTATAGTGAACTCCACATCTCTGTCAGGCGGAAGTCCTGGAAGATCCTCTGGGAATACATTCATAAACTCCCTAATGATAGGGTATGGCGGTGCTGCGTCCCCGACTGTAGCACAACAGTTCGGCTCTAGGCTGATCTCCGGCCCTGTCCTTCTGACACTGAATGGTGCTGTACCTGGGGGACTGAACAAAATACTACCCTCATAGCAATCTATAGATGCATGGGCATAGCTAAGCCAGTCCATCCCCAATATGATATCATAACCGGGGAGTGGCATCACAAAGAATTGCCCTCTGAACTCTCTCCCGGCTATAAAATAGAACAACTATAGATAGATCTAATAGGCACTGGTCCTCCTTCCGTCATCACTCTACTAATCTCCGCAGTAGGTGTAGCTACTAGATGATGTTATGCATAAACTCTAATGATAGGAAGCTATGAGATGCACCAGAATCAAACAAACATACAGCTAGAAAAGTATGTAAATAAACATGACCTGTGATGACGTCAGCTAAGTAATCCGGCTCCGAAACCTGCTCCGACTTCGGCTCAATGGCTAGACTATAAACCCTCCCCTGAGGTCCCTTCTGCTGCTGCAGATGCTGCCCAAATCTCTGCTGCTGAGTCGGAAGCGGTCCTCTAGGTCCCTTGGATGCTGGGCAGTCCCGAAGCTGATGGTTGGCAGACCCACAAATCAAGCACTGCTTCAACCTCTTCCTACAGATGGAGATGTCGTGCCCTGGTCTTCCGCAGAAAGAACATATGGCTCCCTTCTGCTGCTGCTGTCGGGGTTCCGGGGCTCTAACTGGCGGGGTCTGATGATGTGGTGTAGGGGGACGGTAAGTCTGCTGGGGTGGCGTCGGCGCTCTCTGCTGGAAAGCCTGACGCTTGGACGGACCCTCATGGTGTACAGAAGCCGGCCTCTTGCATGACAGAAGACGCTCCTCGATGCTCCGAGCCAACTCTAGGCTCTGGCAGTAGTCAGTCGTACCGTTTGCCACTATAAGAATGCTAATGTCTGGAACTAGACCATGGCAAAACCTACGGGTCATCTCCTCTGGATCAGCAACCAGACTAGGAGCAAAATGGCTCAGGCGACTAAACTCTCCTGCATAGTCATCAACAGAACGGTTCCCCTGCTGGATGTTCTGGAATCGTAGTCCCATGGCTACTCTAGCAGTGGTCGAGAAGAATTTCTTTTTGAACTGGGTCTTGAACTGGTCCCAGGTGGCTCTACCTCTCGCGAACAACGGCTCATTCCTGAACCAGACTCCGGCTAAGTCTATCAGCAAAAATCCTGCTGCCTCGACCTGAAGATCATCCGGCATCTTAACTCCCAGAAGCTTCCTCTCTACAGAATCTAGCCAGTCATCAGCTACTACTATGCCCTCAGTCCCTGAGAACTCCTTGGGATTCAGACCCATGAAGTCCTTGACCGTCCCCGCTCTCTGCCGTGGCTCTACCTGTGGTGGGACCACGGGACGTCCCTCAGAATGCTCCATGCTCTGGCGGAGTAGGGTAGTCTGCTCCTGATGGGTTGTTAGGAACCCCTGGATCAGTGTGAGCAGCTGGGTCCCGTCGAGAGTGACGGAAGCCTGAGTGGGTATAGTGATAGGGGGTGGTAGAAGTATCGGGTCCTGCCGGGCCTGGGATGTGGAAGGTGGTATCTGGGTCTGTGGATCTGTGGAGTGGGGGAAAGTAGTAGGTGGAGATGTATCAGTCAACTGGTCAGCTGACTGGATATGGAGGGCCCCATTCTCGGGGGTAACATACTGGGATGAACGAGTAAGCACCATCTAAATTACACATAAAAAGACTTATAAGGACTTATTTAAAGTAAGCAATCATATGCAAGAAAATCTAATTATAATAGCAAACATGTGATGTATTTCCTATGTTGCAATCCTAGCATTCCTCTAAGTGTTCTAAGCGTCTTTCCTAATGTTGTCTAATTACCTTAAGTTCCTAATTGCAGGCATGCTTGGTACAATAATGTAACCAAACAGTTTAGTCAGGACCTGCATGGGCCACCACTAAAAATATGTCACGACCCGCTACCCAAATTGTTGGGCCAGGCCGAGTCATGTCCAGCCTACGTTGAGATAAAACGTAGTAAGCTGTTCTAAAGACAACAGGATAAGACTAAATGTGCTAACAGTTCTATAAGTGAAGAAAAATCATAAATGCTCCAAACACAAAAGTCGTCGTATATAGTAAAATATCCAAGTACAAGTAAACTGAAATGTAAAACTGGATACATGTCCAGTTATAAATGATATAGTCTAATACATGTCTACTCTCAAAAGTCTAAGTAAACAAAAGACAACTAGGCGAGGTTCCCTGCAGGAACATCCTCGTAAAGCAGAGCCGGGTCCTCGGCAGTAATCCCATAATATGAGTCGCAGAGTAACTCCTCCTCAGTAAGGACACCTACAACGTTATCCTGTCAGGACGGAAGCAAGTACTAAATCTAGCAAACTAGCATATGAAACATGGAAATGAACATGAGAGGAATAACTGGAAAGTATGGCATCACATAGTCTATCATGGCAAGGACACATATGTCATAGAAACAGATGTATATGTAATGTTTAAAACTGTAGCAGGTACGTGATCGGTCAATAGATGTACAATGCGCTGTGGCACATAATGAAATGTACATACGTACAAGTAGACAAGCATAGGTGTACATCCGTACAGAAAATGCAGGATATTTACCTGCGGCAAGGTATGCATATAAAATGTGACTCGTCGCTGTAGAAGTAAAATATAATAACTTAGTTTTACACTAAGCTAAAACACTAGGACACTAATTGGTGCGACACGACTTGTGACTGGGCACCTAGCCAAAATGATGACTTGGCATAGGAGACCAATGTGGGGTGATACACTATGTTAACTAACTTTCTAGTATCTTTATACTAGTGAGGGATGGGGTTCAACACGACTAAAACTCCAAATAACACAAAAAACTACAAGTCGTAATTAATCAATAAATAAATCAAAAGATCATTGTGTTCTAACAATTTTTAAAGTAGACAAAGAGCCTAGTTTTCCTTAAAGTAAAGTACTAAGGTGATCCTTGTTAATCATAGAAATTTATTATAATTTTTCTGGAATTTATTAACCAGTACAAATATTTTATAAAAATCAGTTTTCCTAAGTATACAGAAAATAAGTTTTGGTTTCATATGCCAAACTAGTGGCAAAACAGTAAATTAAATACTACAAAAATTATACTAAATTAGCTAACTTAACATAGTATCTAAAAACTATTTTTCCATAATTTTAGCAATACTTTAAGTATTTTTTTAGAAAATCAAAAATAGCAATGCACACAATAATTAATTATCTGCGTATTTTGTCCACGTATATAATTTGAACCAAAGTTCAAATACAGGACCCAAGGCCATGAATCAAGTCCAATATGACTTGAACAGGTCTTGAATGTGTGAAAATACATTTGGGCCCAAATACCCATGCTAGGCTTGGACACCAAATGGTTGCAGTAATTTAAATACAATAAAAATATAATTTGGTAATAGTCAAAATAAATATTATTATTTTAATAAGGTAAAGTTATGCATATAAAAAATATACCTACATATGTTTTAAAAGTACATATATATATATATATATATATATATATATATATATATATATATATATATATATATATGTAAGGAAAAATACTTAATTTATAAGGTATATATATATATATGTATAAATATATATACATATATAGGAAAATACTTAACAATAAAGTGTATATATATATTAATATATATACATGAAAATATATACATATATACATAATACATACATATATGAATATATATATAAATACAAACATATTTATATAAAATTTACTAACTATAAAATATATACATATATATAAATACTGTCAAAAGCAGTATATACACATATATATATATACACTAATATATATATATATACATATATATATAAAAAAAAATATATACATATATATATAATATATATATATATAAAACTGAAAAAGAAAAAGAAAAAGAAAAGAAACAGAAAAGAAAAGAAGACAGAAAGGAGGGGGGGCTCGAACCCTGTTCTCAGGAAGGGGGGTGTTTGATCACTGCGCGCTGGCCAGTGGGCCAGCGGCCTGCTGTGTTAGGAATAGGTTTTAGGTTAGTTATATTTAGTTTCGAATTAATTAACATATAAAAAATATAAAAAACCATCCTGTGTCCTGACAGTTAAGGACACAGGTATCAACGTGTCTTCGCTTGGCACGACACGTACGACACGAGTTTCGTGTGTCCTCGTCTGCGTTCGTGTTCGCCAGGACACGGCGAACACTTTCGACCCAACACGAGACACGCACGACACGTCGTGACACTTGCAACTTACGTGTCCGGCCGTCGTAGGGGGGTTCGATGGTGCTGACGGGCGGTGGAGACGTCGGGGTCAGGGCGCTCCGGTGGCGACGTGTTCGTCTCACTGCGGCGAACCTTGTGACGGTGGTGGTAGGTGGTGGCGTGCGTCGTAGGGGCGGCGCTCGGGTCTAGCCGGAGCTAGGGTTCCGGTGGGGTGAGAGGGGGTGATGGGGCGGCGCTGGCGGTCGTAGGGGAAATTTAGGGTTAGGGTCTGGTCGAGGGGAGTGATGGGGATTTTATAGGGTCTCTGGAGGCGGTGGGGGCAGCCGGGAAAGGCGGGGGCAGGGCGGTGAGTCGGTCGGGTCTGTCGTCGGGTCAGCGGGGGTTGGTGAGGGAGGAAAGAGAGTGAGTGACTGGTCGGGGGGGGGGGGAGGGGGTTTGGCAGGTTAGCACAAAAGTCCCCCAAGTTTAGGAATTGCATAATCGATTTATTAGCGAGATAATACAAAACAGGATTTGCAAATCCTAATTAAAATATTTTCTTTTATTACAAACTGATATACTAACTATTCTAAAAATTGCAAAACATTATTAAAACAATTCAGAAAATTGCAAAATGATATTTTTATATAAGAAAACTCATTTAAAATTATAGAAAATTCCTAAAAATCATATTAAATAATTTTAAAACCAATAATGACATTTAATAATTAATTAACACTAGTTTAATAATTTTTGAAAAAATAGGGGTTGACAACGATGCACTCACATGGGTGGGGAAATTTGTGGAAGATGAATTCTATAGAAGAGTACCTGCCTATTTATAGGATGTGGAAATTCCCAATTGGATAAGAACTAGGAATAGTTTAAACCCAAAATAGATAATTCGTAACTTAATTTAAAATCAATCCAATCCAAATACAAATCCCTTTTAAATCTAATTAAATTACATCTCTTTAGTTTAAAATCAAATAAAATAATTCAAATTCCAAATATGGATACTAATTTAGCTATTTAAATATATCCATAAAATTAATTCAAGATTTTAAATCGCCACAATATTTTTGAAATATGTTTTTCAAAAATACACATAATAATAATTTTGAAAATTACATTATTATTTAAAATAAACTAATAATTAATTACGAAAATATATATGTATGCACAAATAATATTTACAAATATACACTTTTCTAGTATACCTTTTTATAAGAATATTATTTGTTATTATAACTGTCTAAAAAGGCTTTTCATAAATAAACTCATAAATTTAGAAACTTTGATAGCTAAAAATAATTAATATATATATTATCTTGAAACTATAAAAATAGGAAAAAATATCTTTCTAAAAATATGTACGCTCGCACATATTCGCACTCGTCGAGCAATTACGAAAAATAAAATTTCATGCGCGACGTACAATACGACTACGCGACGTACAATACAAAATTTTAAATCAGTACCAAATTTATTTTTTAAAAAAATAGTAGAAGATTTAGGGTTTTTATACCGCTTAGGCCGACACAAATTCGGTGTCCCGGGATCGCTCGAGGAATTTTGCCCTTGCACGTATGTTGTCCAATGACCATGCAAGACTGAACTCGATCTACCAAGTCCTTCCTTATTCATGACCACGCTTTTCCTCTTTCTATCAAGACTCCCAAGTAGCGGGACCGATCTCGCGTGATTCCTTATCGAGACTCCAAGTAGCGGGACCGATCTCGTGTGCTTTCTTATCAAGACTTAGCGAGACTCCCAAGTAGCGAGACCGATCTCGTGTACTAGACTTATCGAGACTTAGCGAGTCTCACAAGTAGCGGGACCGATCTTGTGTACAAGACTTAGCGAGACTCCGAAGTAGCGGGACCGATCTTGCTACAACTAGTCGCGTGGACTTCCTTTGTCTGTGGCATGCTTTTCACTAAACCCACCGTGGCTTTGCCTTAGACAAACCTTATTCTCTAGGCGACGCTATCACTCAAGTCATATACTTTATACGATGAGCCTTGATCTCGTGGGACTATGTGACTTGACAACCGCAGCCAACAGGGGACAGTGCTAGAAATGGCTTCGATCGACCGGCATAACTTTACCTAACTTATTTGTTCAACGACTTGACGAGCAAAGGCTACGCCAAGATTCGCATCGAGAGAACGTGCCGTGCATGCGTTCGACTTGAACAACCAAGTTCTTGGGTGCCTAGACTTAAGCCACAAGTCGTGCAACATGTAGCTCCCCTTCCCAAAAATTTTCAAAATATTTTATATTATTTATTTGATTTAAATATGATATATTTATTACTCTTATATATTATTAATATTGATTATAGTTATAATATTTTATTGTATATGTGGAAATGTATTCATAGGAAATACATGTATTAGGCTAAATAGAAATATATATATATATAGAAATGTATATACGTATCATATATATAGATATAAATATATAGAAATATATATTGAAATATAGAAATAAGTGTATATACGAATATATTATATATTTGTATAAGCGTATGAATATGTATAAATATGTGAGTGTGTGTACGTAAATATAAATATATCTACTGTATGTGCATATGTGTATATATACATATATAGTATTATGTCTATACGTAATTGTGTGTATATATAATATATAGTATTATGTCTATACGTAATTGTGTGTGTATATATATATATATATATATATATATATATATATATATATATATATATATATATTATATATATATATATATATATATATATATGTATAAAATATATATATATATATATATATATATATATATATATATATATATATATATATATATATGAATGTATTTATATAGAAAGAAATAGAAAAGAAATGGAAAAAGAAAAGAATTAAAAGAAGAAAAACAAAAACAAGTATTGTAAATAGCAGCTAGCCCGACCAGGCCTAAGCAGCCTTCAGCCCAGTACAACCCAGAACCGAACTCTCAAAAACCCCACAAGTACCAGGCCCCCACACCCAAAGCTCCACAGACCCGAGCCCTGCTTCCCGAGCGGAGTCACCCCTAGGTATATATAGGAAAAGTCGGCACGAACAATCGAGAAAACCCTAACCCAAGGTTTTCCGCCACCCCTCGGACCCTAGCGCCGTCGTACGTCCAGTTTGGGTGCCGCCGCGCGCGGCCGAGGCCGCACGGATGCAGCGCGCGTGCGGGGAATCGAATCACGCAACAGCAGCAGTTGCAGCAGTTGAGGTAACTTCTCGATCGAATTTCTTCACGTTTTCTCCATCATTTTCGATTTCGAAAGTTCCTATAGAAATCTCATATGACCCTCTAGATATCCTAATGAATAGATCCCAAAGGAGTCGATCTGTCGATTCACAAAATCGATACGAACTAGAGCAAAAACTTGCTCGAAATCAGAACTTGAGTTAACCGAAAAACCCCAACTTAGAAGGCAATTCGTGGCTAACCTATTAACAGTTATCGAAATCTAATTCAAGGCAGACCTAGACAACATATACAAGATTAAACCCCTTTTTGTAGTTCCTGATTTCGTCAAGTATTGGCAGAGTTATTCGAATCCAAAAATCAGAAAAAACCTAGGAAAAATAGTTTTAAAAAGTTGAAAAAACCCTTCGATACCACATGCGTCCTGCCAAACTGGGCGACTTGGTCACGAATCGAAAGCATCGAAAGGTGCGTAATGGCTTCGTGGACGTGTGGGCTTTGACGGAATTCAAATTGGTCGCGTGTGCGCGACGAATTTGATGCGTATCCGTCGAAATTTACCGTATCGGCCTATGTGCAAATTCTCTAATTACTTCGTGCACGTTTGTCAGATCGAGATGAAACTTGTGCCAACAGGACCGTATCATTTTTCTGGTCTTGTATGCCAAGTTTGGTCCGATTCTGAGACAGTTGAATCGGAACGCCATTTTGCGGGCCCCACGGTCC
Source organism: Iris pallida (assembly GCA_029216955.1). Lineage (NCBI taxonomy): Eukaryota > Viridiplantae > Streptophyta > Magnoliopsida > Asparagales > Iridaceae > Iris > Iris pallida. The sequence continues at coordinate 37,366,517 of JANAVB010005599.1, forward strand.
CACTCAAGGGGTAATTTTGTGCACGGCCCGTCGAAATTCAACTTTGAACATACGGTTGGGTTTGTATCGAAAAACCGGACCTATTGACATATAGTTTGACGACTTTAGAGACCGTTGACCCTGGTACACTTTTTGGTGCAAAACGGGTCCAACAGCGGACACTGTTTTGACCCAAAATTACCATTTTGCCCCTGTGTCCAGAATTGGACTTAAGGACAAGCAATCCTAGCTAATTTGACTATTCTGAGAACGTTGGTACTGTTTATTTCAGCATCTGGAGACTTCTGCATGTGTTGACTGATTGTGGCTCATTGAGTGGTATAGTATTATTGGTTTCACCAGCTAAGGACCTCAGGCAAGTGCACTTGCTGATTGCTTTCCATTCATAGTAGTCTTTTTATTTCATATTTATACATACATCTTGCTTCTTGTTGACACGTTCATCACACGGAGTAGTCGGGAGGGGAAATATCTTAGTAGACATGTGGACTACCCAGAAATATCCCCAAAATGTCTATTCTTGAACGATAGCAGCTGCACACGACACGTGCAGTGAGCCAGATTTACCCCCTAGCCGTTCATATGTCGAAAAGGATATTTCATACCACGTAGGTAGATGTCTTTTATTTTTCCTTTTATTCTCCACCGTGCCATGTCATCAGTTACCTTCTAAGTTTGCCACAAAGCTACGAACTTAGCCTAAGTCATAGGCGTCGCACGTATAAATGCTTGATAAAGCATACACGGTCCCATCGTCCAAGGCTTGGCATAGCCTTGATCGTCCCACGAGCTAAGTTATGTCGTACAGCTTATGGCATAAGTCTAGGTAGCCAAAAAACTCGGTTGTTCAAGTTGAGCTCATACACGGTCCCATGGTTCTACGGCTGCATATAGCCATTTGTTTCCACGGTCTTAAGGATCGTCACATAGAGTATGACTTGGATGATAGTGTCGTACGGAATACAATGGGTTTAAGGCACGAAACATGGTTGTTTCGATGATAGAAATGCCATGGGCTAAGGAAAGTATTAGGTACGTTTGGTACAAGTTAAGTTGGAAGGCTATCCAGTAGTCGTTTCCTCTATTTCAGAGAAGTAAGTTCATGCGACCGTTTGTCGTTGAGACGGTCCCTCGGTTGGGAGTCTCACGGTTCCTATGCACGTTTTCAAAGTATGAGGCCGTCCCTCGGTTGGGAGTCTCACGGTTTCGATGCATGTTACGCAAAGTGTGGTTCAGAGCACGAGAAGCTAAGTATAGTTCCAGTCGTACCATAAAATTAGGCCATGCATTTACGTGAGTCTAGATGTCTCGTAGGTGCGTGGTCATTGGACAACTTGTCGACAAGAATTTTTTCCTCGACTGGTATTACGTCGGGGCACCGGGGCCAGTCGACCTAGGGGGAAGACATTATAGCAATGCTGAATTGTACCGTATGGTTAGTCAGGAGCTTTCTATGGGGCTAGCTACCTTGTATCGAAAGACCCGTCGTCTACCCGAGCTATGTCCACGACGGCTTGTTGTGCCAGTGGCCTTTCATATAGATAATCGGCGTACTAAGCGGCGAATCTGCAAGCACGGTGTCAGTCGAATATAAGGAAGCGTATGCATGACACGAGTTGAGTTATGGAATGTGTGCATGGTATGCACATGAGGTATTATGAAGCCTAAGAATTGACTATACATAAAGACACGTGTTTTGCCACGAGATATGGCATCGTGCTTGAGTTCTCAACACCGGTTCCACAAGTTGGGTTAGACGTCTCGAGTTAAGTCTGGAAGGGCCGTAAGGCGAGTTTGGTTAAGTCAGGTTAAGCTGCGAGGCACGACCTCGATGTTTGAGGCACGAACAAGTTTATGACACGACCATGTTGTTACGACACAAGTATAGGCAAGCTATTAAGTGGCGAGGCACTACCTCAGAGATATTGAAGCACGAATCGAGTTCATGATACGATCGAGTCGTTACGTCCTAGAGTATGGAACTGAAGACAAGTATGAGTTGATGTGTTGGCGTTGCAAGCATGAGAAACGTCTAGAGGCAAGGATAAAGAAGTTATCGGTACGGTAGCACGGTGACGGTCTAGAGACACTAAATAGGCCAAGGCGTCGGTCCTAAAACTGATCCTAAGGCAAAAGTAGAAAGACAATCATAAAAGGGGATTATGTTGCACAAAGTAAATGAACGTGTTGATTTTGTATGGGTAGATGAGGAGCTCACTCCACCAGTACAGTTGAGTACTGACACCCACACAGTTTTCATGTGCAGGCACAGGTAGAAGCTCGTGGTACGGAGCTCGCTTAGATGCGTCGAAGCGCAGAGTTTCTTGGCAATTTGAAGCGTGCGGCCGCATGGAGTCAAGACTTATACGGGACATAATGTATGGACGTCGCCTTTCGAAGCATCCGCTAGTTCAGGACTTGTATTAAAAGATGAAAGAGAGCTGAGTGACTTCTGCAAACTCGTTTCAATATCAATAAGGAGCTTTTTTTGAATAAATGTGTTTGTTCTAAATTTTTGCTGCATGTTCAATGTCTCTGCTTGGGACTTCTGTGCGATGACCCCGTCGCAGCCGCTGTAATCGGCCGTTATGGAACCCACCTTGCATGAGCACAAATCTAGGCTCGTGCGGCATCACGCCTTACCGAGGTCGATAGCTCCTACGGGAGTGGAGCGTGACATAATGGTATCAGAGCACGGCTTTACGTCCTTGGACTATCTATTGAATTTTTTAACTCCGTTGTTTCTGCAAACTCTGAAGTGTTGCTTCCGCAAAGTTGATATCGTTGGTGCGCTCTCTCTTAAATGTCCTACGGATGTCCATACAATAAGTCCATCTATTTTGCAAAATATAGGAGAACAGTTTTTGACAAAATAAAAAGATGGTTCGCGTAAGCATGGTTGGCTAAGTCGGGCTGGGCATATACCCCAATGATGGGGTCGACCTTAGCAAAGTCGAGTGCAGGATTCATAATGTTTCGAGCGCGAAATGTGTTGGACTCGATTGAGTAAGTGAGATGACTATCGATAGAGGTGCTATCGAGCGACGATAACGTCGGTGCGATATAGATGAGCGTGCTTGGAATTAGAGGAATGGTTCGAACGGGATTCGAAAAAGTCAATTTTGATTCAAATGATAGTTTTAAGGATTTGTTGAATGACTTCATTCCTGAGTGGTGTATGCGATAGCCTGAGGAATGTCGATCGATCGATTGAGGATACGGGGTGTCGATGAGTCTATCAGCAAGCATCGCACATATGCAAAGCCGTTGAGTGAGTATCATTGAATAAGTTTAGTCTTGAAGTTTGACGTGTTGATTCGAACAGACTAGAAATGATGCGCACGAAACTTGCATGGGATTGAGGATTGCGCGAGTATGAAACACAAAAATGATTGAGTAGATGAAGTCAAATCGAGGAAAAGTTAAGGTGTAGCGAACAGATGACTTGATAAAGGAAATCGATAGGTGGATCGTATAGAAAAAGTTAGCGCAATGGGGAGATAGCGTGCATGAAAGAAAAGTTGAATTTCGAAGTTACGCAAATGACTCTAAGGATTGGAACGGATGTGCTCGATGATTTGAGTTAGCAAGGAATGATGTGAATTGGAGAAAAATGTTACTCGATGACTTAAGATAGACGGGTAAACAATACGCGAATTTGGGTTTGAGAAAATTGATGTTGTGAATGAATCGAGGGGTAATGATCGAACTTGAATTTAAATGTCGAGGAGATTATCCAGTCGGACGCTAGCATCATTCGCACGGCTTAAAATTTGTTGCAAAAGAAGATCGTCAGGTTACGCATGTCATCGATGGTATTGAGGCGTATCAAAGATTGATATGCGATAACTCGGGGGTACTCTGACTCGGTGAATGACGATCGTGCAAGTGTTATCGTTCTGATGGATGTAATACTTAGGACTTTGGTTGAAATAAATATTGGATGAACACAATCGTGTCTTGATGATTGCATTGATAACCACAACGTCGACGGTCTTTTCTTGTGCGAGCGCAACTCCAGCCTCGCACATGCGTTACGTCGGATTTGGGGCGATCGTTCCGCGTGAGCGCTGATATGGTGATTCATATCACGGGAATGATCGAACTCAAAAAATCGGGACGTAGCAACTTTGATTGTCTCTACTTGTTGGTTTGATGCGAAGGAAAAAAATTCGAGGATGTTTGGACATACGGTTGATGATTGAAATAAACTTGAGGAGAGTAGGTCCAATTCGCGCATCGAGAATGAATTAGTTTAGACTCGAACAAGAGTTACGCCCCGATGAGAATGATTACTCGGCGGGAGCGTTGTATGGTGATTCATGTCCACCGTGGATAATCGGACTCGCGTGAGATCGGAGCGCAATATACTGTTAAGCTAGACGATCTTATGATCGAATACGTGAATTGTGATGAACGACTTAGGAAATATGAAATGTGAATTATAGTTTAGAGATGAATCGTGTCGTAGAGTTCTTGACTTGAGAATGATTGATAGGCGTATTATGTCGAACGTGTTCAAAGAGATAGACTATGCGAAATAACTTGTTGGATGAACGATATTGATATGACGTGGAATTGGTTGAACGTAAGTTGTTGTAGGATGGCTTTGCTGAATGACTCGGACCCCATGTGACGAATGTCGAGATCTGTGTAGGAAATCGATGCTTGATGTTTATAAATCGGAGTGATGCGATCTTGGGTAGAAAACCCCGTACTATCAGTTTGGTTTAACCTTAGGATGGGATCAGTATTGATATTGTTGTTTGGAAACTATGATTCCAACACTGACGGATTGACTATAGCCTAAAAGACATAGCCTAGCGGTTCGGAAGATGTCGTGTGGAGCGATTGGAATTGTGGAGGCACCACTCATGAGGCCCGGTTGACATGCACGTATATCAGGGACGTCCGAATATGTGCACGATCCGACTCAAGTAGTAATGGCGGATTCTCTATCACGAGGCTTGGTTGAAATGCATGTATTTTGGGGACGCTTGGAATATGTGTACGATCCAACTAAGCAATACGTTAAATCAAGTGAGACTAGAGGAATATAAAAGTGTCGAGGATTTTGAAATAGTGTTTCGAAGAAATGAAAAGTTGGAGTGCGATAGTTGAATTGAGATGAACCTGAATGTTTGTTGATTGGTTAGTATGCCATACGACTAAGTTAGCGGTAAGCACGAACGTGACTCGGATTGAGGAAACACCTAGGCGAAGTATGCGTGCGAGAGTCGTTGAATGTCTAGTGATAAGTCAATGAGTAAGCACTCAGTTAGTTTCGAGGACAAAACTTTTTTTGAGTGGTGTATGATGTAGTGTCCCGTCCCGCTCAGTCAATCGGAGTAATCGAAACGCCAACGGCGTTCGGACTTAGCCTTGCAACGATTGCACGAAGGCCCGCTCGCTCGAGGCGACTCCTCATTCATGTAGGGTAGTTTCGGTAAACTTTCCTCATCTTAGCCTTCACATAATAAATTGCATGTTTCCAACTTGCATAAGTTAGGCTTGATAATAAAAGCGACGAATCCACATAGATAAGGAAATAATCCCGACGGGTCGAATTGAGTTAGAATATGGAAAGGTCCAATGGTCGGCTTAGAAGTGTTGCACGGTGTGCTTTCAAAATGACACTCGGTCCTTCGTCCCGTGGCTTGGGAGAAGAAAGTTGGTTTAAGTTTGCCACAAAGCTACGAACTTAGCCTAAGTCATAGGCGTCGCACGTATAAATGCTTGATAAAGCATACACAGTCCCATCGTCCAAGGCTTGGCATAGCCTTGATCGTCCCAAGAGCTAAGTTATGTCGCACGGCTTATGGCATAAGTCTAGGTACCCAAAGAACTCGGTTGTTCAAGTTGAGCACATGCATGGTCCCATGGTTCTACGGTTGCATATAGCCATTTGTTTCTACGGTCTTAAGGCTCGTCACATAGAGTATGACTTGGATGATAGTGTCGCACGTAATACAATGGGTTTAAGGCACGAAACACGGTTGTTTCAATAATAGAAATGCCACGGGCTAAGGCAAGTATTAGGCACGTTTGGTGCAAGTTAAGTTGGAAGGCTATCCAGTAGTCGTTCTGTAACACCCAAGTCCCAAAATACGTAGGACTAGGAACGTAGACATGCCAGCTGTATACATACGAAGTACACTCCAATATCTAGAAATCTCGTATGAATACATAAGCTGTAAAATGCAGTAGAACCATAACTAATCTCATCCACACAAAATAAATGAATAAAAGATATCATATAATCAACTATGAATTGTCATTTGGTACATGTAGTTGGGCGGAGACAAATCCACTACCAACTATGAAAAGAAATACAATACAAAAGAAAGATTTTGGCGAGCGAAGCGAAGACGATCCAAGGGCAATCATCCTCGAAAAAATAGAGAGGACCCTGGCTAGAGCTAGAATACCTGCGAAAGATAGGAGTATACACCTGGCGAGATAACCAGGTCCTCAGAGGGACGTAACAAGACACATAATATCAGGCCATATAAACTGTGATATATAATAAAATATAAGGGATGCATGCAATAGGGTACCTAACTGTACTATAGTGAATATGTAATAAAGAACAATCCTCCACATATGGGCACCCGGGCTGTATAGCAGTGGCATCGTCCCTCTCATCGGGAATCAGTACAATCCGTCCATAACGTTCGACGAACGTCAGAGGGAACCAGTAAGAAAACGTCCATAACGTTCCATGAACGTCGGAGGAAATCAGTATAGTAGGGTGAACCTGTGTCTCCATCGGAGCTTCAGGTATAATAGCAGTATCTAAATGTGGCCCATAAATCAAGGAACTGTTCTTCCCTCCCAATGTCTAATATGTTGTATCCACAACACAAAATCTCTATTAACCGCTAAGTCAAATTAAGCATGCAACCTCTATTAGCGGTTATTCCTATCGCACGGCTTATACGTACCGGTGGACAACCAGTCACGCATGTCCGAGTTCTACATGCGACTCACAACTTCGTGATAAAAATGTGTCAAGGCCTATGAATGCAACACACAAATGGTGGTCCCTTAAATCTAAGTTTAATGTGTAAGAAAAATAATACATAGCAGGAAATATAACTGAACAGTAAGTTCTAATAGGTTATGTCATGTATCACAATTTATTTTGCATAAAAAAAATAATAAATAATGCATGAAATATGAGCTAAATAAATAAACAGCAAATGGCAAGGTGACTTGCCTAGTAGTACGTCTGGTGTACTGCAATGATCAAGGTGGCACGAACTGCGACTTTGGTGCAACAACTATGCAAGGTGACCTCTGATGGTGGCACGGACAGTTCTATCGGGTCACGGACAATCAAGGTAGCTAGGGTCGACAGGTAGATGTATAGAATTGGCGGAAGAATAGGAAACATGGGTCTAGTAACCAAGGGAGATGGGTGTGAATAATTCATATAAAAGTTTTCGGGAATACTTTATAATATTTGAAAATATATATTTATTAGTAAAAATAGTTTTTAGATAAATATTTAAAGAAGCATTAAAATCACTTTTAGGCAAAACTTTTACTTCTACAAAAATATCAATTTGCCAGAAAACCATATTAGTTGAAACAAATTTTGTTCAAAGCTATATATTTTCATTAACTAAAAGTCGAGAAATATTTATAAAATATTAAAACTATATATTTTTACTAGTCAATAGTAAATTAATGCCAAACAATACTTTCTAGGGTAGTCCATAAAATGGATAAAATACTTAATAATATATTTAAAATCGCTAAACGTTCCAAGCCTAATAATATATCTATCTAAATTTTATTTTCGAAAAATCTTATAAAAAATACTAATAAACAAATATATATATATATATATATATATATATATATATATATATATATATATATATATATATATATATATATATATATATATATTTATATATATATATATATATATATATATATATAAAAGAATTCTAATAAGATTATTATACTCGAAATACACAATAATAATAATAATAATAATAATAATAATAATAATAATAATAATAATAGAAGAAGAAAAATAAATGAACATTAAATATTAGTCTTTTTCATTAGGCACCCTGTTGTTTCCTTAGTAACAAAAGAAGGGAAACATAAAAACAAAAATAATGATAACAAAAATAATAATCTAGCTGTACATCCCAATGTCCTCCTCGTAAGGAGTAAGGAAAGATCACAGCATTAATGTTGGAAGAAGGAAGAACCAATGCACATAACAACAAAACAAAACAAAAGAAAACATAAATAACCACACTCTCCTCCCTCAGGAGAGAGTACCCATAAATTGGTGGATGGGGAAAAATGGAAACGAGAGAGAGAGGGATTCTAAGAAGGGGGAGAGGACTGATCGAGAGAGGAGCGAGAGGTCGGAAGAAAAGGGGGCGAAGGGGGCGACGGATGCTGCGTACGCTCGAGGCGGCGCCGGTGGCTGGTCGACTGGCGCGGTGCACGACGAGGGCTTCTCGGAGAGGGTCGGCGCTGTGCGGCGGTGGTGAGGATGTGGGCGGCGGCTCATCTGCGTGCGCGGCGCACGGGAAAGACCTGGCCGGCGGTGGCTACGGCTAGGCGCGGGCGGGGATCGAAGCGACGAGGGTGGTCGCAGGCGGACGGGCACGACAAGGCGCGACAGAGGTAAGTCCTAGCGGTGGTGGTGTGTCTAAATTTTGGGGGTTTTGTTTTTGGGCTGGCGGCCGCTCATGGTGGCGGTAGAGATAGATTTCGTGATGGTGGTGGTTTGACTGGACGGGTCGGGTTGGCCAGGGCTTTGGTGACAGTGGCGGTGTTCGTGGTGGTTGTGGCCGGAAGCTTGGCTAGTAGTGGTCGGGGGTGCTGTGTATGTGGTTCGGGGTGATGGCAGAGAGCTGGGACGGTGGCGGTGATGGTCGCAGAGGTGGTAGTGTGGTTTGGGTTGCCGCGGTGGTGGTATGGTCGTTTTGTGTTGATTTGGTCGGCCAGGGCCGGTTACAGGGTCGGGATTTGTTGGCGAGGCAGGAGCCCGTGGAGGCTGCAGCGGGATGGTAGGTAGTGGCGGTTCGGGTTCGGCTGGGTTCTGGTGTAGATGGGATTGGACGGAAAAGGGTTTTGTTGCGGTGTTGAGGATGAGGGACGGCGAAGTTTTGGGTTGACGGGAGGAGCGACTGTGGTCGGGGTGGTGATGGTTGCCGTGGGGACGTCGGCAAGCCTGGGTGGCAGAGGCGGAAAGGAGTTGGGTTAGGGATTGAATTCAATTGTGTCGGGGGTGTGTCTGACACAAGGGATACAATGTATATGTATATATATTGGAATAAGAACGGGGAGGGAACACGGACACGATGCACATTTTTGTGAAGAATTTGTGGATATGAGGATTTATGGAGGATTACCTGCCTATTTATAGGATGTGAAAATTCCCAGTTGGATAAGGATTAGAATTAATTTAAACCCAATTTAGATAATTAAATTATTAAATTTAAATCAATACAATCAATCTAAATCCAAATTAAATTCCAACTTAAATCTAGGTAATCTAACTTAAATTAAATATAAATTCTATCTTTAAATTTAAACTATTTAAATCAAATCCATAAAATCCAATCAAAGATTTAAATTGCCACAAAAATTTCAAAATATATTTTCTTAAAATATATATAATAATAATTTCAAAAATTATATTTTTATTTAAAATAAACTAATAAAATATTTATGAAATATATGTACGCACGAAGAATTTTTATTTATTATTAATAACTGTTATAAATGGAAGACTTTTTATAAATAAAGTAAATAAAATAATAACTTGAAAACTTTGGTACGATAGTTAAAATAATTATTACATATATTATTTTGAAACTATAAAAATATTTTTTCTAAAAATATGTACGCTCGCATATATTCGCACTCGTCGAGCAATTACGAAAAACGAAATTTCGTCCGCGACGTACAATGCAACTACGCGACGTACAAATACAAAATAAATAATAAAAAAATAATCAGTACCAAATTTATTTTAAAAAAATAGTAGAAATTTAGGGGTTTTACATCCTACCTAATTTAAAAGAATTTCGTCCTCGAAATTAAGAATAATAGGGGTGGGTGACATGAGTATGTCGGTAATGAATACGATCAAGCCACTGGACGAGGCAAAGAAACGACAAAGAAACGACGTTCAATGCAAACATGCATTAGAAAATTGCAATTTTAAATAATAACAAAATAAATCATGGATATGGCTAACTACGCCAGAAGGAATATGGTTAACGTTTAATCAAGTTAACATGCGATAAGAAATAGTACGGTATCAAGAGAAATAATCTTGAGAACTTAAAGACATGGTTCCTTAAGAGTAGGTCGGGGGCACGATTAAGAGAGTGATTAGGTGCACGCCTAAATTAAGCGATTAGAAGGTCATGATAGTAAATATAGGACCGAGAAGAAGGTCGAGTAGGTTAAGACGAAGATATAGCAACTTCGAGTGATAATGGTCATAGGTGATAGGATAGCTTGTCACGCCCCAGAACCAGAATACTGGAGAGCGGGGGCAGACATAGCCAGCTACGTATATGAAATGGATTCCATCTCGCTATACGGTCACGGCTGTCTAGATACATGAGGGTTTACGACAAGCCAACAGTCTCCTATGGTCATGAACAAGCCTAGTGTCTCAATCACAAGAAAGTAAGTAAAGTCACAAGATGTATGATCATTAAATATACAATAATAAGGCGTCCCAAATATTACATATTCAGCTGATCATGAAGCTAGTCGTTACAAAATGTTAGGACTAGCAAGAGTTTAGTCATACATGATCAACCCTAGGATCTGTCAATCATGTTACAGCCCGTAGGCAGACAGTAAGTAAGTGCACTCGAGCTAAACAGGTGCTCGTCGGCTAAATGCCTCAAAAGAATATTTTTACAATAAAGTGGAAGATCAAAAATAAACCCACTCGTTGCCCTGGTTACGTCTAGTCGCCACCATCGGGCTGGAAAGTCGGTAGATCCTCTGGAGCTGCTCCGAAATCTGGTCATACAAAACCAGCTGGGTCAGATCCCAGAAAGAGCAAGTGCCACAAAGGAAGCTTCACTTAAGAACTAAAACCAGCAATCAGCACAAAAGTATAAATAAAGTAAGAACTGAAAATAAAGAAAATACATCAGGATGATATACGACGAGATAACCATGGAACTATTCAGATAACCAGGTTACAACCCGTAAACCAAACAAGGACCGGGATTGTAACCCTTCGTCTGAACAGAACTTGGAATTCTCACCATTTATCGGTAAAATAAATACAGGCATTCTGGTCATGCAGTAATCTGGAACAGAATCAGGACAAGACTAGACTGGTTAGACACCATCCAATCATTTCACGGCCAAGCAAGAATTACGGCTTGATACTTTAACTAACTAGGGTTATCACAGGCCTAGTTACTAGCAAGATGCAGTAAGAATCTTCCACAGCCACAAGCCCTGCAGACCATCCAGGTTACCCAGGTCGAAAGATTAGGGTTGAATTCAGGTGGGTACATCGTCCAGAAAATGAATGTACCCTTAGGTAGCTTAAAGGGTGCAACACATGACAGTGTGCTGAAAATGTGCCCTACTCGACAGCAGGCTACAGATCCCAGGCGCGCCCAGGTAACGGGATTGCCTGTAGCTGGGAGATCTCTTCATGACTAATGTATTAATCTAGTTATTAGCCTTAGTCCATTTCGGTAGGTACTCCTGACCGTGGCACTCAGGAGTCCCCTCCTAGACATGATGCAAGACAGGACTGGATTATTTGTACAAGCACAATCGTCCACGGTGTCCAGGTTATTTATACAGGTCATGTCTTGTCAGGTAGCCGTCGCAACAGCTTATCAAGATATATCATGTCAGGTTATCATGTCCAGTGTTCTTGTCAGGAGTGCGCCACGACGGGCCACTATCAGGTCATGTCATGTTCACTTGTCAGGAGTGCACCACGACGGGTCACTTTCGTGTTCAGGTACATGTGCAGGGCATCATAGTACATGCATTCAGTCAGGAGGCCTAAGTTGATCTGAGGTTACAGGACATGAATTAACAGTAACAATCAAGTAATAATAATAATTAATCATTAAATCAAGGTACAGGGAGGGGCCATGCGGCTCAGGGTCCAAAGCCCCTTGCGGTTCAGGGAGAAGGAGGCATATGCGGCTAGCGGGACCAGAAGGCACATGCTGCTCGGGAAAGAAGTTCTCATGCGTCCAGCGGGGAGCAAGGCCTATGCGGCTCAAGAGGAGCAGAATATTATGCGGCTGGGGTCGAGCGAGTTCCATGCGGCAGGTGGAGGTGTAGGTCCATGCGGCTGGCCGACCAATCAGGTCTATGCGGCCGGAGTCACGTGGGTCTCATGCGGCCGGTGGACATGCGGCTGCGGGATTAAGAGCGCATGCGGCTGAGGGGTAGCGTCTCATGCGGCCCAAGAAGTGCAGAGTATTATGCGGCTGGCGGTTGAGCGAGTTATGCGGCTAGATGAGTTCGGCCCTTATGCGGCTCAAAGTACTTCCAGTCATGCGGCTGAATAGAATACTTGCCGCATGAAATATTCATGCAGTCAAGTCAAGCACAGTTCATCTTCTCCAAAATTCCGAGAAGAATAACACCATGAGAGCCAAGTTCTCAAGCTCCATAACTCCATCATCCGGAGCCCAAATTCGAACTTCCATAGGTCAAAACGGGGTAGAACGAAATTCTCTACAACATGGAACCATCAAAACTTAGAAATAACAAGATTAAATAGATCAAAACCCAAGAAATCCGAAAATAAAATAAACTTAGATCTACAAGAATCTAGCCATGGAAAGTAGAAATGCCAAGTATTAAAGTAAGTTAAAATACTATAAGGAAGAGAATGAAGTAATAAAATTGGAGTTCCTCCATGAAGCAAGTTACACTTGCCTAGACCTCTCTCTCTCTCTCTGGTAGGTGAAAGAAGTAATGGAGGAAGGAAGAAGAGGTTAATGAAGAGAGAGAAGGAAGAATGGGTAATAAATACTAAAGGTGGTGGTCGGTAGGGGGTTCACCCATGGTTCATAATGAACCGAAGCAAACCGAGCCAACCCAACCCGAACCAGGAATAAACCAAGCCATGAAGAAAACTAAGCAAGGAATCATGCAATATAAGATAAAATACGTACACGTATTCCAAAATACGTAATACGAACCACAGGCATTACAACTCTACCCACCTTAAAAGAATTCCGTCCTCGGAATTTAATTAAGAGGCTAGAAAGATGAGAACAAGCTACATTAATCACAAGCAAGCTATAACTAGGCAAGCAATCACTCATTCAAGCAAGGAATCGAAGGCATGAGGCATAAGGAAGACATTATACCTCACGAGTGATGGCCCCAAGCAACTCGGACTAACTTGATTGCCTTGTTCTTGAGTGTCTTCTCTCTTCGGTCAAATATAGACACGGGCCTCTCCTCATACGAAAGGTTGGTACCAACAACCAATTCCGAATGATCCAGGATGTGGCTCGGGTCCGGGATATATCGTCGTAATTGGGATACATGGAACACGTCATGCACCTCGCTTAGCGACGGCGAAAGAGCGAGACGATAGGACACATCTCCTACTCGCTCCAGAATATCGAACGGCCCTATATACCTAGGACTAAGCTTTATTCGTGCGCCGAAATGAATGACGCCACGGTTAGGCAAAATCCTCAGGAATATATGGTCGCCGACAGAAAATTCAAGGGGGCGCCGATGAGAATCGGCCCAATGGCGCTGGCGATCTTGGGCAACTCGAAGATGATCTCGGACTTTTCTGACTACTTCAACTGTCTGGGCAATCATTTCTGGACCGAGCATCTGCCTCTCTCCGACATCATCCCATGCTAGCGGGGATCTGCACTTCCTTCCATACAGTGCCTCGAACGGTGCCATCTGGATACTGGCCTGGAAACTGTTGTTGTACGAAAACTCCACCAGGTGCAAGTGATCTTCCCACGAACCACCGAAGTCAAGTGTGCAAGATCTCAACATATCTTCAAGAGTCAGGATTGTGCGCTCCGACTGGCCATCTGTCTGCGGGTGATAAACTGAACTGAAGATAAGTTCCCAAACTCTCCTGCAGGCTACGCCAAAAGTACGACGTAAATCTGGAATCTCGGTCCGAGGTGATCTGAGGTTACAGGGCATCATAGTACAAGCATTCAGTCAGGAGGCCTAAGTTGATCTGAGGTTACAGGACATAAATTAACAGTAACAATCAAGTAATAATAATAATTAATCATTAAAGCAAGGTACAGGGAGGGGCCATGCAGCTCAGGGTCCAAAGCCCCTTGCGGTTCAGGGAGAAGGAGGCATATGCGGCTAGCGGGACCAGAAGGCACATGCGGCTCGGGGAAGAAGTTTTCATGCGGCCAGCGGGGAGCAAGGCCTATGCGGCTCAAGAGGAGCGGAATATTATGCGGCTGGGGTCGAGCGAGTTCCATACGGCAGGTGGAGGTGTAGGTCCATGCGGCTGGCCGACCAATCAGGTCTATACGGTCGGAGTCACGTGGGTCTCATACAGCCGGTGGACATGCGGCTGCGGGAGCAAGGGCACATGCGGCTGAGGGGTAGCGTCTCATGCGGCCCAAGAAGTACAGAGTATTATGCGGCTGGCGGTTGAGCGAGTTATGCGGCTAGATGAGTTCGGCCCTCATGCGACTCAAAGTACTTCCAGTCATGCGGCTGAATAGAACACTTGCCGCATAAAATATTCAAGCGGTCAAGTTAAGCACAGTTCATCTTCTCCAAAATTCCGAAAAGAAGAACACCTGATATTAGAGCATCAAATATATATATATATAAGGCGTCCCAAATATTACATATTGGATGATCATGAAGCTAGTCGTACAAAATGATGGGACTAGCAAGAGTTCAGTCATACATGATCAACCCTAGGATTTGTTAATCATACTTACAGCCCGTAGGCAGACAGTAAGTAAAGGTGCATCGAGCTAACAGGTGCTCGTCGGCTAAATGTCTCAAAAGAATAAATTTACATATAAGTGGGTGAAACAAAAAAAGGAAAACCCAAGGCAGTGTATGACTGAACTCTTGCTAGAGGAACTTCCAGGGATGCCACCAGAGCGGGAGATCGAGTTCACCATCGACTTGATTCCCGGGACAGCACCAGTATCAGAGCGAGTCTACAGAATGGCGCCTTCAGAGTTGAAGATTTTGTACAAGATGATTGAAGAACTTAGAACCAAGGGATTCATTCGTGCTAGTGGATCGCCTTGGGGAGCCCCGATGCTTCTTGTGAAAAAGAAGGATGGTACGTCCAGGCTATGTGTTGATTATCGTACCTTGAACTCAGTGACAATCAAGAACAGATACCCTCTCCCGAGGATAGATGACTTGTTTGATCAACTCAGAGGGGCTTCAGTGTTCTCGAAGATAGACTTGCGATCAGGATACCACCAGATCAGAGTCAGAGAGCAAGACATCCCGAAGACGGCGTTCAGATCTAGGTATGGGTATTAGGAGTTTCTAGTTATGCCCTTTGGAGCGACCAATGCGCCGGCAGTGTTCATGGACCTCATGAACCGTATTTTCATGCCTTACTTGGATCAGTTTGTGATAGTGTTCCTTGATGACATCCTGGTCTACAGCAAGAGTGAAGCAGAGCACGAGCAGCATCTCAGAGTTGTCCTCCAGATTCTCAGAGAGCACCAGTTGTACGCCAAGTTTAGTAAATGCGAGTTCTGGCTCGATCGCATTTCTTACTTGGGTCACATCATTACCAGAGGAGGAGTGGAAGTGGATCCCCAGAAGATTGTGGCTATCGAGGCATGGCCAGTACCCAGCTCAGTGGCAGAAGTTCGCAGCTTTCTTGGATTGGCCGGCTACTACCGGTGGTTCGTCTCTAATTTTGTAAGGATTTCAGCGCCGATGACCCAGTTGACCCGCAAGGATGTGCCGTTCGTTTGGACAGCAAAATGTCAGGAATCATTTGAGAAGTTGAAGCGAGGTTTGATAACGGCTCCCATTCTCACCCTTCCAGATGGGACCGGAGGATTCACAGTTTATTGTGACGCTTCAGGCAGAGGATTGGGATGTGTTTTGATGCAACATGGGAAGGTAATTGCTTATGCGTCACGTCAACTCCGTGATCATGAGAAGAATTATCCGACCCACGACTTGGAGCTAGCAGCAGTAGTGTTTGTACTTAAGTTGTGGAGA
Organism: Iris pallida; assembly: GCA_029216955.1. Taxonomy (NCBI): domain Eukaryota; kingdom Viridiplantae; phylum Streptophyta; class Magnoliopsida; order Asparagales; family Iridaceae; genus Iris; species Iris pallida. Next base: position 37,382,732 of record JANAVB010005599.1, read on the forward strand.
CACTACTTGTACGGAGACAGAGTGGAGATCTTTACTGACCATAAGAGCCTGAAGTATGTTTTCACCCAGAAGGATCTTAATATGCGGCAGAGAAGATGGCTCGAGCTACTGGTGGACTATGATGTGGATTTGCAGTATCATCCAGGGAAGGCCAACGTTGTAGCAGATGCGTTGAGCCGGAGAGCCGGAGTTTATTTCCTGACGGCGCAACCAGAGCTATTGGCGGATCTTCAGAAGATAGGAATTGAAGTGGTTCTTCCTTCCAATGTGGCCTTGATGGCCAGCCTACAGATTCAGTCTACCATAGTTGAGAGGATCCGGACAGCACAGTTAACAGATTCCAAGATTCAGCGGCTCAGAGCAGAGTGCGAGACAGGGAGAAGGCCAGAGTTATGTATTCATGAGGATGGTACACTTCGACACGGCACGCGTCTTTGTGTACCAGTAGAGATATCAGACAGGAAGTCATGGCAGAGGCTCACAGTTCGCAGTATTCCATTCACCCAGGCGGCACGAAGATGTACAGAGATATTCGTCAACACTTTTGGTGGAATGGTATGAAGAGGGAGATAGCCCAGTATGTCTCTCGATGTTTGGTTTGCCAACAGGTCAAGGCTGAACATCAGAGGCCAGCTGGACTTCTTCAACCTTTACCGATCCCAGAATGGAAATGGGAGCACATAACCATGGATTTTGTGACTGGGTTACCCAGATCTCCGACAGGCAGGGATGCTATTTGGGTCATTGTGGACAGGCTTACCAAGGTGGCACACTTTCTTCCATTTAGAGTTGGACAGTCGACGGCACAGCTAGCAGAGATGTATCTCAGGCAGATCGTCAGACTTCACGGAGTGCCAGTCAGCATAGTATCAGACAGGGATACGAGATTCACATCGCACTTCTGGCGCAGTCTTCATCAAAGTTTGGGGACTCATCTCAAGTTCAGCTCAGCGTATCATCCGCAGACAGATGGGCAGTCAGAGCGTACTATACAAACTCTCGAAGATATGTTGCGGTCGTGTACCCTTGACTTTGGTGGTTCATGGGAGGATCAACTATACCTGGTAGAATTCTCGTACAACAATAGTTTCCAGGCCAGTATCCAGATGGCACCCTTCGAGGCTCTGTATGGTAGGAAGTGCAGATCCCCGTTAGCATAGGACGATGTCGGAGAGAGGCAGATGCTCGGTCCAGAACTGATTTCTCAGACGGTTGAAGTGGTCAGGAAAGTCAGAGATCACTTCCGAGTTGCTCAGGATCGCCAGCGCCATTGGGCCGATGCTCATCGGCGTCCCTTAGAATTTGCCGTCGGCGACCATGTATTCCTTAGGATCTCGCCTACCCGCGGTGTCATTCATTTTGGCATACGGGGAAAGCTTAGTCCTAGGTATATAGGGCCGTTCGATATTCTGGACCGAGTAGGCGATGTGTCCTATCGTCTCGCTCTTCCGCCGTCGCTAAGTGAGGTACATGATGTATTCCATGTGTCCCAATTACGACGGTACATCCCGGACCCGAGCCATATCCTAGATCATTCGGAATTGGTTGTTGGTACCAACCTTTCGTATGAGGAGAGGCCCGTGTCTATTTTAGACCGGAGGGAAAAGACGCTCAAGAACAAGACTATTAACTTAGTTCGTGTTGCTTGGGGTCATCACTCTCTAGGTGAGTCAACGTGGGAGCGTGAGGACGACATCCGATCGCGATATCCCTACCTATTTGACTCGTGAGGTATAATGTCTTTCTTATGCCTTACGATTTCCCTTCCTTGCTTGCATTGTATGATTGTATGATTGAACTGCTTAACGTAGCTTGCCTGTGCTTAGTATAGCTTGTCGTGGCTATCTCTAGCTCCTTGATTAAATTTTGAGGACGGAATTCTTTGAAGGTGGGTAGAGATGTCACCCCCATTTCCTGTATTACGTATTTATGCTCGTATTTGATTTTGGCACGTATTTTTATTTTCTCGACTTGCGGATTTTGGTTTCTCGTAAATGGGTTTTGGACCATGGCTTGGTTTTATTTTGTGGAAGTTGGTTTGGTTTGGTTCATCATGAGTGGAACACTTTAACCTACACTCTACCCTCAACACAACACAACCACCCTCATTATATCTCCACCAAACTTTCTCTCTCCTCTTTACTCTCCATTAATTTTCTTCTTCTTCCTTCTTCCACAACTCCCCAACCCATTAGGCAAGTGCACCTTGCCATCAAATAAGCACCACTTTTTATTTGTTCATTAGCTAGATTAGGCCATGGAGAACAACTTTAGAACTTGACATTTTGTGATTTGGAGTTTTCTTTGTTCTAGATCTAGGTTTTTACTATTTTCGGATTTACATGGTTTTGATCTATTTAACTTTGATTTTGTATGTTTTGATGCTTCCATGTGGAAGAGAATTCGATTTTACTCAAGTTAGAACTTTGAAAATCTAGATTTGGTTTTGGTTTGACAAAGTTATGAAGAATTGAAGTTCTTGGTGTTCTTGGACTTGCTCTCGGCCAGGAAGAACAGCCCTCTGCCTTGCGCTTTTTAGCGCATGGCCGATTGTGCACCCCCGGCCTGTGCTCTTTAGCGCATGGCCGATTGCGCAATCACTTGGCCAGTGCTTTGCGCTGCGCTGGATTGCGCTGGCGCAAGCTAGCCATGCGCAAGCCAGCCATGCGCAAAGTAACCCCTGCGTAATCGACCATTGTGCAATCTACCCCTGCGCAATCCTCCTATGCGCAATCCATCTGCTGCGCCATCCACTCCTGCGCAGTTGGTACCCTACGCAGCTCACTCCTGCGCAGTTGGTACCCTGCGCAGCTCACCCTGCGCAGTTGGCCTCCTGGCGCACTTGACTCCTGCGCAATCCAACCCCCTGACCCCTTGCGCAAACCATTAGTTTTTGGAGTTTTGGTTATTTCTTTAAGCTTGGCTCTTCTATAGTCCTATATATATTGGTATTTTATTAGATATTTTACGTCCATTTTATATCCTTATACCTTTTGTCATGAACTTGATTTTACTTAATATGTTTGGAATGACTATTGTACATGGCATGGCATGACAAGGAACTAGCATAACACGACAGTGACCCGTAGTGGTGCACTCCTGACATGACCAACCTGACTTGATAGTGGCCCGTAGTGGCGCACTCCTGACAGTACCCTGACATGATTTATCTTGATAACTTGATAGTGGCCCATGGCGGCGCACTCCTGACTTGACTTGTAACTTGTAACTTGACTCGTATAATCAACTTGACACCGTGGGTGTTCCTGCTTGCTTGCTTGTACAATCTACTTGTCTTGTCTTGCATCATGTCTAGGACGTGACTTCCTGGGTACCACGGCCAGGGACTCGCGCTAAATTAGATTAGGCTAATGATTAGATCAAACTAGAACATGGAGAATTCCCAGTCACAGGCAATCTCGCTATCTGGACGCTTTAATGGACTTGTAGCTTGCCGACGAGTAGAGCACATTTCCAGCACACTGTCATGTGTTGTACCCTCTAAGTCACCTAAGGGTACATTTGTCTCCCGGACAATGTACCCACCTATAACTCTCAACCCGCGGAAGGATAACTGGATGGTCTGCAGGGCTTGGGACTGGAATTCTCACTTGCATCTTGTTAGTAATTAGGTTTGTGATAACCCTAGTTAGTTAAAGTAGTAAGCCGTAGTATTTGTTTGGCCGATTGCGAATGGATGGTGTCCAGTCTTGTCTAAGTCTTGTCTAGCCCCTGTACCTGGAACTCTTGATCATGATTGTTTTACTTATCTCTAACAATAAATGGGTAGAGACAGTGAACTATTCAGGCGAAGGGGTACAATCTCGATCCTTGTTTGGTTTAAGGATTGTAACCTGGCTCCCGGAATGGTTCCACGTCCCTAGTCGTTTATCGCCCTGTGTACTTTACTACTTGTACTTCTTTTATTCTTTATGTTCTGATATGCTGGCTTTTGTTCTTATTTGTGGCCTCCTTTGTGGCACTTGCTCTTTCTGGGGTTTGACCCAGCTGGTTTTGTGTGGCCAGATTTCGGAGCAGCTCCCGAGGATCTACCGAGCTTCCAGCCCAATGGTGACAACTAGACGGAACCCGGGCCAAGAGTGGGTTTTTCTTTTTTTGTTTCACCCACTTATATATAAATTTATTCTTTTGAGGCGTTTAGCCGACGAGCACCTGTAAGCTCGATGCACCTTTACTTACTGTCTGCCTACGGGCTGTAAGTATGATTAACAAATCCTAGGGTTGATCATGTATGACTGAACTCTTGCTAGTCCCATCATTTTGTACGACTAGCTTCATGATCATCCAATATGTAATATTTGGGACGCCTTATATATATATATTTGATGCTCTAATATCTTGTAACTCTGTTAGTTGCTTGAGATTGAGACAATAGGCTTGACCTTAAGAGACTGCTGGCTTATAGTAAACCCTCATATCTAGACAGCCGTGACCGTATAGTTGAGATGTATTCTATTTCAATATACGTAGCTGGCTATGTCTGCCCCTGCTCTCCAGTATTCTGGTTCTGGGGCGTGACAGGACTTCATATTGGTATACGGTTGACCATTCACCAGGTTACGAGCCCGAATGAAGGTTCCGACACCGTGCTACCAAAGCACTAATTCCTCCTAGGCCGACTCGATCCTACCGTCGCAGGTACCGTTCGAGGAAATCCTTGTATACAAGTACGTCTATGGTCATGCGAATGTGTGTCCGACTCCATAAACATTATGTGCATAGAATATTAAGTACTACGCAACATGTTTATTCCCAACATTTCATATCTCATCATCATAGGCATCAATTATCTCAATTCAATGTTCAAGTGACAAGCACAATCTCAATGTTGTTCGCAGTGTAATCAATTCTTTCAATGTTCATGGGACTAGCATTCATTTCAATGTTCTATGGACTAGCATTCATTTCAATGTTCTATGGACTAGCATTCATTTCAATGTTCAATGTTCAATCTCTAGCTTCTTAGTGGTATTGACTTGTGGTATTTAGCAACTTGATATCGATCAACGGATGTTACAAGACAATTATTTAGTTGGCATGAAGGAATAGCGAGAGGGACAATACCACCACAGAGATCCACACTCACCAAATTAGAGCATCGCCGAGAGAAAGAGGAACACTTGCACGCTTAGCCTTCCGTCACGCGTCAGTCTGCATTGGCACCAAAAGTTTGGTTAATAATCCGTCTCATTGTGTTCTCTTCTCTCAGAATTCTCAAGAATGAATGCTATGCAAATCGATAAAAACGGGCAAGAATCAAATCATCGAAAACCATTCAGAAAAGCATCCATCAAAACCAAGCAACAAAACCAGCAGCAAAACATCCAGAGAAAACTCTTGGACGTATTTCAAGAGAAACCAATCCATTAGTTGGAAAGGTTCTTATGCACTTGTCCGTGATCGATTCGGTACCGACGGTAAGTTTCCCCAATACTCAGTTCCGACCGAGTTAGCCAAGCCACAAGCCTTACATAGTGAACCGCTAGGAGCGGGACACTACATAATATACCACTAAGAAAAAGTTTCGTCCTCGAAACTTAAAGCAAAAGTCCTACCTCAAAATTATCAAACAGCGAGGGGTATTTCACCCTCATCTCTTCCTCTAGTTCCCACGTCGACTCCTCTACAGCATGGTTCCGCCACAGCATGTTGACTAGGGATACTGTCCGATTCCGCAAAACTTTCTCTTTCCTGTCCAAAATCTGGACAGGTTCTTCAGTGTAGGATAGGTCAGCACTCAGCTGCAGCTGGTCGAAGTTCACTACGTGACTTGGATCATGTACGTACTTCCGAAGTTGAGATACATGGAAGATATCGTGCACATCAGCCAGAGCCAGAGGTAGTGCAAGTCGATAAGCCACTGAGGCTACCTTCTCCAAAATCTCGAAAGGTCCGACGAATCTCGGGCTTAGCTTTCCTTTCATCCCAAACCGCATCACACCTCACATGGGTGTGACCTTCAAGAAGACATGATCGTCTGCTGTGAATTCCAAAGGTCGTCGATGTACGTCCGCATAACTCTTTTGTCGACTTTGAGCAACTCTAAGTCTTTCTCGAATTAAGCGAACTTTCTCGACGGCCTGCTCCACAAGTTCTGGTCCAAGCACTTGTCGTTCACCTACTTCATCCCAGCATATCGGTGATCGACACTTCCGTCCATACAAGGCTTCGTACGGGGCCATTTGGATACTTGCCTGATAACTGTTGTTATAGGCAAATTCTGCTAGTGCGAGATGCGCGTCCCAATTTGTCTTTGAATCCAGCACGCACAATCTCAACATATCTTTAAGAATCTGATTTACCCTCTCTGTCTGACCATCAGTCTGCGGATGGTATGCCGTACCGAAGTTCAACTTTGTGCCCATAGCCGAGTGTAGACTTATCCAAAATCGCGACAAGAATCTTCCGTCTCTATCCGATACTATAGAAGCTGGCACCCCATATAATCGAACAATTTTATTTATGTAGATCTGAGCCAACCATTCTACTCCCCATGTGACTTTTATTGGAATGAAATGTGCCGACTTGGTTAATCTATCCACGATAACCCAAATCGCATCATTTCCCTTCTGAGTTCTTGGCAAGCCGACGATAAAATCCATACAGATATTATCCCACTTCCACAGTGGAATAGCCAAATTTTGTAATTCTCCGCCTGGCCGTTGATGTTCGGCCTTCACACGCTGACAATCCATGCATTGTGACACGAATAGCGCCACATCCTTCTTCATGCCATGCCACCAAAATGTTGTGCGCAGATCTTTATACATTTTTGTGCTTCCCGGATACAAGAAATACTTTGCGAAATGAGCCTCGGTCAATATTTTCTTCCTGATATCCTCATCCTTAGGGACGCACAATCTTCCCTTGACACGAATGGTGTCATTTTCAACGGTAAAGTCTGACGCCTTTCCTGCTAGAATCAACTCGCGTATCTTCTGCAGGAATGGGTCATCCTTCTGAGCAATCTTAATCCTTCCCTGGAGACTCGGCTCAAGTTGTAACTGAGCTAACTGCACATTCTGCGGACGAATTCTGAACTCGATGCCCATCTCTTCAAGATCTCGTAGCACCTCCTTTGCTATTGTTAGGGACCCAACAAATTTCCGACTCAAGGCATCAGCTACCACATTTCTTTTACCCGGCGTGTAGGAGATTGTCAAGTCATAATCCTTGATTAATTCTAACTAACGCCGCTGCCTCAAATTCAATTCTTTTTGTGTGAATATATATTTCAGGCTCTTGTGATCCGTGAAGATCTCGCAGGACACACCATAGAGATAGTGTCGCCACAATTTCAACGCGAACACAATCGCCGCCTGTTCCAAATCATGTGTTGGGTAATTCTTCTCATGCTGTTTGAGTTGTCTCGAAGCATAAGATATTGTCTTTCCACGTTGCATGAGAACACATCCCAAACCAAGTCCCGACGCATCACTGTAGATCTGAAATCCCCCAGAGCCTTCCGGAAGTGCTAAAATTGGGGCCGTGACGAGCCGCTGCTTGAGTTCTTGGAAGCTACTCTCACAGTCGTCCGTCCACTTAAATACGACTCCTTTCTGAGTCAGGCAAGTCAAAGGCGAGGCAATTCTCGAGAAGTCTTTCACAAATCTACGGTAGTACCCGGCTAAACCAAGGAAACTCCGTATTTCACTAGCTGATGCAGGCTGCTTCCAGTCCACAACTGCCTCAATCTTCTTTGGGTCGACGACAACACCTTCCGCCGAAATAACATGTCCAAGGAACGATACGCTGTTCATCCAAAATTCGCACTTGCTTAGTTTTGCATAGAGCTGGTTGTCCCGCAGCGTCTGAAGTACTTCTCTCAAGTGCTCGACATGAGTCTCCCTGTCCTTTGAGTAGATCAAGATGTCATCGATGAATACAACAACAAACTTGTCTAAGAACGGTCGAAACACTCTATTCATTAAATCCATAAAGGCTGCTGGAGCATTGGTCAAGCCGAATGGCATGACCAAAAACTCATAGTGTCCGTATCTTGTACGGAATGCTGACTTAGGAACATCTTCGGGTCTGATCTTCAACTGATGGTATCCTGAACGAAGATCGATTTTAGAAAACACGGTCGTCCCTTGTAGCTGATCGAATAGATCATCTATCCTTGGCAAGGGATATTTGTTACGGATGGTTGCCTTGTTTAGTTCTCTGTAATCGATGCACAGCCGCATCGTCCCATCCTTCTTCTTTACAAACAGTACTGGAGCTCCCCATGGAGATACACTTGGGCGAATGTATCCCCGGTCTAATAATTCTTGTAGTTGTACCTTTAGTTCCTTCAATTCTGCCGGAGCCATCCTGTACGGCGCCTTAGATATCGGACGAGTATTCGGAAATGTATCAATTGTGAATTCAATTTCTCTATTCGGCGGCATCCCAGGTATCTCGTCCGGAAACACATCGGGGAACTCTGTCACAATTTCGGTCTGATTCGAGCCTACACTCTTCATTCGAGTGTCTTGGACAGAAGCGAGAAAGCCTTCACACCCTGAGTACAGCATGTGCCTTGCTGTAATTGCTGATATGACCATGGGCCCTTGGAACGTCGAGCCGCACGAGTAAGAGAATTCTGTTTCTCCGGGTAGGCGAAACACAACTCTTTTATCCGCACAGTCGATTGTTGCATGACAGGCACTGAGCCAGTCTATTCCTAATATGATATCGTACTCTTTGATGTCGAGTACAATTGCGTCCAAAGATAAAGTCTTGCCTCCAATCTTAATGTAGCCGTCCCTGCAAATCAAAGTTGCAGGCATATCTACTCCCGAAGGAGTACTAACACATAAAGCTGTCTTTAGTTGAGTCATACAAAATTTATTTTCCGTTGCAAAATTAGAAGAGATAAAGCAATGAGTAGCACCAGAATCAAAAAGTACTCTTACAGGTATGCCTTTGTACAGCAACATACCTGTTATAACATTCTCTGCGGTCTGGGCCTCTGCCTGAGTCAAGGCATAAACCCTTGCTTGGCCACCTTGTTGATTCGGTGCATTCCCAGTTGGAGCTGGCAAGGCTGGTGGCGCTTGGCCACGATTTTGGTTGTTATGTTGGCCCCGGTTCTGATTATTGTTTTGCCCACGATACTGATTGTTTCCTCTGCCTCTACAGTCAACTGCCCGATGGCCTATACCTCCACATTTGAAACATCCAGCACGACAGTCCTCAGTTTTGTGCCCCCACCTGTTGTATTTATTACAACATGGCAACTGCTGCTGAGGTCCCTTGTTATCCCCTGTGTTGTGACGCTTAGGTGCGTCATTTCTTTCCGCCGACCAAGGTCGTTTCTGGTTATTGCCTTGGTAGTTCTGTGTCGTCCCACGACTAGTCGATCGATGAAATCTTTCCATCTCGAGAGCTGTCTCGTACGCCTCTCTATATGACGTACACTTCCGAGTTAGAACATCCCATTCCAGGCCCTCATTCAAGCCTTGTACAAATCTTCCTCGCTTCGCGTCGTCATTCGGTACCATGTACCCAGCGAATGCGACTCTCTTCAAAAACTCTGTCTTATAGTCATGCACTGACATACTGCCTTGTCGAAGTGCAATGAACTCATTCTCTTTTTGTTGTCGGACAGCGGGTGGAATGAATTGAGTAATGAAAGCCTGCTTGAAGGCCTCCCAAGACATCTTTATATCCTGACTATTTCCGCAAAGTGCCTGTCTCTGCGAAATCCACCACTCCTGGGCCTTGAGACGAAGTTGTACAGCAGTACACTCCACTCTCTTACTGCCCTGAATCTCTAACATTCGAAAATAGCCCTCCAGTGTGTTCAAGAAGCCCATCACCTCATCTGGCTCCTCTTTTCCATTAAATTCAGGCGGGTTGCAACTTTTAAATTCAGAGAACTTGAAGCTCGTCCTCTTCCGTGTCGGCGTCTCAGACTTCTCCGTCGACACTTCCACGGTCTAGGTTGCTGCGGCCTTTGCAGAAACATTGGAATCGGCCGACATCTTGGTGACAATCTGAGTCAGACTATCCACTTGTTTTTGTTGAGCATCCAGCTGCTCCTGAAACTGATACTGAAGCTGCTCCTGAAGCGCGCGATGTTGAGCTTCGCTCTGCTTTCTCTGAGCCTCCATTTGCTTAATCAGTTTCTCGATCGGGTCCGACGATGAATTCGTCTTTGAGCTATCACCCTTAGTCATTCTACAACAAAGAAATAATTCCATTAGCACTCATAAAATATTTATGGGCTTATTGTATGGAACATTATTTCATGCCAGCGCTATCGACACCATCAATCGAGAAAATTTACATCAAGACTTCCTTTTTCGAAAAATATTTTAAAATTCGAGGATTCTAAACCGTGCTCTGATACCAACTTGTCATGCCCCGATTCGGGGAATCGCTCGCTTTGCTTCGATTCACGCCGAATCGATCATCCTCGCTAAGGCGTGATGCCGTACAAGTCTGGAGTTGCACTTGTACAAGGCTAGAACATGCACATTTAACTCACTTTGAAATATTTGAAAGTAAGCCACAGTTGCGGAAACATTGAGACACAATATAGGAAGAAAAAATACTCATTTTATTCATAATTGTAGTCAGAATACAACTTTTCTCGATAATATTTGAAATGCCATTTCGGCTACATTGATTCATGAAAAGAAGTACAACTGATAGGCTGCCATGAAGTAATTTCCCATTCCATACATCATGCCCCTTTAGTACTTTGAAATGTAAGCAGCTATCTTTGAAATCTCCGCAATACTTTGTGCATCTTTAGGGAAAAACAACTTGAAAGGAAACAGCAGTTCAGAAAGCTTTAATTGCGATGTGCGCCCGAGCCTTCCCCAGTACCTGTGGAGGAGGGGTCAGCACATTATAACAATGCGCTGGTGAGCCCCGTTGGCCCACTCAGCTAAACCAACATTTTATTAATAACAAGCATTTTAAAGATATGAACTTATAAGGGACAGAAAACATTCAGAGTAAATCACAATAAATGTAACATAGAATAAACCATGTTTACTTTACCATTGGCCGAATCCAGCTTTCCTGCATAAGATACAGGATAATAATAATATACTTACCGCCCCTGCATAAGACATTGATTAGCATACATCCTTACAACATGACCACTGGTGGTTGTGCACCATGTTGACGTGCCATATAGGACTTCATATTGGTATGCGGTTGACCATTCACCAGGTTGCGAGCCCGAATGAAGGTTCCGACACCGTGCTACCAAAGCACTAATTCCTCCTAGGCCGACTCGATCCCACCGTCGCAGGTACCGTTCGAGGAAATCCTTGTATACAAGTACGTCTATGATCATGTGAATGTGTGTCCGACTCGATAAATATTATGTGCATAGAATATTAAGTACTACGCAACATGTTTATTCACAACATTTCATATCTCATCATCATAGGCATCAATTATCTCAATTCAATGTTCAAGTGACAAGCACAATCTCAATGTTGTTCGCAGTGTAATCAATTCTTTCAATGTTCATGGGACTAGCATTCATTTCAATGTTCTATGGACTAGCATTCATTTCAATGTTCTATGGACTAGCATTCATTTCAATGTTCAATGTTCAATCTCTAGCTTCTTAGTGGTATTGACTTGTGGCATTTAGCAACTTGATATCGATCAACGGATGTTGCAAGACAATTATTTAGTTGGCATGAAGGAATAGCGAGAGGGACAATACCACCACAGAGATCCACACTCACCAAATTAGAGCATCGCCGAGAGAAAGAGGAACACTTGCACGCTTAGCCTTCCGTCACGCGTCAGTCTGCATTGGCACCAAAAGTTTGGTTAATAATCCGTCTCATTGTGTTCTCTTCTCTCAGAATTCTCAAGAATGAATGCTATGCAAATCGATAAAAACGGGCAAGAATCAAATCATCGAAAACTATTCAGAAAAGCATCCATCAAAACCAAGCAACAAAACCAGCAGCAAAACATCCAGAGAAAACTCTTGGACGCATTTCAAGAGAAACCAATCCATTAGTTGGAAAGGTTCTTATGCACTTGTCCGTGATCGATTCGGTGCCAACGGTAAGTTTCCCCAATACTCAGTTCCGACCGAGTTAGCCAAGCCACAAGCCTTACATAGTGAACCGCTAGGAACGGGACACTACAGTAACCAGGGCAACGAGTGGGTTATTTTTAGCTCTCCCACTCTATTGTAAAAATATTCTTTTGAGGCGTTTAGCCGACGAGCACCTGTTTAGCTCGATTGCACTTACTTACTGTCTGCCTACGGGCTGTAACATGATTGACAGATCCTAGGATTGATCATGTATGACTAAACTCTTGCTAGTCCTGACATTTTGTAATACTAGCTTCATGATCAGCTGAATATGTAATATTTGGGACGCCTTACTATTGTATATTTAATGATCATACATCTTGTAACTTTTACTTACTTGCTTATGATTGAGACACTAGGCTTGTTTATGACCATAAGAGACTGATGGCTTGTAGTTAAACCCTCATGTATCTAGACAGCCGTGACCGTATAGCGAGATAGATTCCATTTCATATACGTAGCTGGCTATGTCTGGCCCCGCTCTCCAGTATTCTGGTTCTGGGGCGTAACATGGTTTAAGTGGTGGCTCATGCAGGTCTTGTATATCAAGATATGTGAGGGTTTACCGAATAGATATCTCAATCAGTATTCGCCCTTGATCTCTGCTCGTATCGTCTGGATCCCTGGATTCTTGTCCTGATCACATGCTTGTATCGTTGATCTGTCCTGGTCCTTCCTTATTGTTCCCTATGTCGTCTTCTTCAGTGACATTGTTTGTGGTTCTACCGATCAGCAAGGCGGAGCACCTCCCGTGGACCAGCAGCAACCCGGAGATCAAGCCCAGCACTCCGGAGTAGCCTCCAGAGTCGAGCCTATTAGAGGAGGGCCACTAGTTCAGCCAGTTCAACCTGTAGAACCTGATGATGGCACATTAGTAGGACTCGTCAGGACCTTGATAGCTTCTCAAGATCGTCGTGGAGACGCCTTGCACCAGGCAGTGACGGATACTTTGACCAGAGGAGGTCATCATGGTAACAGCACGGCCAACAGTTTCAAGCGCTTGAACCCACCCTTCTTTGACGGTAGTAAAGATGCTATCGCAGCAGATGCATGGCTTCAGGACACAGAGGTGATTCTAGAAGCAGCCAGGACCCCAAAGAATGAGAAGGTAGCCGTGGTAAGCCTGCAGTTGTTGGATCTTGTCCGCAGTTGGTGGGCGGCGCTGGCCGTTAGATTAGTGGCACCCATTGCTTGGGCGGTGTTCAGAGAGAGATTCCAGACCAAGTATTTTGATGCTGTAGCTCGGTATGATCTACAGACCCGGTTCACCAATCTAAAGCAAGGAGGTAGGACGGTCGACGGATATGCGGCCGAGTTTTTGAGACTCAGTCGGTTTGCTCCCACCTTGGTGGCAACCGAGTATGATCGAGCCCAGCGATTCCAGCAGGGGCTTCACCTGGAGATCTTGTTGGCAGTCGAGCAGTTTGAGCATCAGACTTTTGATGCAGTCTTGAGAGCAGCTAGGAGGCATGAGTATACCTCCCAGAGGATTGTGGATAGGGCCGGAGGTCGGAAGAGATCCCACGGTCAGATGAATCAGTCTTCAGCCCCATCCCCGGCAGCTAGGGCTTTGACTATTGGAGCTCCGAGGCGGGCGGCCTCAGTAACGTCGGTTCAGCATTCAGCCCCGACGTACCCTCAGCAGCAGCAGCAGAAGCAGAAGCAGTCTTCCGCAGTGGGATATTCTCATTGTGGGAAGCCAGGCCATGTAGTGGCAGAGTGCCGCAAGGCACAGGGATTGTGTCTGGCTTGTGGAGCAGCAGACCATAGGGTTGGATCCTGCCCGAATAGGGGTAGTTCATCATCGTCCAACCTTTCGAGCTCTTCGGTGAGAGGACCAGCACTGGTCCAGCAGCAGCAGCAGTATCCATTACCGAGGCCCTTGCCGCCTCAGTCCCAGGTATTCCAGCAGCAGAACCCCCAGCAGTATGCACAAGCCCAAGCCCAGAGTCAGAGCAGGCAGCGAGGATTCCAGCAGAGGGGACCAGCACCCCGAGGGTACGGTCAGGCTATGATGATGACCGTGGAGGAAGGATTGGCACCAGGAAAGGTAGATGCAGGTACTATTCTCGTCAACTCCTTTCCAGCTTCAGCTTTATTTGATTCTGGTGCATCGCATTCTTTTATGTCTGCACGATTCGCGACACGGGTAGAATTGGAGCCCGAGTCATTATCAGTAAGGCTCAATATACTTACTGGTAACGGACTTGTGGGAGTAGATAGGGTGTTTTTCTCGTGTCGGATCGTAGTTAGCGGTAGAGAGTTTTTCGCTAAATTGATAGAGTTCCCGATGGCCGATTATGATGTGGTCTTATGGGATGGATTGGTTGAGAAACCAGTATGCTAGAATAGACTGCCATATCGACAGGGTTGTTTTTAGCATTCCAGGTGAGCCGGAGTTTTTCTTTTCCCGAGGTGAAGTTGAGCCTTCTCCTCCGATATTGCGGATGGCAGTAGCAGCAGTTCAGTTGCCCAGGGTAGTCAATGAGTTTCCAGATGTTTTCCCAGAAGAGCTTCCAGGTATGCCTCCAGAGCGGGAGATCGAGTTCACCATAGACTTGATTCCTGGGACAGCTCCAGTATCAGAGAGAGTCTACAGGATGGCGCCGTCAGAATTGGAGATATTGTACAAGATGATTGAAGAACTTTGAGCCAAGGGATTCATTCGTGCTAGTGGATCGCCTTGGGGAGCCCCGATGCTTCTTGTGAAAAAGAAGGATGGTATGTCCAGGTTATGTGTTGATTATCGTACCTTGAACTCAGTGACAATCAAGAATAGATTGCCTCTCCCGAGGATAGATGACTTGTTTGATCAGCTCAAAGGGGCATCAGTATTCTCGAAGATCGACTTGCGCTCAGGATATCATCAGATCAGAGTCAGAGAGCAGGACATTCCGAAGACAGCTTTTAGATCGAGATATGGGCATTGGGAGTTCCTTGTTATGCCATTTGGAGCAACCAATGCGCTGGCGGTATTCATGGATCTCATGAATCGCATCTTCATGCCTTACTTGGATCAGTTTGTGATTGTGTTCTTGGATGACATCCTGGTCTACAGCAAGAGTGAGGTGGAGCATGAACAGCATCTCAGAATTGTTCTTCAGATTCTTAGAGAGCACCAGTTGTATGCCAAGTTCAGTAAATGTGAGTTCTGGCTCGATCGCATTTCGTACTTGGGTCACATCATCACCAAAGGAGGAGTAGAAGTGGATCTCCAGAAGATTGTGGCTATTGAGTCGTGGCCGGTGCCCAGCACCGTTGCAGAAGTCCGCAGTTTTCTTGGATTGACCGGCTACTACCGGCGGTTCATTTTAGATTTTGCTCGGATTTCAGCGCCATTGACCCAGTTGACCCGCAAGGATGCACAGTTTGCTTGGACAGCAGAGTGTCAGAGTTCTTTTGAGCAGTTGAAGCGAGGCCTGATAACGGCACCCATTCTCACGCTTCCAGATGGAACCGGAGGATTCTCCGTGTATTGTGATGCTTCAGGTAGAGGCTTAGGATGTGTTCTGATGCAGCATGGGAAGGTAATAGCTTATGCGTTAAGCCAACTCCGTGATCATGAGAGGAATTACCCAACCCATGACTTGGAGCTGACAGCAGTAGTGTTTGCACTTAAGTTGTGGAGGCACTATTTGTACGGAGATAGGGTAGAGATTTTCACCGACCATAAGAGCCTGAAGTATATTTTCACCCAGAAGGATCTTAACATACGTCAGAGGAGGTGGCTGGAGCTTCTTGTGGATTATGATGTCAACTTGCAGTATCATCCCGGGAAGGCCAACGTTGTTGCAGATGTATTGAGCAGGAGAGCCGGAGTTTATTTCCTAACAGCGCAACCAGAACTGTTAGCCGATCTTCAGAAGATGGGTATAGAAGTTGTTCTCCCTTCCAGTGTGGCATTAATGGTCAGCATGCAAGTTCAGTCCACTATAGTCGAGAGGATTCGGATGGCGCAGTTAGCAGATTCCAAGCTTCAGCGACTCAGAACAGAGTGTGAGGCAGGACGAAGACCAGAGTTATGTATCCATGAAGATGGTACACTTCGACATGGTAATCGTCTTTGTGTACCTAGTGGAGATATCAGACAGGAGATCATGTCAGAGGCTCACAGTTCTCAGTATTCCATCCATCCTGGCAGTACGAAGATGTACCGTGATATCCGTCAGCACTTTTGGTCGAATGGCATGAAGCGGAAGATAGCTCGATTTGTCTCCCGGTGTTTAGTCTGCCAACAAGTTAAGGCTGAACATCAGAGGCCCGCTGGACTTCTTCAGCCCTTGCCGATTCCAGAATGGAAGTGGGAGCATGTGACCATGGATTTTGTGACCGGATTGCCTAGATCCCCAGCTGGTAGAGATGCTATCTGGGTTATAGTTGATCGGCTCACGAAGGTAGCTCACTTCCTTCCGTTCAAAGTTGGTCAGTCGACAGCTCAGTTAGCAGAGATGTACCTCAGGCAGATTGTCAGGTTGCACGAAGTGCCAGTCAGTATCACCTCAGACCGAGATTCAAGATTCACGTTACACCTTTGGTGCAGCTTGTAGGAGAGTTTGGGAACTCGCCTCCAGTTCAGTTCAGCATATCATCCGCAAACAGATGGTCAGTCGGAACGCACGATCCAGACTCTTGAAGACATGTTGCGGTCCTGTACACTTGACTTCGGCGGCTCATGGGAAGATCACTTGCACCTAGTAGAATTCTCGTACAACAACAGTTTCCAGGCCAGCATCCAGATGGCACCGTTCGAGGCGCTGTATGATAGAAAGTGTCGATCCCCGCTAGCCTGGGACGATGTCGGAGAGAGGCAGATGCTTGGTCCGGAAATGATTGCTCAGACCGTTGAAGTGGTCAGAAGAGTCAGAGATCATCTTCGAGTTGCCCAAGATCGCCAGCGCCATTAGGCCGATTCTCATCGGCGTCCTCTCGAGTTTTCTGTCGGTGACCATGTATTCCTGAAGATTTTACCTAACCGTGGCGTCATTCGCTTCGGCATACAGGGAAAGCTTAGTCCTAGGTATATAGGGCCGTTCGATATTCTGGAGCGAGTAGGAGATATATCCTATCGTCTCGCTCTTCCGCCGTCGTTAAGCGAGGTGCATGACGTGTTCCATGTATCCCAATTACGACGGTATATCCCGGACCCGAGCCACGTCCTAGATCATTCGAAATTGGTTGTTGGTACCAACCTTTCGTATGAGGAGAGGCCCGTGTCTATATTAGACCGGAGAGAGAAGATACTCAAGAACAAGACTATTAAGTTAGTCCAAGTTGCTTGGGGTCATCACTCTTTGGGTGAGTCAACGTGGGAGCGTGAGGACGATATCCGATCGCGATATCCCGACTTGTTTGACTCGTGAGGTATAATATCTTCCTTATGCCTCATGCCTTCGATTCCTTGCTTGAATGAGTGATTGATTGTCTAGTATAGCTTGCTTGTTATTAGTATAGCTTGTCATTGCTCCTCTAACCTCTTGATTAAATTCTGAGGACAGAATTCTTTTAAGGTGGGTAGAGTTGTAATGCTTGTGGTTCGTATTACGTATTTGTGGAATATGTGTACGTATTTTATCTTGTATTACTTAATTTCTGGTTTAGCTTTTCCTTCTTGGCTCGGTTTATTCTTGGCCCGGGTTGGCTTGGTTCGGTTGGGATTATTTTGGTTCATCATGAACCATGGATGAACCCCCTACCTACCACCACCTTTGGTATTTATTACCATTTTTCTTTCTCTCTCTTCATTACTCATCTTCTTCTTCCCCATTATTTCCTTACCTACCAGAGAGAGAGATAGAAAGGTCTAGGCAAGTGCAACTTGCTTCATGAAGGAACTCAAATTTTATTGCTTCATTCTCTTCCTTATAGCATTTTAACTTACTTTAGTACTTGGCATTTCCTCTTTCCATGGCTAGATTCTTGTAGATCTATGTTTACATTATTTTTGGATTTTTTGGGTTTTGATCTATTTAATCTTGTTATTTCTAAGTTTTGATGGTTCCATGTTGTAGAGCATTTCGTTCTACCCCATTTTGACCTATGGAAGTTCGGATTTGGGCTCCGGATGAAGGTTTTATGAAGCTTGGAAGGCATGGGCTCATAGTGTTCTTCTCCTCAAAAATTTGGAGAAGAAGAACAGTTTCCTGGCGCATGGCTGTACTTGACCGCATGAGTATTCATGCGGCAAGTCGCCCCCAGCCGCATGAGACCCTTGTACTTCTAAGCTGCATGAAACTTAGTCCCAGCCGCATGAGGCTGAGTCCCATTCTTAGCCGCATGGGCTCATTTTTCATCAGCCGCATGAATCTATATGGGCTTAGCCACATTACTGGGAGCAACTATTTAACCGCATATGCAACTGTTACCCCCCAGCCGTATAAGCAATCGCATTGACCCAGCCGCATGGATCTTGCTCCGCGAGCCGCATGAACCCAGGTCTCTTCCAGCCGCATGCGCTCTTGACTGAACCTAGCCGCATGCGCCCTTGACTGAACCTAGCCGCATGCACCCTTGACTGAACCTAGCCGCATGCGCCCTTGACTGAACCTAGCCGCATGCGCCCTTGCTTATGTAGCCGCATGTGTGCCCACTATATCGAGCCGCATGGATTTCCCTCCCCTCAGCCGCATGAGGCCCAGTCATTTCCTGGCCGCATGGATTCCAACAACCCTGAGCCGCATGCGCCTGACCCTATTCAGCCGCATGGACTGTTCTCTTCCAGCCGCATGAGATCATTCCTGGCCGTATACGTCTTAGCCGCATGGCTCTTCTATAGCCCTGTATATTGATATTTTATTAGATATTTTACGCCCATTTTATATCCTTACGCCTTTTGTCTTGAACTTGATAATCATGAATTTACTTGATATGTTTGGACATGATAATTGAGCCTGACATGATAGTGACCCATAGTGGTGCACTCCTGACAAGTAAACATGACCTGACCTGATAGTGGCCCGTCGTGGCACACTCTTGACCAGTACACTTGACATGATAAACCTGACATAATTTTCTTGATAAGCTGTTGCGACGGCTACCTGACATGACATGACCTGTATAATTAATCCGGACACCGTGGGCGATTGTGCTTGTACAAATAATCTAGTCCTGTCTTGCATCATGTCTAGGAGGGGACTCCTGAGTACCACGGTCAGGAGTACCTATTGAAATGGACTAAGGCTAATAACTAGATTAATACACTAGCCATAAAGAGGTCTCCCAGCTACAGGCAATCCCGTTACCTGGGCACGCCTTGGGATCTGTAGCCTGCCGTCGAGTAGGGCACATTTCCAGCACACTGTCATGTGTTGCACCCTTCAAGCTACCTAAGGGTACATTCATTTCCTGGACGATGTACCCACCTGAATTCAACTCTAAATCTTTTAACCCGGGTAACCTGGATGGTCTGCAGGACTTGTGGCTGTGGAGTAATCTCATTGCATCTTGTTAGTAACTAGGCCTGTGATAACCCTAGTTAGTTAAAGTATCAAGCCGTAATTCTTGTTTGGCCATGAAATGATTGGATGGAGTCTAACCAGTCTAGTCTTATCTTGATCCTGTTACATGTCCTGATTTTCTTATATTATCTTGTCGATAAATGGTGAGAATTCCAAGTTCCGTTCAGACGAAGGGTTACAACCCCGGTCCTTGTTTGGTTTACGGGTTGTAACCTGGTTATCTGAATAGTTCCATGGTTATCTCGTCGTATATCATCCTGATGTATTTTCTTTAATTCCAGTTCTTATTTTATTTTTATACTCTTGTGCTGATTGCTGGTTTTAGTTCCTAAGTGAAGCTTCCTTTGTGGCACTTGCTCTTTCTGGGATCTGACCCAGCTGGTTTTGTATGGCCAGATTTCGGAGCAGCTCCAGAGGATCTACCGCTTTTCCTGTCCGATGGTGAACACCAGGCGTAACCAGGGCAACGAGTGGGTTATTTTTAGCTCTCCCACTCTATTGTAAAAATATTTTTTTGAGGCGTTTAGCCGACGAGCACCTGTTTAGCTCGATTGCACTTACTTACTGTCTGCCTACAGGCTGTAACATGATTGACAGATCCTAGGGTTGATCATGTATGACTAAACTCTTGCTAGTCCTGACATTTTGTAACGACTAGCTTCATGATCAGCTGAATATGTAATGTTTGGGACGCCTTACTATTGTATATTTAATGATCATACATCTTGTAACTTTTACTTACTTGCTTATGATTGAGACACTAGGCTTGTTTATGACCATAAGAGACTGATGGCTTGTAGTTAAACCCTCATGTATCTAGACAGCCGTGACCGTATAGCGAGATGGATTCCATTTCATATACGTAGCTGGCTATGTCTGCCCCCGCTCTCCAGTATTCTGGTTCTGGGGCGTGACACATGATAACCTGCTTTACAGTCTTCGAATATGCCATGAACTCATCCTAAGGAGAAAATAGAATGAGAACTAAATTATATGTTTACATGAATCAATACAATACTAAATGTGGGTTTGTTAAGTGGGTCTTTGATCAGTACAGCGAGGACGAAAGTACTAATCCCCTGCTAGTTTGCTAGTAGGTTCAGAAAATGGTCTGCTCGCGGCGGCGCTTCGCTTGAACGCGTTGAGGCTTGGAATGCCGAAGCGTATTGAGGCATGCGACCGCAATAACGCTCGAACATGCAACAGGATTGATGCGGCCAAGATATAGA
This sequence comes from Iris pallida, assembly GCA_029216955.1. Lineage (NCBI taxonomy): Eukaryota > Viridiplantae > Streptophyta > Magnoliopsida > Asparagales > Iridaceae > Iris > Iris pallida. The sequence goes on from JANAVB010005599.1 coordinate 37,403,503, forward strand.
AGACATGATGTATGGAACGGTAAAATCCTTTGTGGGCAAGAGAGAACCTGAGTATTGTAGCCAATATAACAAATTCAGTTGGGCTATTGAAAGCCTTTGTAATCTCAGTTCGAATATCAATAAAGAGAATTGTTTCGTATACTCTATTTTCCTTTCGTTGTTAATATCAAATCAAAAGATAATCATTTGCGAACTTGTCATTTTGCCTTGCACAGCGCAACTCCAAGCTCGTGCGGCATCACGCCCCCTGCAAAGACGATGATTCGGATGATTTCGGGTTGGGGCGTGACATGGAGAAGAGCGATTCCATAAAAATAAGTAAAAAGTATTGCGTACTCTATGTTTAATCATGAGTACAAAAATATGAGCTCTTCCCAAAGTGGTGGTACTACTAATAGTGAAAGAGTTGAACCTTCTAATGCAAATTAACCATTGCACAACTTGCAATTGAAGAAGTTTATGAAAGTCCAATTCAAGAAAAACTAGGAACTCTTTGGCGTGGGAGTTACCAGTGTCCTAGTGAATCCCAAACATATGTTAGATGAGATTCAATCGCCCTATAGTAACATTCAAGTTTAGTTAATTTGAAGATTTTTGTACTATATATATGAGTGCATAGAAGTTTGATTACTGTTCGTCAAACTGAACGCAATCAAGCTCCACCATAAAGCCAACAATACAGAAGAGTCAAAGAAAGAATATCACAAATGATACTGAACCATCAGTGGAAAATCGAAAACACATGCCAGCTTTTCTCTCATAACAAGGTGTGGGCGTTTCCGCGTTTGTTTCTCGAAAATGTTGAAATAATCTACACGCTTACTTAATTGCGGTGATTCTAATCGGATGTCCAAATCTCTTCCATTTTCGTTCTTGTCAAATTACCAGTGTTTGAATGTATGAAGGACAAAAGAAGGATTATTTAGTTATAGGGTCTCGTATAAAATGTAATATTAGAATTTAGATTTTCAAATTGTCTATCATTAAAGTTTGGGTCTCCAATCACTATCCACCAGCCTATAAATAAATTATAACTCAATTTTGCTATCTGTATGTTAGTGCTGGGGCACAATTTTTTGATAGAAAACTGAGAAGATGAAACAATTATAAAAACAACGTTCCAACGCAACACTTCAAGGAAGGTTGCGCAAGTTTAACGAAGATCTAAAAAGATCTCGTTACAGCATTATACGATATTACGAGAATCTAAAAAGATTTCGTAATCCACAGCAGCGAAGAAGATGACAGACGAATGATTGATGGATATCCTGCTGGAGTGAATGATCACCGTTGCTCAAAGCTATATTCGCCCCACACGAATAGCTTCCAGGAACCAGCAAGTTCATCGGAGAACTTTGGAATACTCCTGCTCTTCTGACTCCTCGGATCGTACACGGACTCCCGTACAAAAGCAATGCTGGTGCAACACTTCTCTTCTCTCTCAAGACTTCTGTTTACTTATGTTAAAAAATACTTGTAAACTTTCGTAACTCTCTGTATATGCATGTGTCTTTGCCTGTGTCTTTGCCTGTGAGAGAGAAGAGACCTTTTATAGGCCCGAGTAGCAACTGTCCGGTTAGCACAACATTCGGAACGTGGTAAAAACTACTCCGAACGTGCAGTAACCGCTCAGATCATGTACAGGCACGATCTGAAGCAAGTTGCGAGAGCATAGTCTGCTTCTTCGACATCCACGATATAGCAGCTCCACTCATTGTGAAAATGAATCCACATGTGGACCTCTCGCTCTCCACCTCTGAGCACCAGCTGGCATCACTGAAGCCTTCCACTACCGGCAGATCTCCGCTGTAGTACAGTGCATATGTCTGAGTCTTCTTGAGATATCTCATAACCCGTTTCACAGCATTCCAGTATTCAACACCTGGGTTGCTCGTGAAACGACTCAGCATTCCCACGGTGAAAGCTATGTCAGGCCTTGTGGCAGTAGTAGCATACATCAAACTCCCGATTACGCTTGCATACTCCAGCTGCCTGACGCTTTCCCCTGAATTAGGCTTCAGCTTCAGATCACACCAGTACGACGTATCGATCCCTGGAAGATCTCGATACCCATAACGAGTGATCATCTTCTCAAGATAATGACATTGTGACAGCGCTAGTCCAGTGTCTGTCCGGATGATCTTGATTCCTAAGATCACATCAGCTTCCCCCAAGTCCTTCATACTGAACTTGCTCGAGATAAATTTTTTTATCTCTGTGACATAACCTATATCCATACTTAGGATAAGCATGTCGTCCATGTACAGACAAACGATCACACATCTTCCATCAACGAACTTCGTGTAAACATACTTGTCTGTCTCGCTGACCATGTAGCCATTTGACCTTATAACTTTGTCAAATTTCTCATGCCATATCTTAGGAGCCTGTTTAAGATCGTAAAAAGATTTCAGCAACTTGCAGACTTTTTCTTCAAGACCCTTGACGAAAAATCCCTCTGGCTGTTGCATGTAAATCTCTTCGGTCAGCTCGTCATTTAGGAAAGTTGTTTTTACATCCATCTGATGTATCACCATCTTATGTATTGCTGTGAGAACAATCAACATTCTGATGGTGGTCATCTGGGCTACTGGAGCATACGTGTTAAAGTAGTCAATCTCCTGCTTCTGAGAAAACCCCTTGGCTACCAACCTAGCCTTGAACTTGTCAATAGTTCCGTCTGCTTTCATCTTCTTCTTGAAGATCCATTTGCATCCGATGGGTTTCGCTCCTTCAGGAAGATCAACCAACACCTGAGTGTTATTTGAGGTGATGGAATCAATTTCATTGTCAATCGCCTCCTTCCAGAAAATCGCGTCTCTGGTCTTCATCGTCTCATCATAGGTAAGCGGATCTGCTTCCACATGATAGATGACAAAGTCACTTCCGAAGTTCTTTGGCCTCCTCACACGCTTAGCTGACGGCTCAACTTGTTCTGGTTCAATCGTTGTTTCAACAACAACATCTTCTTGGACCACATCTTCATTGAAGACTTCAGTTTCCTGTGCACCCTCATTATTCTCCGGTATATCCGCAAGAACAATATTCTTGTGTCTTACAAATTTGTCTTCAAAATATTCTGTGTTGCAAGATTCAATGATATGATTTGACTCAATATCAAGAAATCTTCGAGCATCACTCTTCTCGGCATACCCCAAGAAGATCGTCTTAGTAGTCCTTGTCCCAAGCTTCTGAATCTTCAGATCTGGAAGCTTGACATATGCCAGACACCCCCACACTCGAATGACATTTAAGTTAGGTCTGACCTTGAACCAGAGTTCATGAGAAGTAACGTCTGAAGTTGTATGAGGCACTCTATTTAAAATAAAAGTGGCCGTCAATGCAGCTTCTCCCCAGTAGCACTTAGGAAGACCCGCAGTCAACAGCATTGAGTTAATCATTTCTGTTAACGTTCTGTTCTTCCTCTCTGCTACTCCGTTTGATTGAGGAGAGTACGGAACCGTAGTCTCATTGTGTCACGCTCCAGTACCAAAATACGAAGACGGACTAGGCCAGCTACTCCATATGAGGTATTCAAACGTCATATGGCGATCGTGGCTGTCAAGAGACAAGGGGGTGTTTGCTACATTCAAGTCACCTATGGTCACACAGAACTTCTACGTCTCAATCATTCAAAGCAAGAAAACATCAATTAATGAACATATAAGATAAAACAGTAAGACGTTCCTGATGCTTCATCAAAATGGTCATGGGGTTCTAGCTTTATAAGGTAGCTAGCCCAGAGAGTCAAAGATACATAATTATATTCAGCTGCAGTCTGATATAATTACAATTGTGCAAAAGACAAAATGTCTAGATTAGCCGGCTAAACAGGTCCGGTGGCTAAACGCCAGGACATAAATAAAGATACAAGAGTGGTGGAGAAGAAACCCACTCGAGTCCCCCGCCAGTCATGCTCCTAGTATGCACCATTGACGTCAGGGAAGAAAGTCGGATCCTCAGGCTCTGCTACGCGATCTGGCCAAACAAAACCAGCCGGGTCAGTCCCGAAATAGCAAGTACCACAAGGGAGCACAAAAGAGTGAGATAAAACCCAGTCATGAAATAATAATAATAGTAAGCTTCCGGTCGTAACCTCGATCCACAGCCTGTCCTAGCACGATGGACCAACCCAACAACCAAACAAGGACATAGGTTGGAACACGCACCATGACAATCCGTGTCCCTCGGCTACTAGCGGAAGGCCCAAGCACAGTCAAGTCATTTTTTAAGCGGCCATTCATTCCTGCGGCTTTCTATATTTGGCGGAGTTATCCCCATTGTACTGATTAAAAGGAATCCTCAGATCGTGTCAACCCAGCAGGGCTAGCCAAACCATAAGACTTATAACACTTTGATGATGCACCAATCCCCCGAAGGGCTACCACGCTGAAACATTTAACACATAGCTCGTAGGAGTCGGATATAGCTATTCGCTATAGGCGAATGAAACCATATCCATGGTGGCCAACCCGGCACGTCAGGACGGAACCTGGGGTGGCTAGTATGGCACGATCTCAGAATTTTTCCCACCCAATGCATCTACTAAGTTAGTTGCCTAGTTAATCCCTAGATTATCCTCAGAGTTCACATGTCGTGGTCACATGTTCACTCCCTTAGATGTCGTACATTGTACGAGTATCCCAAGAAGGAATCCGTACTGGCTCGAGGATTCATACGTATGTTTTTCCTTCTTGGTGTAATGCAACACACAACACATACCACGTCATTGCCAACGACCATTACTATGTAAATGCTGGACTCTTGAGAGTACTGGCAGATATCACGAAGGAACACTTAGCGCGTAGGATAGCACCTCGGTGCTCACATAGGTTGTACCGTTGTACACACATAGGATCATCCAGCCTTCACATAGTAGTCAGACTAGAAATGAAGACTAATATACAAGGGAACATGTGGCCATGACTCATGCGGCTAGAAAAATGCCGGCGCATACGGCTCAGGACGGACGGGGCGTATGCGGCTCAGGAAATCGGGCACATGCAACTGGAATATGCGGCTCAGTTAAGCCATGCGGCTAAGGAACTCATGCGGCCGAAAGAAACGGAAGTCCATGCGGCAATGAGGATAGATCTTATGCGGCTCAGGAATAGAACCGTAGCCTATGCGGCTCAAATGGAAATCTTGCATATGCGGCAGTGGGAGGGCAGTGCCATGCGGCTCGGAAATTCAAAGTTCATGCGGCAATGAGCTCATGCGGTTGCGAAGGCTTTATGCGGCCTAAACTGCACAGCGCCATGCGGCGCGATTGCATGCGGCTGGGGAAATGCTTATGCGGCTGCAATTGTCTATGCGGCTACTTTGCTCCTGCGACTGGGAACTGCTCATGCGGCTGCAATGCTCATGCGGCTACTTTGCTCCTGCGGCTGGGAACTGCTCATCTTCCCTGCCAGAGCCTACGTAGGTGAACCACGGAGAACCCCAAATGTTGCTCCGGCCATAACTTCCTCCAAACAGGTCGAAATCTAACTTTACAAAGGTCAAAACTGTGTAGAATCAAAATTCCTACAACATAGGACCATGGGTTTTCGAAAATAGCCAAGTTTGATAGATCAAAACCATGAAAACCCATAAAAACCTATATTTTAGGAACTTAGATCTGCACGAATCTAGCCATTAAAAATCAAAAATGCTAAGTACTAAACTTGTTGAGGATGTTAAGAAGAACAAAATAGAACAATAAAAATCAAAAATATCAAAAGATCACAAATCTCCTCTTTGAGCAAGTTGTACTTGCCTAAGTGGGTTGGTGGTTGAGGAATTGAATGAAGGAGTGAATGAGGAGAGAGAGAGAGTGTGGAAGAGATATTAAAAAGGGGTTGGGTTGGTTTAAGAAAACCCTAATCCCTAACCACTAATCACAAGCCTAAGAGCTTCATGCAACCTTTAATAAATAACATACAGAAAATTACACATGCTAAATACAGATACCGTCTACAGAATTCATGAAGATTACGTATTTCGGGATCGGGGAGTGACACATTGACAATTTCATGTTCTTTGCAGAACGATACAAATTCATGAGACCTGTACTCCCTACCTCGATCACTTCTTATTCTTTTGAGTTGTTGTCCAGTTTGCCGCTCAGCTTCGGTCCTGAACTCCTTGAACTTCTCGAATGCTTCGTATTTAGCCTTCAGCAAGTAGACGAACGCATACTTTGAGAAGTCATTGATGAAAGTTATGAAATACTTCATCTCGGCCTTTGTAAAAAATTATTTGAAGTCACAGATATCGGAGTGTACCAACTCCAGAAGATCTGTACTTCGATTAATCCGAGGAAAGGGTTTCCTTGTGATCTTTGTTTGAGCACAAACTTCACATTTCTCTACTTTATCCCCACACTTGGAGATAAGCCCTAGACTGGACATTCTGTTTATTCATTAACAATATGAACATGCCCTAATCTATCATACCACAACTCAAAAGTATAAGCAGAAGGAGTAATTGCATTAATAACATTGGGCTGATTTACAAGCTGAATTTTGAACATTTCTTCGGTATAAAAAGCTTTTTTGAAATATGTTCTCTTGATAGACATCACCATCTGGCCAGCATTGATGTCCATCCTGAGGCCTGCATTGCAGAGTAGGCCTCCCGAGATCAGGTTCTTGGCAATAGCAGGTACACGCTTCACACCTTGAAGCGTCAGAGACTTCCTCGAAGTCAGCTTCAACACCACCGTCCCGATCCCGAGCACTTCAGCTTGTGCCTGGTTTGCCACCATAACCACTTCAGAAGTAGGCGTGTAGGTGGTGAACCACTCCTTACTGGAGTAGACATAGCAGGTGGCTCCAGTGTCTACCCACCAGTCAGAGTCAGTCCCTACCGCATCAACCTGCACAATCATAGCAACAACGTCAGTGATCAAAGATACCTTACTAGGCTCTCATTGCTCTGATTGCTTGGTCTTTGCTTTGCATTCATTCTTGAAGTGGCCCTTTTTGCCATACTTGAAACAAGCCAAATGGGACTTTGGCTTCTTTTGCTTGAACGAAGTTCCCTTGACTTTCAGATTGTCAGGATCCTTCTTCTTGCTGTGGGGAGCCGTATGCTTTCTCCTTAGTTCCTTTGTATGAACCAGATTACCGTTAGCCAATTGCTTGGACAGTGCGTCCACCTTCAGTTGAGCCCGCATCTGGTCCTCAACATAAATTTTCTGCAAGAGATCTTCAAGGCTGATCTCAAGCTTCTTCCTATGCATGTTTGTATGGAACTTACTCCACCCAGCGGGGAGCTTCGAGACAATCCCTCCAACAACAAACTTATCGGGAAGGGACATCGCCTCGTCTTCTAGCTTCTGTCGCAGCTTCAGGAATTCCTTCACCTGCGGCAGCATGGACTTCTCGTCCTCAAAGAGCCATTTGTGATATTTTTCAACCACAAATATCTTGCTCCTGTTCTTGTCTTCTTCGTACAGTTTCTCCAGAGACTCCCATATGTCTCTGGCAATAGTTTTCTTACTATAGGATTCTGCTAGGGAATCCTCCATAGCATTCAGGATAAGCAGCCTACAAATGCTATTCTCCCTTCTCCACTTTGTCTGAAGTTTAGTAGCTGCAGTGATTGTGGCAGCAGACCCAGTATCTGGAACAGTAGGTTTCTCTTCAAGAAGTACGTGATCAACGTCTCTGAGTTGAAGAGTGAGATAAACCTTCCTCTTCCAGAATTGATAATGCTCTACATCAAACTTTTCTAACTTACAAAAGTCAGTATTGAGGAGTGAAGCATTAAAGTTTTCCATCGTAGTAATATAGCTTTGAGATTGTTATTGCCGGGACACAATTTTTCGATAGAAAACTGAGTAGATAAAACAGTTGTAAAAACAACGTTCCAACGCAACACTTCAAGGAAGGTTGCGCAAGTTTAACGAAGATCTAAAAAGATCTCGTTATAGCAGCATATGATATTACGAGAATCTAAAAAGATTTCGTAATCCACAGCAGCGAAGAAGATGACAGGCGATTGATGGATGAATATCCTGCTGGGGTGAATGATCACCGTTGCTCAAAGCTATATTCGGCCCACACGAATAGCTTCCAGGAACCAGCATTTTCGTCGGAGAACTTTGGAACACTTCTGCTCTTCTGACTCCTCGGATCGTACACGAACTCCCGTGCAAAAGCAACGCTGGTGCAAAGCTTCTCTTCTCTCTCACAGCTTCTGTTTACTTGTGTTAAGAAACACTTGTAAACTTTCGTAACTCTCTGTATATGCCTGTGTACATTGCCTGTGAGAGAGAAGAGACCTTTTATAGGCCCGAGTAGCAACTGCCCGGTTAGCACAACATTCGAGACGTGGTAAAAACTACTCCGAACGTGCAGTAACCGCTCAGATCATGCACAGGCACGATCTGAAGCAAGTTGTGCACCTCGCGCACCCCGCGCACCTTGTACACCACGCGTTGAACGCGCACTAAGCCACTTGCGCCACCCACGCAACTGAGTGTACACCTGTACGCGCAACTAAGTGCGCACCTGTGCGCGCAACTGGGCGCGCTACTGGGCGCACACCTGGTCGTGCAACCTGGGCCGCGCACCTGGCCGCGCAACCTGGCAGCGCGCCTGGCCGCGCAAGTGGCTCGCGCATGCAGTAACCGCTCAGATCATGCACAGGCACGATCTGAAGCAAGTTGCGCACCTCGCGCACCCCGCGCGCCTTGTACACCACGCGCTGAACGCGCACTGAGCCATCTGCGCGTCCTGCGCGCAACGTGCGCCAACAAAACGCCACATTACGCCTCCTGAGCCTGAGTCCGAGTCGGAGCTTAGCTCCCATGGAAGTAAATTTTCCAAGAGCTAAAAGCATGAATGCTTTCAATTGTTTATTTAGCCTTTTTTCCATTAGAAAAATAATCCCACATGGCACACCCATGTGCACCTCCACACCACATGTGCATCTCTAAAATAGCATAGCTAATATATAGAGATACAACTCCTTTGGTATAGCCGATGTGGGACTAAAATTTCTAATGAAAAAGACCAAAATCCAACATTTCAAACCCCGAAAAAAAAGTCGTAAAAATTATAATTTTTCAGGAAAAAAAAACATCAGGGAGTTGATTTTCTTTTCTTTCCTTAAACGATGCCCAAAAGTATGGAATTAAAAGAAGAAACCAAGTCTAACACATTGACAACAAATCTTTGTTGCCAATTTTTTTGGGGTCGGCATAAAATTTAGAGTTCAGCCGAAATTCTCAAACGAACACGAAGAGGGTTTACTTTCACTTCCATTTTTTAGCTCATTTCGGCACAATCAAGCACTCTCCCTTTCCATAGTTTAAAAAGGGTGTTAAAGGAAATGGAGATTTAATATTAGTATTCGGCAATGTGCATTAGATTATTAGCTGACTACTTTCTATACCACTCATTAGCAATCACCCGAATAAAACTCGAATTATCAAAAAATTTCGTATATTTCATAAACATATAATACTTACGTACATAAACATATAATACTTACGTACTTTTAATAGATTCAAATTTGTACGTACGTTTAAGCATGCAAAATTTTAATCGTGTTGCATATAAACTATTAAAAAATTTGGCACAAATAATATGGTGGGAATCTGTTTAATTAACCAAATTTGACAACATATTTATGAATGTGAAGTTTCTAACTTCAATATTTTTATTTTTTTGAATATTTGACTGAATTTTTAAACGGATTTTATTTACACTGAGCTGATTTATACTTGTAGCTTTGCCGTCCCAAAATTTTCTCGTTTGTCGAATTGCTAACAGGGATACCACTACATCTATAATGATACTAAATACCACCTGAGCATGTAAAGACTTCAACATGAGCGAAACTTTATTCCCGGCCCAAAGTACATTTCTAAACCCCCACTCAAATTTTCAGAAAAAAACAGGGATTTCCATCTAGAATATATTGGAAAGTCAAAGGTTTACTTACTTTATTAATCAAACAATCAGGGGCAGAATTTTGAAGGCATTTGGAATGTCAAAGCTTGTCTCCGCCACAATTCAGTCCATCATTTAAGAGAGAAAAATAAAAATAAGGGTTAATCGTATTAATTATTCCTATATTTTACACGTTTTATACGGACCACTTCTGATTTGAAACTAATTATACGATTACCTCCTATAGTTTTTATTTTTCATAGAAACTAATAACACTGACCACCCATATGGTTAATAAAATTGATAAAAGAGAGGAGTGGTCAGTGTAATTATTTTCGGAATAACGGTAGTCCCTATAAAACTCATAAAATATAAGGGGGTCAGTATAATTAACCCTAAAAATAAATAACAAAAAAGTTACAGATGGAGGAGACGCAGACGAGAGGATGCATCAGAGTTGTTGATCTCGATTATCTGCATGAAATTGAGGGCTGGCCTCGATCGACGACAGAGGGGAATTCTTCGTCGGAGGCAGCACAAGAAGGACTGGCGTCGCACGGAGCCTAAGAGTTACGGCGGTGGCCGGAGCTCTGCCAGGGACCGATCAGTGTGAGGAGGTGGCGGCGCGAGAAAGGATCTAGAGGGAGGGGTAGGAATTTTAATTTTAGGTGTTTGAAATTCGGAAACAATTTGAAAAAAAAGGGGAAAGAAATTGATCATGGAGAGTTTAATGTTTCTTAGCAACGAAAATATTCTGTCGGTAGCTAAATTCGAACGCCATAGTGACATACTAACGACGGGAGATTATATTTATCGGATTTTGAGCTACTCGTTGATCCGTCGCATGGTCATCAAACGAATTGTATTTCGTATCTAGAAATGTCACTATTTGACAATATTTTTATACTGCACGTTGTATTAACAAATTTCGTAGCACGCTTATAAAAATCATAAAAACTAATTAAGCTATCTCGTGTTAAGCATTATCTTCGCTAGTCGTTGTTTTAATACTTTCTAAATTTCTCTCAAAAAAATAAATTAAAAAAAATGGTGTATTAGTTCATACTTTCTTCTTTAATATACTGCCAGATCAGGTCTCATGGGAATATCTAATTTTATAAGTAATTAAGTATAAACGTTAGAAAAGTCTTTTTCATCGTCGCTTCAATATCAACGAGTTAGCTTTCGTATACAATTTGTGCAACTGTGAGCATAGCATATGAAATAGTTTATTCTGAATTCATTTGATTCTCCAGCCAGCTCATGACTTAAAATAAGACCTCTAAGTCGTGTATATATATTCTCACTTAATTAAAAATTAAAAAAATTAACTAATAACTTAAGTACATAATATTATCTAACTACATGTACAAATATTTATAACAAATCATAATTAAAATATAAATATATTTATAATAAATTCTAATTAAAATGTAAATATATCTATAATATAATTAAAATATATTCAAATTATATTTATAATAAATTTTAATTTTAATTAATTTTTAAAAATATCAGAATTTTATGCACAATTCACCTGCATGAATTGACTGTTATGCAACATCCACACCAGATAAGGACACAACGCTCAAAATCCTAACATTTCTTTAAATGCATCAAAATAATAATGATAACTAAATATAAAGATTATGTCTCCTACACATTTAACATAACTCCAACTTGGAGTAAAATATAAAATCTTGTATAATTTTCAGAGGGGCAGGACGTGGTGAAATTAGTTTTCTTGTTATATAAACTTGAGGATTTATATTTGATTAATTTGCTCACGCTGACCTATTCAATGGAGTTGGTTAATCGCAAATAATCTTTTTTTATGGTGATTGCAAATAATCACGTCAATGTTGGGAAAGAAACGCGGAAACCTTTCTCCAAACCGGAGAGTACCTGCAAAAGGACCGAGCAATACAACGCACGAACCCAAAAACAATCACACAAAAACAATCCACGCAGACACAGAGAATTTTTGACGTGGAAATCCTTGCGGGAAAAAAACCACGGGACGATCGGAGTCCAACCCTGAGAAGCCTCCACTAATGGAATAGAAGAATTACACCCTCTACAAACTCCTCCCGATCCAAATCGGATTCCCACAACACTCAGAGATAAGAACAATGATTACAAGGCTACGAAGAGCGAGAACGACGAGTAGAGATTACCCGAACACGATCTCCTTCGAACAGCGACCTTCAATCCTCCGTCTTCTTCTCCGAAGTTGTAATGGCACTCTTGCCTCCTTCCTCTCTCAAACTTGTGTTGTCCAATGCGTTGCGATCATACGATAATAAATTAGGGTTGAGAAAACTCAACTTAACTCCCTAATCCTGCAACCAACCTGAACCGTTGGATTAGATCCAATGATGAAAACTCATCCAGAAATTCGCTTCAGCCCCCGACGACACAGAGTTCGGCCAGAACTCTGTGTGGGACAAACAGAACCTCACGCCAACATTCTGGAGGGGGCCAGACCGAGTTCGGCCCGAACTCGCCCTGGGACCGAGTTCGGGCCGAACTCGGATCCCCTGCTTCCAGCAGCTCCAGCAGCAGCAGCAGCAGCAGCAACTCCGTCGCCTACTTCCCGAGCTTCTCCGACATCGGACGGCGCTCGTCGCACTCCGGGGTCTTCTCCACATAGGTTGGGAACCCCACCCACTCCAACAAATCTCCTCCTTCACAACTATGGGGAGGATGTCGTCATCCCGACGACCTGCCTGCAGTACTCAAACTTCCCCCTTGGTAGAATCTTCGTGAACATATCAGCTCCGTTGTCATCTGTATGCACCTTCTCAAGCTCCGCGTCCTTCTTCTCAACCACATCCCGTATCCAATGATACCGGGTCTCGATGTGCTTGGACCGGCTATGAAACGTCTGATTCTTCACAAGGTGGATCGCACTCTGACTGTCGCAAAGCAAAGTATACTGCTCTTGCTTCAGTCCCATTTCCTGCAGCAGCTTCTTCATCCACAACAGCTCCTTGCAAGCCTCCGTCGCCGCAATGTACTCTGCCTCTGTCGTCGACAAGGCAACACACTTCTGCAACCGCGACTGCCACGATACTGCTCCTCCCGCAAACATCATCACGTAGTCCGAAGTCGATCGCCTCGTGTCTACATCTCCAGCCATATCAGCGTCGGTATACCCAACCAGCTTCGGCTCGTCACCACCAAAGGAAAGTCTCCAACCAGCAGTGCCCTGAAGATAACGTAGAATCCACTTGACCGTACTCCAATGTACCCTTCCAGGATTTGAAAGATACCTGCTAACCGTACCAACTGCATGAGCAATATCTGGCCTCGTACACACCATAGCATACATCAGGCTTCCCACAGCTGAGGCATATGGAACCCGCTCCATATCTTCCTTTTCGTCCTCGGTAGATGGACACTGTTCCTCAGTGAGCTTAAAGTGAGCCGCGAGGGGGGAACTCACTTTCTTCGACCCGTCCATCCCGAAACGCTGAAGTACCCGGTGAATGTACTTCTTTTGGGACAAGTGTAGCAGCTTGGACTCTCTCTCTCGGCTGATCTCCATCCCAAGAATAGTCTTCGCTGCGCCCAAATCCTTCATAGAGAAGGCCGCGCCCAGTTGGCGCTTCAACTCCGCTATCCTAGTGGCATTCCGACCCACTAATAGCATATCATCAACATAGAGCAACAAAATGATGAAATCATCATCGGCAAAATACCTCACAAATGCACAATGATCCGACGTCGTCCGTGCATAACCATGCTCCCCCATAAACGACTCGAACTTCCTGTACCACTGCCTCGGAGCCTGTTTCAGACCATACAAGCTCTTCCTCAACCGGCAGACCAAATGTGACTTGCCCTTCTCACAGAATCCCTCTGGCTGCTCCTTGTACAACTCCTCCTCAAGATCACCGTGGAGGAATGTCGTCTTCACGTCCATCTGCTCGACCTCCAAGTCGAAACTGGCTGCTAACGCTAGCACCACCCGGATAGACGAATGCTTGACGACAGGCGAAAAGATCTCATCATAATCTACGCCTTTCCGCTGACCGTAGCCTTTGACTACCAGCCTCGCTTTGTATCGAGGGCGAGTAGCATCATCCGTCTGCTTCACTCTGAACACCCATCGATTCTTCAAAGCCTTCTTGCCCTTTGGCAACCGCACCAGATCATAAGTGGAATTTGTGTGCAAGGAACTCATCTCCTCCTACATAGCCACCATCCACTCCTGTCTGTGTTCATCTTCCATAGCCTCTGCAAAATTTTCGGGCTCCCCCCCGTCAGTCAATAGCACATACTCATCCGGTGAGTATCTCGTAGATGGTCGACGATCCCTGTCACTCCTTCTCAGTGGAGCCACTGGTGCTGGCTGTATACCGACAGCCTCCGCCCCTTCAGGAACTACCTCTCTGGCATGCTCATCCTCCTGAGGGACACCCTGACCACCATCAGCAGGCTGATGATCAAGGTTGGGAGCAACTCCATGTACCGGCTCCCCCATAACTGGATCCTCTGTGATGTCCTCTGGAAACTGCTCGAAGCGAAATGACTCTAATTCAGGCAATTCCTCAGCCTCAGAAGGCGTCTCGGAATCCTGAGTGTTGGTCATGGTCTGATCCTCGACGAACACCACGTCCCTGCTTCTGTAGAGCTTTCCTTCCACTGGGTCGTAGAGTCTATAGCCAAACTCATCCCGACCGTAGCCGACAAAGACGCATCGCCTCGTCTTCGGCTCAAGTTTGGTCCTCTCGTCCTTCGGTACATGCACGAAGGCTTTACAACCAAACGCCCACAGGTGACTGTATGACGGCTCTTTGCCGTACCATACTTTATCAGACACATCACCCTGCAAAGGAGCACTAGGAGACAAATTAATAATATAAGCAGCTGTGAGAAGAGCCTCACCCCAATAACTGCCCGGCAAGTTTGCTTCTGACAGCAAACACCGCACCCTCTCCATCAGTGTCCTGTTCATGCGTTCCGCTACACCATTGAACTGAGGTGTCTTTGGCGGAGTCTTCTGGTGTCGTATCCCTTGCTCTCTGCAATACGCATCAAAGGGACCGATGTATTCGCCGCCATTGTCGGACCGAACACACAACAACTTCTTGCCCGTCTCCCTTTCAACATAGGCCTGAAACTCCTTGAAAGTAGGCAGCACCTGATCCTTGGTCTTTAAGACATAGACCCAAACCTTCCTGGAACAGTCATCAATAAAAGTCACAAAGTAAGAAGCACCTGTAACATCCACTTTTCCAAAATAAGGGTAAATTTGAAATTTTGTATTTTAAATTATTAAAAATATTGATTTTAGTCATGATATGATTTTTGGTGATTTTTAGTTAATTTAAAACTATTTAATTGAGTGAAATTTGAATTGGTGTTTTGCTAGTGTAACATTAGTCATACATGACCTAGAAGACTAATCATGACCAATGAGACCTAATCATGTGTTTAGGATTTCAAATTTTACTTTTAAGCCTAGGGGTATTTTAGTCATTTTAACACTTTTGTGATTTTGTGAATTATATTAATTAAATAAGTGTTACTTGAATTGTTGAGTCATGACCTAGAAGTTAGCCTAATCTAGATTGTTAATCATGACCCTAGAGACTAAGTTAGAAGGTTTCATTAAAGTAATGACATTAGTGAAATATCTAGATATTTGTAGATAGATATTTTAGACTAAAGTTAAAGGAGGCTACTTTGATTGTGAACCATTGATTTAGCTAGAAATTGTTGGAGGAACCATAGCCCCTCATCCTAAACCCTAACCCTAACCTAATGACAGCCATCCTATCATTTCCCCCACTATAAAACCCCTCCCAAAATTAGGGCAAGCCTCTTTTCTTTAGGGTTCATCAAGTTTAGGAAAGAGGTAATGTTCCAACTTCACAAATTCATAGAGAATCCAAATTAGCTCCTTTTCCCTTCAAACAAATTCCTATAGTCTCTAATTAATGTTTTCCTGCTGTTGGGATTGAGTTTTGACAGGGGGCACTCATTTTGAGGAGCTTTGGTGGTTGAAAGGACCTCTTGCTTTGGTGTGTTTTTGAAGCTTGGGAAACCAATAGGTATAATCCTAATCTCAGCCCCTAAATTCCATTAAAATTCATTTTTAAGGTCCCCTAGCCCTCACCCAACTGATAGGGAAACTAACCCTAGGATTCGAGCTCGTTTCGTGTCCGTATCGGACACGTATCTGAGTATAGCACAAGGTGCTCGACGAAATGTCCAAGTGGACTGTTCGAGATAGTTTTCCAAATGTTTTTGATTGAAAACCTAGATCTAGGTGTCGTCTAGGTATTTCCAGTGTCCTAGGCTAGTTTGTGTGTCGTGTCGTGTCGTGGGGACACGCGAACCCGTGTGTGCAGCCGTGTGCGCGCGGCACTGTTCATCCCCTGCTACTCGGGGTTGATTGCGCGCAGTACACGCCACGTGGCCGCGAGATATTTGGCATACGTGTTGGGGCGTTGACTGACACGAGGCTCGTCAAATTTCACGAGTCCTCGTGTCGTGTCGGACACGTTATTGGGTGTGCACGGGGAAAGGGCTGTTGTGCGCGTGTGCTGTGTGTGTGTTTTATCTGTTAAATCGATTTTTATGGTTGTTAAAATGTTGTTTAATGCTCATTAGATCCTAAAGATCATGTTTAAACCTCTGTGCACTGTGCTAATTAATTTGATTGGGGTTGAGTGATGTTTGGTTCGATTTTTGGTGAGAACAGTGTGTTCTCTGATACATTAAGATACATTGTGTTTCCAGTTTTGTTTGGACAATTAAAAACCATTTTCTGTTATGTTTTCTCTTTTAAATTGAACCCACATGTCACATTATATGTTAACATAGTCTTGGCAATCGAAAATCGAACTTGGGTTGTGTGTAGAGAAATCTGGTAAATGGGTTGAGTTCCTTATTCACTGTTTTGTGTCAAAACTGAGAATAGGATTTGTGATGATGTAAGTTATATTACTATTAATTGATTTCCCTTCCATATATTTTTCCCATGATCATTTTGTTAACTGCTATGTGTTAGACTGGATTGATTTCCATTTTCAAAAACCTGGAAATTGGTGTTGGCTAGATAAGGTTGTTCTCATTGTTGTTCCCAGTTTTTTTTCCAACTAAAATGAAGTTCATGTTAACTGATTCTGATTCCAGATGGAAAAACTAAGTTTTAGCAATCACTTGGACCCTCTTAACACTGCTAATTACCTATAATTAGATGCCTAATAGGTTCACATATGCGTATTCTAAATTGTATGTTGAATTGGACTGTTTGGGTGGCCTGTGTGATTAACAAACCTGAGATTGTTCTCAGTTTCCAACTGAGAACGAAGTCTCAGACTTCATTAATTGTTTTCCCTTCTATTTGGTTCATGATGCAATATTGTTAACTGCTAATGAGATGTGGACTGAAATTAGTTTCTCATTGTTGAAAATCTGAGATTTGTTTGAATGATTGATTCCTAAAAACTGTCAATTACATCCCAGTTCATTGCTAGTTGCATTTAAGTGATTTCCTTCCCTTGTATTAAACTGTAAACTTAGTATAGGATTTCATTCCCATTTTTCTTGTCATTCAATCTGGAAATTCCTTTTGTATAGGACTGTTCTTGATGTGTTTTTGAATGACTGTTGAACTGTTTTGGAAATTTATGTGCAACCTGGGAATTATTGCCTGGGAATGAAGTGTCCAGTTTTGAACTGAAATGGAGTTGGTTCCAGTTTCATTTTTGAACTGTGCATTTAATCTATGTAACCTGGTAGCAGTCCCCTGTTCTTGGACTGTCCTGGGTTGTTCCTTTTCCTTGTTCCTGCATAATGTGTTAAACTAGATAACATTTTGCACTAGTGTATTGATCACTAAATATCCTTCCTGTAATACATTGTTAACTGTTAACTTCTTCCTTAGGACTGAATGTATATTCACTGTAAAACTGGAAATGTTAAGTTCAAACTGAAACTGCCATCACTGTTTTCCTGCACTCCCATTTACCACTCACTGTTTCACTATTGTGCACACACACCACTACATTTTCCCTTCTCTTCTCTATGTGTTTATATATATAATAGATATATATGTAATAATGTATGTGTATATATAATGTATATATAGAATATGTGATAATGTGTATGTGTACATGATATATGTGTGAAATGTGTGTGGGGTTGGATTGGGTCATAGACTATGGGATTTAGAGGCTATAGGTTATATGCCCTATATTAGATTATAACCCACATACCAATGTGTGTATGGGTAGGCCTGATATGGTGTTACCTAGACTAGTCTAGAAAGCCTAGAATAGTCTTGCTAGACATAGTTTAGACTAGATTGACCTAGAATCATGTAGAATGCATAGTAGGACTTCATTATATCATTTTAGACTTGTTGTGACTTGTGCTGTTCTGATTAGGAGCCAGACACCACTCCTCGGGCAGTACTTTTCATATTGGACATTCAGATATAGGCGAGTACATTCTCTGATCGTTTCATACTTGTCACGATTTATATTCTCGCTCTAGATTACTGTTACTTGATGCTGTCACGTTATCATCACGGATTAGTACTATACGGATCTCTTCTTGGGATGTTATCCCCCTTAGCGGGAGCATCGGATACTTTATGACATGTGTTTCATGTACATCATGTATTCTTCGCTTCTGCGTTATTCATGTACACTCATGTTCTCTCATGTTCTTACATGTACGTTCATGTACTTTCATGTTCTTTCATGTACGCTCATGTTTCCACATGTATTTCCTGTATAACCAAAACATCATGTACGTAACGTAACTTGACTAGATCCTTGTGTATTAATTGTGGGTAGGGGTGAGTATAAATGGTCATGTGATTTACCCATCATGTTCACTCTGTTACTTTTCATGTTTTATCATGTTCGCATCAGTCTTATGGGCTGATATCCCACATGTTCACTCATGTACATCATGTTCAACCTAAGCCAATTACATGCCATCTCGTACTCTAAATCACTAGTCACTTACTGTTCTTACTTATCATGTAATATTTCCAGTTATCAAATATCTCTCCTGTTTCATGTACATCTTCTTACAGCATTTCATGTATCTTACTCTATTGCCTGCTTTATATTTCCTGCCTTGATATGAACTGCATGAGATGTACTGTGCTCGCTCCTGTCCTGACTGGACCTGTTGAAAATATTACAGAGGATGAGGATGAGGCTCTTTACACCACCTGTTATGGAGCAGGCTTAGACGATACCTGCGATCTGGCTCCTCTGGAGGACCCAGCTGCAGATCAGGATGTTACTCCCATAGTCTAGGCTAGTCAGCTAGGCTTTATCTTTCTTTTCAGCATTGTTTTTGGCTTTCAGTTGTTGTTTTGAGATGTATATATTCTTTCATGTTCTGTAGTTGAGACTTGTACTTGGAATGTTTTCTGAGATGTTATCTTAGACACTAGACTCTTCTGATTATCTGTACTTCACTTTTGAGTTCTATATCATATCGTACTTTTCTTCCTTAGTTGTGATTGAGTATAAACTGCCTGGTATTATATATTGTTAGATGTTGTGACCTAGGACAGCGTTCTACCGCCGATACTGCGGCGTAGGCTGGACGTACCCACTTCTCGTGCCCTTACTCTAGGGTGCGGGTCGTGACACGTTTTTAGTGGTAGCCCATGCAGGTCGAGTTTATGTAGTGGTATTCGAACTAGAGTATCACTACAGCCTGCAGTAGGAGTAGGATATTTTAAGATACTCAATCACATTTGGAAAAGCTCTTAACTGATTCTTGTTATCAAATTCTTGCTACTCGAATACTTTCTTCTGAAAATAAACTGTCCTCCCTTGATTTATCGCTTCTTTCTCAGCAATTGATATTCTTGTTTGATCTGTCTTCAGGATGGTGGAGACGCGGTTATAGCGTACCATTCAGGGAGATACTGTAGAGGGGACTGCTACCTCTCAGCCAGTTCGGCAGGGACGGGAGGCTACAGTTCCTGCCCTCTCTGCCCATATTGGGACTTCAGCAGCAGCTCAGGGTGTGTCTGCACGAGTTCGGAGGCAGGACCCAGTCATCCCAGAGATGTCTTTCCAGCCACCACCGCCTCCAGGACATGTGGACGCAGCTCAGATGTTTGCCTACTTCCAGCAATTCATGGACAGACAGCAGATTCGACAGGATAGAGGCATGGAGTTGGCCGTCACGACAGCCACGGCTCGACCAGTGGTGCAGCAGCCGAAGATACCTGGGATCGAGCAATTCCAGAAGATGAGCCCCAGAGACTTCTTGGGGACAGAGGGGATTATATATGCTGACGAGTGGATCGAGCATATGGAGGAGATCTTCCGCTTGGCTAGGATTCCAGCAGATCTCCAGATAGAGGCTGCAGCTAGCCGGATGCGAGACCTTGCTCGCACCTGGTATCAGTCGGACCCCAGGGTGGGGGTGCCAGGGCAGACTTGGGAGCAGTTCAGGGGCTTCTTCAAGAAAAAGTTCTTCCCAGACTCAGCAGTCAGAGCCTTAGAGACGCAGTTTGAGAGCTTGGTCCAGGGGAACCTCTCAGTAGAGGAGTATGCGGGAGAATTTGGCCGTCTCGGCAGGTTTGTTGAAGGATTGAGCGAGACAGCGAAGGCCCAGAGGTTCCGGAAGGGTCTGGTCAAGGAAGTCAAGTCCTTGACCAAGGGCAACAGGGATGCCACCTTCGAGGAGATTCTGACAGGAGCCTTATTGGCAGAGGATGATCTTGAGCTAAGGCTCAAGAGGGGACGAGACCCAGTTGGGGGCAGCAGTAGCGGAGGCCAGGCCAAGAGGCCTCACGTTCAGCACCAGCAGCCGAGACAGTTCCAGCCGCAGCCATTCCAGCAGAGACAGCAGCAGCAGCAGAGGCAGCAGCAGGCCCCTAGACAGCAGCAGGTTACCTTTTGCCCTTTCTGTAAGAAACCAGGGCATGATTGGGGTGAGTGCAGGATGAGGCTAGGCAAGTGCCTACTCTGCGGATCATCAGATCATCAGTTGAGAGAGTGTCCCAAGTCTACGGGACGGACAGCTCAGGGAGCAGGGGCCAGGGCTCCAGTAGGCCAGCAGCAGGCTAGAGGAGGCCAGCAGGGGCGAGCTTACGCCATGACGTTTGAGGATGCTCAGGCAGTAGGAGAGGCACTTGCAGGTTCTGTTCTTTTCGATTCCATTCCTACCTTGCCTCGTTGTTTCCATCTTGAAATTCAATTCCATCTGTTCCTATCTTTCCTATTTGTTGATAATTTAGAATCTGTATGTTTGTTGTGATTTAACCTTTTACCAAATCATATGGGCTAGGTCGCCTAAATTATGAAATCTAGAATCTCCTATAGTTATATTAGTTGGTACGGCGAGGGCATAGTCTGTGCTGCAGACTCCATGGGTGTCGTAGCCTTGCTTACTAATATGGCGAGGAAATTCTGATTTTCATGATTCTGGGTAGACGCGTATGATTATCTAATTATGCTAAAATAATTTCAAAAAAAAAACCAACTATTTCCATCTTCATTTCAGTCTTTCAAAAATATATATATAAATAGATTGGTAGAATGTTTGATACTATCCTAAGACTTTGATTTGATTGGGGTGTTAACCTAGGAGGAGTACGACCATTTTAATTTCGAGGACGAAATTCTTTTAAGGGGGGTAGACTTGTAACATCCACTTTTCCAAAATAAGGGTAAATTTGAAATTTTGCATTTTAAATTATTAAAAATATTGATTTTAGTCATGATATAATTTTTGGTGATTTTTAGTTAATTTAAAACTATTTAATTGAGTGAAATTTGAATTGGTGCTTTGCTAGTGTAACATTAGTCATACATGACCTAGAAGACTAATCATGACCAATGAGACCTAATCATGTGTTTAGGATTTCAAATTTTACTTTTAAGCCTAGGGGTATTTTAGTCATTTTAACACTTTTGTGATTTTGTGAATTATATTAATTAAATAAGTGTTACTTGAATTGTTGAGTCATGACCTAGAAGTTAGCCTAATCTAGATTGTTAATCATGCCCCTAGAGACTAAGTTAGAATGTTTCATTAAAGTAATGACATTAGTGAAATATCTAGATATTTGTAGATAGATATTTTAGACTAAAGTTAAAGGAGGCTACTTTGATTGTGAACCATTGATTTAGCTAGAAATTGTTGGAGGAACCATAGCCCCTCATCCTAAACCCTAACCCTAACCTAATGACAGCCATCCTATCCTTTCCCCCACTATAAAACCCCTCCCAAAATTAGGGCAAGCCTCTTTTCTTTAGGGTTCATCAAGTTTAGGAAAGAGGTGTTCCAACTTCACAAATTCATAGAGAATCCAAATTAGCTCCTTTTCCCTTCAAACAAATTCCTATAGTCTCTAATTAATGTTTTCCTGCTGTTGGGATTGAGTTTTGACAGGGGGCACTCATTTTGAGGAGCTTTGGTGGTTGAAAGGACCTCTTGCTTTGGTGTGTTTTTGAAGCTTGGGAAACCAATAGGTATAATCCTAATCTCAGCCCCTAAATTCCATTAAAATTCATTTTTAAGGTCCCCTAGCCCTCACCCAACTGATAGGGAAACTAACCCTAGGATTCGAGCTCGTTTCGTATCCGTATCGGACACGTATCTGAGTATAGCACAAGGTGCTCGATGAAATGTCCAAGTGGACTGTTCGAGATAGTTTTCCAAATGTTTTTGATTGAAAACCTAGATCTAGGTGTCGTCTAGGTATTTCCAGTGTCCTAGGCTAGTTTGTGTGTCGTGTCGTGTCGTGGGGACACGCGAACCCGTGTGTGCAGCCGTGTGCGCGCGGCACTGTTCATCCCCTGCTACTCGGGGTTGATTGCGCGCAGCACACGCCACGTGGCCGCGAGATATTTGGCATACGTGTTGGGGCGTTGACTGACACGAGGCTCGTCAAATTTCACGAGTCCTCGTGTCGTGTCGGACACGTTATTGGGTGTGCATGGGGAAAGGGCTGTTGTGCGCGTGTGCTGTGTGTGTGTTTTATCTGTTAAATCGATTTTTATGGTTGTTAAAATGTTGTTTAATGCTCATTAGATCCTAAAGATCATGTTTAAACCTCTGTGCACTGTGCTAATTAATTTGATTGGGGTTGAGTGATGTTTGGTTCGATTTTTGGTGAGAACAGTGTGTTCTCTGATACATTAAGATACATTGTGTTTCCAGTTTTGTTTGGACAATTAAAAACCATTTTCTGTTATGTTTTCTCTTTTAAATTAAACCCACATGTCACATTATATGTTAACATAGTCTTGGCAATCGAAAATCGAACTTGGGTTGTGTGTAGAGAAATCTGGTAAATGGGTTGAGTTCCTTATTCACTGTTTTATGTCAAAACTGAGAATAGGATTTGTGATGATGTAAGTTATATTACTATTAATTGATTTCCCTTCCATATATTTTTCCCATGATCATTTTGTTAACTGCTATGTGTTAGACTGGATTGATTTCCATTTTCAAAAACCTGGAAATTGGTGTTGGCTAGATAAGGTTGTTCTCATTGTTGTTCCCAATTTTTTTTCCAACTAAAATGAAGTTCATGTTAACTGATTCTGATTCCAGATGGAAAAACTAAGTTTTAGCAATCACTTGGACCCTCTTAACACTGCTAATTACCTATAATTAGATGCCTAATAGGTTCACATATGCGTATTCTAAATTGTATGTTGAATTGGACTGTTTGGGTGGCCTGTGTGATTAACAAACCTGAGATTGTTCTCAGTTTCCAACTGAGAACGAAGTCTCAGACTTCATTAATTGTTTTCCCTTCTATTTGGTTCATGATGCAATATTGTTAACTGCTAATGAGATGTGGACTGAAATTAGTTTCTCATTGTTGAAAATCTGAGATTTGTTTGAATGATTGATTCCTAAAAACTGTCAATTACATCCCAGTTCATTGCTAGTTGCATTTAAGTGATTTCCTTCCCTTGTATTAAACTGTAAACTTAGTATAGGATTTCATTCCCATTTTTCTTGTCATTCAATCTGGAAATTCCTTTTGTATAGGACTGTTCTTGATGTGTTTTTGAATGACTGTTGAACTGTTTTGGAAATTTATGTGCAACCTGGGAATTATTGCCTGGGAATGAAGTGTCCAGTTTTGAACTGAAATGGAGTTGGTTCCAGTTTCATTTTTGAACTGTGCATTTAATCTATGTAACCTGGTAGCAGTCCCCTGTTCTTGGACTGTCCTGGGTTGTTCCT